>JAJOZX010000017.1:2172500-2267500 GCA_023014485.1 Bathynomus jamesi | reverse complement strand
ATATAAACCTCAAAATTTAAGTACCTGGTAACAGAAAATTGAATGAAACTTGTTTCACTGAATTTTCTGTGGCTGAATCTCTTGAGAAAGTTATTATTTTTATCATAATGAAAATATTAATTTTAATTCTTATGCATTGCCTGTCATAATAGTAATATCACGAAATTTGAAAAATTGTCATATATTCATAATTCTATATTATATTGATAGATTAACTAAATATCCGCATCCGCGGATATTTAAATTAAAGATCCACATCCGCATCCGCGGATATTAAAATTACAGATCCGCATCCGCGGATGTTGAAAAACTGACATCCGGTCCACCACTAAATTATATATATATATATATATATATATATATATATATATATATATAGGGTGGCGCAAAAGTCAGGAACCATAGGCACATTTTATTAAATTATAATAAATGTTCGAATTGGTGGCCTTCCACTTGGAGACACTTTCTGACGCGTTGAATGCATGATGTTTGAGCATTCCTTAATACATTGGTGCTGATTTTGTACATTCAGATGTGATTTTATCTTTCAGAGAATGTATGGTTCTGGGTCGATCAGCATAGACTGCCGACTTCAGATGGTCCCACAAGAAAAAGTCGAAAGGCGTGAGGTCTGGAGACCTAGGTGGCCATTCGACGGGCCCTCGCCGTCCGATCCACTTGCTTGGGAATATTTCATCTAAAGAGCTCTGGACGATGGTTGCGAAATGTAGTGGTGCACCATCCTGCTGAAACCACATCTCCGCCTGTTCTGCCAATGGAACGTCTTCCAGTATGGGCATTAGAAATATTTGCAGCATATGCAGGTATGTTTCATCTGTTACATTGCCGTCAAAAAAGTACGGACCAATTAACCGATCCCCCCAGAGCGCAGCCCATACGATAATTCATGGATCGAATTGCACATGTCCTTTCTCCATCCAGTGGGGGTTCTCATTTGCCCATTAGTGTGCATTATGCCTATTGACACGACCGCTGAGATGAAATATCGCTTCGTCGCTGAACATGATCCTT
Source organism: Bathynomus jamesi (assembly GCA_023014485.1). Lineage (NCBI taxonomy): Eukaryota > Metazoa > Arthropoda > Malacostraca > Isopoda > Cirolanidae > Bathynomus > Bathynomus jamesi. The sequence continues at coordinate 2,266,468 of JAJOZX010000017.1, read as the reverse complement.
CGTTGAAGCTGTCGATGTTGTAGAAACCACTGGCAGAACTCTACACGACGGTATGTGTCGTCACCGTGCAGTTCCTAGACGAGTTGGACTTTGTAGGGGCGGAAACGATTTGTTGTAAGAATTCGTTGAATGGATCTCCTGGAGACACCCATTTCCTGGGATAATTTTCTTAAGGATTTACGTGGGCTGTTTTGGAGGTGATTGAGTACCGTTAGTGATGTTGCTGCATCGGTTGAACTTTTTGTCCGGGCACCACGCGGCCAATCATGAACACTTCCCGTTTCTTTGAAGCGAGTGAACAGTTTTCCAACTGATGCCTGAACAACTGGCGGCCTCTCAGGGTGTTTATCATTAAAAGCAGTAGCAACTGATCGGTGTGTGTTACCACGCCTTGCACACATTAAAACTATATCCACCCGTTCATCTAATGTCAATTTCTGTTCCATAGGTTCAACAACAAATCTGAACAGAACAAAACACATATTAAACACAAATTATTAAAATGTGCCTATGGTTCCTGACTTTTGCGCCACCCTATATATATATATATACACAGTATATATATATATATATATATATATATATATATATATATATATATATATATATATATCTCTGATATTCACATAAAGCGCGTTAATTTCTTTATTTTTAAATTATCCGCAGGGAAAGGTACTCGGTGTAGATATATCACTTTTGGCTGCGTGTTTACTCAAAATCATTATAAATATAAAGTGAATATTTGCTTGAATTCAAATAATAAATAGCGGCTTCTCTAATAATATATAATAAGATTTTAGTGCAACAAAACTAAATACATATTTTTTTTCAAAGATAAAAATGATAAATGACCGACAAGAAAATGATCCAAAAATCTTTTTTATGTTGAAGACTCTTTATTCGTTTAACAAAAGGTGAAATATATATATATATATATATATATATATATATATATATATATATATATACGTGTGTGTGTGTGTATATATATATATATATATATATATATATATATATATGTGATGTAACGGATGTCAGATTTTAGCTTCCGCGGATGCGGGTGTCTATAAAAAATAATTATAGATTTTCGATTCCCCCCATTATTAACAAGTTTTAGTGTAGGTTTTGATAACATGAAAACCTTTGGTTACTTTATGAGGAACTACAACATTAATCACTTCACCAAAAAAGCCATATAGCTAAACAATAATGCTATGTACAATGTAGAATGTACATTGTACACTACTGTACATTTGTACTTACTAATAATAGTGATGCTATGGTATACTCTTTCAATATAGTATTTACGAGTTCTACGTGGATGAGATCAGCGAGTCAAGAAGTGGGCCGGGGCTTAGCACATTCAAAGTTATAAATTTTCTTTCTCCGTCTAACCTTTTATTTATATAGCCTTTATCAAGGAAGTAGCGAATATAATTAGACATACCAGAAAATATGAGACAAATGACGGAAGATGAGCGCTTCTATGCTGTGGTATTGCTGGTCTTTGAACATTTTCTTTTCTTGAAGTTTTCAAAACGCAGAACATCAATTAGTGTCATCATACAGGCGTTTGGAAATTAGATGCATACTGCATATATTTTTTTTATGCAGGAAGGAGGTGGCCAAGGGCAAATGCCCGCAAAAACGCCCCTCCCATAGAAGAAGGGAGCAAAAAATCAAGATCCAGGGTTTTCGAGATGCCTAGACACTGCGTTTGAAAGATGGGAGGTCATAGACAGGAGGAAAGATGGATTGAGGAAGATTGTTGCAGAGTTGACCGGTTGAGTAGATAAAAGATTGAAAATACCCATTAACCTTTGCATTAGATAGTTGGACAGAATAAGAATGAGAAAGTGTAGAAAGTCTGGTACTGCGTGCTCTCCTTAAAGGAGGAGGCATGCAGTTAGAGAGTTCAGAAGAGCAATGTCTGTTATGATAGCGATAGCAAAGAGAGAGTGAAGCAACATTACGGAAAAGAGAGAGAGATTAAAGACAATCAGTAAGAGGCGGGGAATTGATGAGACGAGACGCCTTTGATTCCACCCGGTCAAGTACGGCTGTGTGGGTTGAGCCACCCCATACATGAGAAACAAGTCCATACAGGGGCGAACAAGACCCCTGTACAGAGACAGCAACTGAGTAGGGTGAAGAAACCGCGGAGGCGGCCGGTACAGCACACCTAACCTCTTAGAAGCTGTTTTAGAAACAGAGTATATGTGATGTTTCCAGGAAAGATCACGATCAAAGGGAACGCCAAGAATATTAAGAGAAGAGGAAGGATTGAGTTGTGTGTTGTTGAAGGTAAGGGGATAGTCGTGTGGAAGATTGTGACGAGTAGACAGATGAAGGAACTGAGTTTTTGAGGCATTGAAAACCACAAGGTTTTCTCTGCCCCAATCAGATATAGCAGAAAGATCAGAGGTCAGGTGTTCCATAGCCGTCCTACGCGAATCAAGAAGCGACTGCTGTGAGGGACGCTTTGTAAAGCGGGTGGAGAAGTGAAGAGTGGAATCATCGGCATAGGAGTGAACAGGACAGGAAGTGCGAATTAAAAGATCATTAATAAATAAAAGAAGAAGAGTCAGTGACAGGACAGAACCCTGAGGAACACCACTGTTAATAGCTTTAGGAGAAGAACAGTGGCCATCTACAACTGCAGTTATAGATCGGCCAGAAAGGAAATTAGAGATGAAGGCACAGATAGAAGGGTAGAAACCGAAGGAGGGCAGTTTCGAAATTAAAGATTTGTGCCAAACTCTATCAAAAGTTTTCGATATGTCTAGCGCAAGAGCAAAAGTTTCACCGAAATCCTGAAAGGAGGATGACCAAGAGTCAGAGAGATATGCAAGAAGATCGCCAGTAGAGCGTCCCTTGCGGAATCCATACTGACAATCTGAAAGAAGATTGTGAGAAGAAAGGTGTTTAAGAATCTTCCTATTAAGGATAGATTCAAAAACTTTGGAAAGAAGAAATCAAAGCAATTGGACGATAGTTGGAGGGTTGAGAAGGATCACCCTTCTTTGGGACAGGCTGAATGAAAGCGAACTTCCATTAGGAAGGAAAAGTACCAGATGAAAGACAAAGACGAAAGAATTTGCCTAGGCAGGTTGTCAGCCCAGAAGCACAGTTCTTAAGAACAACAGGAGGAACACCATCAGGACCATACGCCATCCTAGAGTTGAGCCCAGATAGGGCAGAAAGAACATCTTTAGAAGAGATCCTAATTTCAGACATAATAAAGTCAGAGGGAGGAGATGATGGAGGAACAGCACCGGAATCGTCCAGGGTTGAATTGTAAGCGAAAGTTTCAGCAAAGAGTTCAGCTTTGTCAAGAGAAGAGATGGCAATTGTGCCGTCGGAATGGAAAAGAGGAGAGAAAGAAGAGGAAGTAAAGTTGTTGAAGAGGTTTTTAGCTAGATGCCAGAAAGAGCGAGAACAATTAGAATTGGATAGCTTTTCTCATTTTTGTCGCGCATCATGGGAATTTTCTGTGTTGAATATAATATATATTTTTTTCTTTTAGGTAGGGGATGGCTGCGAAATTAACAATAGACGAGAGGGTGAGCTTGGTTTTAATGTATGGAATGCCAGGTACAACAAATCGATGAATCGGTACAGAATTTAAATTCTGTACCGATTCATCGATTTGTTGTACTTGGTATTCCATACATTAAAACCAAGCTCACCCTCTCGTTTATTGTTAATTTGCCAGCCACCCCCTACCTAAAAGAAAAAATAATATATTATAATCAACACTGAAAATTCCTATGATGCGCGACTTTTGCGCCACCCTGTATATATATGAAGTGATTCTCATAATTATCCGTATAGAGAAATATTTCAGTTATATTCATCGTTATCTTTTGTACCATTCATAAGATAGTTATCAAAAGTTTACTGTTCGTTTGGAAAAATTTAACAAAAATAATTAGTTTAACTCCAAAATATGATGTAAAACATCAAATTAAATTGAAGAAAATAAAAATAGTTAAAACACAAAAGTTTTCTTACATTTATTTACAAAACTATTTAATACTTTTTGTGTTAGTAGTATGAGGTCAAAATGCCAGACAGCAGAAATGTTACCTAATGTTGCAAGAGTGCCACCTACCCCCTTCGTTGCAAGAGTGCCACCCTCACCCTTTGTTGCAAGAGTGCCACCCCCACCCCCCTTTGTTGCAAAAAAAGGGAAAAAAAGAAAAAAAAGAAAAAATTCCTCCCAAAGGGGCAGAGAGAGAGAGAGAGAGAGAGAGAGAGAGAGAGAGAGAGAGTGTGTGTGCCAATCTTTGTTGCCAACCCCAAAATGGGATTGCAAGGGGCATGCAACTTGGAGGGGGAGTTCTCCCACAAGGGGCAGAAAGAAAGAAATAAAGAAAGAAAGAAAGAAAGAGTGCCAATCTTTGTTGCCAACCCCAAAATGGGATTGCAAGGGGCATGCAACTTGGAGGCGGAGTTCTCCCCCAAGCTATTCCCCCCAAAGGGGCATACCTAACTTAAGAGGCCTCTATGGGAAGGAAGGGGTTTCCTCACCACCCAAAGGGCCAGAAAGAGAAAGGACCAGAGATCCTTGCTCAGCAGGGAGCCGAGCTTGTATGACTCCGTCGTCCGCCTCTCGCTCTTTTATAGACCTCTAATCCGCCAGTTGGCTGAGTTGCCAGATAGCGCCATGTATTTAATTCATCAGCCAATAGAAGGCTGAGTTGCTAGATACCCCTTTTTATTTTAATTGTTCAGGTATACATTATGAGGTTGCCAGATTCGTTATTTATTTTAAATAAGTTTATGTTACAGTTGGCTGAGCTGTCAGCCTCGTTACTTATCTATTCAATTACTCTGTTTTAGAAAATGATATAAACGTGTTCAAAGAATAAATAAAACACCATTACAACGCTCTGTTTATTAAGTAATGGCTATACAATAGGATATATATATATGAACAAATAATAGAACGGGGAATATATAATCATGCAAATCATAGTATTAACCAGATATTAGAAAAATATATATGTATATTAATTATATATAGTCGTACAAAACATGTAAAATATATAATCATACAAAGCACAGTATTAACCAAATATTAGAAAAATATATATTTATATTAATTATATATAGTCGTACAAAACATGGAAAATATATAATCATACAAAGCACAGTATTAATCAAATATTAGAAAAATATATATTTATATTAATTATATATAGTCGTAAAAAAAATGGAAAATATATAATCATACAAAGCACAGTATTAATCAAATATTAGAAAAATATATAGTTATATTGTCAAAAGTTATATTATCAAATATTAGTATAGGAAAAATATAGTTATATTAATTATATATAATTGTACAAAACATAGTATTAGCCAAATATTAGAAAAATATATATATTAATTATATATAATCGTACAAAACGTAGTATTAGCAAAATATTACAGTAAAAATATATATACTGTCTTTACGTTCTACGGTACAAAACGGTAAATTCAATGCTGATTGATGCTACATCAACATTGGCATTACTCTGCACGATGTGGTGAAACCGCTCAAGCAACAACTCGCCGCTTAACTGATACGGCGGTTTATATTCGATGTAAAAGGCTTTCATATCATTCAACACTATTTTTGTACCCACTTTACACTCGGCTGGTAAGTTGTCTTTAAGCGCCACTAGAACGCAATCAAAAGCACGCGCAAAAACGTCATCGTTAACTCTGTCATTAAATACAAACTTATAATCATGCCTTTCCAATCGAGCGTTTTTTCTTAACGTACCGAACTTTTCAATCGTGAACTCTTCTTCACCCGGCATAGCAGCAATTGAAATAATCTTCCAAGTCGTAACGGCAGCTATCTACTATATAGAGGTACAGTTCTTCAGGGTGAACAGTGTAGGCGAGCTCAGCTCTGTACCTCTCAAGCGTTTTGTACCAAAGCTCGGGATATTTCGAAGAGTCTAAGCCTTTCAAATACGCATCCAGAGTTAGCCCGTTCTCTCCCTGCACATTCCTACATTCAACAAATCCGTCGAGCAGAGCGGTGTAAGCGTGCTCAAGTATTGTGTCAAAATAAATCATGTCTGAGATACGTGTGCCTAATATAGGCTTCAGCTTACGGAATCCAACGATCTCAAACATTCTGTCGAGGATGAAACGGTTTCGTGTAGGAACAAGAACGCCATTATCAGCCGTGTTCTTCCACATCAATCGTATATCAACGCATGGTTGATTGTTATTTACACTCAATGTACAAACAACGGTATATGAGGAGGCTTCACTAATCACCTCTCTTATTATACCTACGTCAACTGGTATTTTATAGCGGTCCTCAGCCCACCTCTCAACTACCGCGAAGATTTTATGCATCTCCTCAAGATTTAAATAAATAACGTTGCGCTTGCTCGCAGGTCTGCTGTTCGTTTCAAGCACACAGTTAATGGTGCCGGTTTCCCGCCTGAACACACGCAACGACTTCGTCACGAGACGTCGTACGAGGCGTTGAGAATGCTTCTCAAAGGGAGTTCCATCGTATTCATCGAGTTGACTATGGCACATCCACTCGGTGCAAGCTCTGAGAAGACTATGAGCCGTGTGATGCACGCAGGTAGGCAGGAACGGTTCGATGGGCGGTTGACTCACCCTGATGATACGTGAATGGGTTTGTTCGAACCCGTATGATCCGTGAGGTGCGAGTCGCACCATAATCTAATGAAACCTATGCGGAGCTGGCCCAACATGAATTGTTGTACCTCATTATACTGGGTAGGCGTTTTGAGAAATTTTCCGATACAAGAACTAATTTCAGTTTTAACGTTTTATCACTACCACTCCCTCGAATACGCACCAGACAGTTTCCCTCAGGAGGGTAAATTTCATGAACTAGGCACATTTTATAATGTTTTATCTCTCCTAAAAATCTTCACACTGCCGGGTGCTGTTAGAGAGAAACATATGTTCATATTTAGGCTTTTTAATTACCAGGCGATACTCATCTCTAAGATCTGTTAAAAACTCGCATAACCCTTTAGCCACAACCTCACTACAAACCTCATCATGATATATATTAATGTAGTGGTAAAAATACTTAAGATTGTCCATGATAACGAGATTCACATTTTCAGTCGTAGGGTATGAGTAATCGACATGGTGTAGCATGATATAATACCGTTTATCACACCACTCAACTCATCCACAAAGCTCACTACCCATAACTGTTGTTTAGATTCTGAGCGTGCCGCTTCTTCTACCACGCGGTGCACGTGTGCCTTTATAAAGCTTAGTTCTACAACATACTTCAGTACATCGTCTGTACTGCGAAATCCTACAACCCCCTCGCCAGAATAACCGTAGAGTATTTGAATAGCCTGACCCTTCGCACGATTCAATGCTTCCTTAAAAGAGTCAAAGGAGGCTGGGATAGGGAGTTTTTCAGTATCCACTACATCTACGCCCTTTACTGAATACCACTTCATAAATGTTGAACACACGATATTAAAGGTGGCCATTTTCTTCAACACGGGAGAGAATACACGTCTGAACTCAAGGGTATACAGAGGTCAACTGAGAACGCGGGGACAGAGGTCTGCTCAGGCTACGGGATGAATCACGTCCAAGGTCTTACAGTGGGCGGGGCTTAACTTTACTGTACACACGCACGCACGCAAAGTGAAACACAAGTCGATGCATGAGTTATTTAATAAACGAAATAATCAGCATGTATATATTTAGAAATACGTGCAATAAATAAGTTAACAATAGGCACATCAAAGATTGTTCTCAATACATGTATATTTACAAATATGTGTGATGAATAAGTTAGCAATAGACCCATCAAAGTTTATGGTAACCATAGGGTACGGTATCATAGGTACCAGGTAACTGGTAACGTTTCCTATAGGTGTTACGGCACACCTTTGTACCACTAAGTTCCTTCACGCCCCCCCAGCTTCTGCGCCCGAAAATTGTGGATGCCTACAACTAGTTGGGGAGGCCATTCGCTATCATCATCGTCCAAACACACTAGATCCTTCAGCGAATCAAAGTTAACGACCCGCCGATTCGCTTGGTTAAGCGTGATACCCTTTGCCTTCACGATATATTTCGTTTCATTCCCTATCCTCACCCGTACCCCGTACGTTTTAGGTCCTGTTGAGACAAAAGAGTCGGCGTATGCATTGTCCCCATACTCATCCTTGATCTCATCAGTGAGCTCGTCGAGGAATTTACCAATAGCAGGCATGTATTCACCCTCCCTCGCTGTGAATATCACGCTATCTGTATCGGCATACAACTCTCTGTCCAAGAGAATGCAATAGACCCCAAAGTTTGATGCGGGCGTAGGCTGTTGTGAAGCTGGCTACAGGAATGTTTGTAACCCTTGAGGTATCTGTGGCCAATTCAGTGTTGTTGTACTTTATTATGTAGTATTACCTACATTCACGATTTCCATGACTTCTTTATCGGGTGCATGGCATAATCCCAGACTTCGCTATAGCTTTGTGCCAAATGAACGTTTCCCTTGCCAGTATTCTGTGCAAGCTTTCACCGCATTTGAGAGGATCCAGTACCATTGAACGCTTGATCGTGTTTATTTCCTCACGGTATACCTCGTCTGTCTCCATCCGTGCATCATATTCATGCTCCCACAAGACTTTGTGAGTGAACTGGGACCCTATAAATTGATCGCGGGTGCGGGTCCATGCAAGATGTACAACCCACCATCATCGACAAGTTAAAAAAAAATGACTGTGTATATTCTTGCCCATAACGGGGCAAAATTTGACACACAGTTCCTTTATAAGGAGCTGCTCGAGCACGAGTCCTCTGAGATATTTATAGGTGATCCCTTGAAAAGAGGAAACAAACTTATACAGATGCAAATAAGAGGTAATGTGCAATTTAAAGATACTTTATTATTCACGCCTTGTAAATTAGCAAAGCTACCCAAGGTGATGGGGGTAGCAGCTGAAGTATCAAAAGAATACTTCCCTTACACATTCCTCACTAGCGAGACTTTGAATTACGTGGGGCTACCTCCACCCAAACATTATTTTAACTATGGTTGTATGAGTGCAGATGAACGTGAAGACTTTGATCGATACTACAACAGTTTTAATGAACTTAATCCTTATAATATAGCTGATGAATGTGAGCGTTATTGCGTGAATGATGTGCGCGTGCTTAGAGTATGTTTCCAAGCCTTTAGAAGGATGTACATAGGCCGTTTCAAATGCGATCCGCTGCAAGTCGCAACCACCATCGCGTCACTATGCTTTACGGTGTTCAAGAATAACTTCATGCCTAAAGCAACCTTAACCATTATTTACAGGAACAACCCCCGCAGTTACGGCCACAAGGCTATTTACTGGCTCATACACCTGCAGCAACAGACAGGTGTATACGTAAAGCACGCCCGCAACACGGGTGAAGAACCCATTAAGATTAATGGTCGTGTTTTTTGTGTTGATGGACTAAGTGAAAACCGTGTCACTGGTGTGAAGACTGTGTACTCCTTTAACGGATGCTAGTGGCATGGCTGCCCCCGTCCTGAGTGCGGAATCGCCGGAGATATCCACGGTAGATCTCCTGCCGACTGTCTTCCATGGACCCGCACCCGCGATCAATTTATAGGGTCCCAGTTCACTCACAAAGTCTTGTGGGAGCATGAATATGATGCACGGATGGAGACAGACGAGGTGTACCGTGAGGAAATAAACACGATCAAGCGTTCAATGGTACTGGATCCTCTCAAATGCGGTGAAAGCTTGTTCGGTGGGCGTACAAATCCCTTCAAACTATACTTTCCACCTACGGAGGGTGTGAAACTTCACTACTACGACTTCTGTTCTTTATACCCATACGTGGTTAAGAACAACCCGTACCCCGTGGGTGCTCCTGAGAAATTGGTGGGGCCTAGCCTGCCCTCCATCAATGAATTTTCAAGAAATTTGAATGATCGCTACTTTGGGCTCTCTTTCGTAGACGTGCTCCCCCTCGCGATTTATGGATGCCGATCTTACCCGTCGTCATTGACCACAAGCTCATGTTTCCCCTGTGCGTGAAGTGTGCGGAAGAGAATAACGGTAATTGTAACCATACACCCCACCAGCGTAAGATCAGAGGCGTATATACAAGTCCTGAGCTGGCCCTAGCCCTACGCCATGGGTATAGAATACTGAAGATACATGAGGTTTGGAGGTTTCAGAAGCTACCCAACCTTTTCACACCGTATATAAATGCATTTTTGAAGGATAAGGTTGAGGCATCAGGGTATCCGCGAGGAGTTGACACCGAAGATGAAATGTCTGCCTATATTCAACGTTACCGCGACCACGAAGGTATACAACTTGATCGCGCCCAAATTGCAAAGAATCCTGGCAAGCGCTTTAGTGCAAAGTTGTGTCTAAACAGTCCATGGGGAAAATTTGCACAGAATACTGGCAAGGGAAACGTTCATTTGGCACAAAGCTATAGCGAAGTCTGGGATTATGCCAATGCACCCGATAAAGAAGTCATGGAAATCGTGAATGTAGGTAATACCTACATAATAAAGTACAACAACACTGAATTGGCCACAGATACCTCAAGGGTTACAAACATTCCTGTAGCCAGCTTCACAACAGCCTACGCCCGCATCAAACTTTGGGGTCTACTGCATTCTCTTGGACAGAGAGTCTTGTATGCCGATACAGATAGCGTGATATTCACAGCGAGGAAGGGTGAATACATGCCTGCTATTGGTGAATTCCTCGACGAGCTCACTGATGAGATCAAGGATGAGTATGGGGACAATGCATACGCCGACTCTTTTGTCTCAACAGGACCTAAAACGTACGGGGTACGGGTGAGGATAGGGAATGAAACGAAATATATCGTGAAGGCAAAGGGTATCACGCTTAACCAAGCGAATCGGCGGGTCGTTAACTTTGATTCGCTGAAGGATCTAGTGTGTTTGGACGATGATGATGGCGAATGGCCTCCCCAACTAGTTGTAGGCATCCACAATTTTCGGGCGCAGAAGCTGGGGGGGCGTGAAGGAATTTAGTGGTACAAAGGTGTCTAAATATGAACATATGTTTCTCTCTAACAGCACCCGGCAGTGTGAAGATTTTTAGGAAAGATAAATCATTATAAAATGTGCCTACTTCATGAAATTTACCCTCCTGAGGGAAACTGTCTGGTAGTGAGTGGTAGTCTGAATGGTAGTGATAAAACGTTAAAACCGAAATTAGTTCTTGTACCGGAAAATTTCTCAAAACGCCTACCCAGTATAATGGGGTACAACAATTCATGTTGGGCCAGCTCCGCACAGGTTTCATTAGATTATGGTGCGACTCGCACCTCACGGATCATACGGGTTCGAACAAACCCATTCACGTATCATCAGGGTGAGTCAACCGCCCATCGAACCGTTCCTGCCTACCTGCGTGCCTCACACGGCTCATAGTCTTCTCAGAGCTTGCACCGAGTGGATGTGCCATAGTCATCTCGATGAATACGATGGAACTCCCTTTGAGAATCATTCTCAACGCCTCGTACGACGTCTCCGTGACGAAGTCGTTGCGTGTGTTCAGGCGGGAAACCGGCACCATTAACTGTGTGCTTGAAACGAACAGTAGACCTGCGAGCAAGCGCAACGTTATTTATTTAAATCTTGAGGAGATGCATAAAATCTTCGCGGTAGTTGAGAGGTGGGCTGAGGACCGCTATAAAATACCAGTTGACGTGGGTATAATAAAAGAGGTGATTAGTGAAGCCTCCTCATATACCGTTGTTTGTACATTGAGTGTAAATAACAATCAGCCATGCGTTGATATACGATTGATGTGGAAGAACACGGCTGATAATGGCGTTCTAGTTCCTACACGAAACCGTTTCATCCTCGACAGAATATTTGAGATCGTTGGATTCCGTAAGCTGAAGCCTATATTAGACACACGTATCTCAGACATGATTTATTTTGACACAATACTTGAGCACGCTTACACCGCTCTGCTCGACGGATTTGTTGAATGTAGGAATGTGCAGGAAGAGAACGGGCTAACTGTGGTTGCGTATTTAAAAAGCTTAGACTCTTCGAAATATCCCGAGCTTTGGTACAAAACGCTTGAGAGGTACAGAGCTGAGCTCGCCTACACTGTTCACCCTGAAGAACTGTACCTCTATATAGTAGATAGCTGCCGTTACGACTTGGAAGATTATTTCAATTGCTGCTATGCCGGGTGAAGAAGAGTTCACGATTGAAAAGTTCGGTACGTTAAGAAAAAATCCTCGATTGGAAAGGCATGATTATAAGCTTGTATTTACTGACAGAGTTAACGATGACGTTTTTGCGCGTGCTTTTGATTGCGTTCTAGTGGCGCTTAAAGACAACTTACCAGCCGAGTGTAAAGTGGGTACAAAAATAGTGTTGAATGATATGAAAGCCTTTTACATCGAATATAAACCGCCGTATCAGTTAAGCGGCGAGTTGTTGCTTGAGCGGTTTTCCCACATCGTGCAGAGTAATGCCAATGTTGATGTAGCATCAATCAGCATTGAATTTACCGTTTTGTACCGTAGAACGTAAAGACAGTATATATATTTTTACTGTAATATTTTGCTAATACTACGTTTTGTACGATTATATATAATTAATATAAATATATATTTTTCTAATATTTGGCTAATACTATGTTTTGTACAATTATATATAATTAATATAACTATATTTTTCCTATACTAATATTTGATAATATAACTTTTGATAATATAACTATATACTTTTCTAATATTTGATTAATATTGTGCTTTGTATGATTATATATTTTCCATGTTTTTTATGACTATATATAACACTGTAGTGATGTAGGTCACATCCGCATCCGCATCCGTGGAACATCCGCACATTTTCTCGTATCCGCATCCGCGTCCGCATCCGCACTTTGGACTGCGGATGTCGTGCGGATGTGGACCGTTGAGATAAAACGTCATTAATAAGCGGAAATTATCAAATTCTACTATATTAATAGAACTAGTTCATTGTGCGCAAAAGTGATGCAAGCGACAAGACGAGAGGCTGTTCTTGTATGAAGTTACTCTCTTGCAACCTACTTAGATCCACGTTACAAAGCTAAGTTATTTTCACCTAGTACATTAGAACGAGTTAAATCATCACTTGGCAAAGCAGTTGAAGAGCTTCAATCTCTTGAATCTGTCGCTTCGCCACCCACCAAAAGAATAAAAGTTTTAGTGACAGAACCAACACCTTCAACAAGCAAATCTATCACAGAATCTGTCTCAGTTTCTTGAGTCAAGCAGCATGACGAGACCTACGCGATGTCAAAAGATGTAGTAAAAATGATCGAGTGCTATCACCAAGAAAAACGCCTGGCTGCATGTGACAATCCTATTAGTTGGTGGAAAAATACGCAGAATATCTATTCATACTTGAGTAAACTTGCAAGGAAACATTTAGCCTGTCCTCCAACAAACGTACCAAGCGAGAGATTATTTAGCAGTGCTGGATTAATATATGATGAAAAGAGAAACAGACTGGCAGCAGAAAAGGCAGAAAAATTAATGTTCCTTAAGCATAACCTTCCTATAATTAAGTTTGAACATTAAACGATGAACATCTTAGTTTACTTTATTTTAATTACTCATTTATAAATATGCCTAATAAAACTTTAAACTTAATATAAATAGTTATCAAGCTAATTAAAGATCTCTTTCTATAAGGGTGGAGGTTGGGGAAAGAGGTCGGTGGGTGCATTTGAGTTGGGTTCACGTCCCGCATCCTGGTAACACAATTATGGTTTCTAATTGTGGCTGAAACTCAACAAAATATAACGAATTTATTTGCAGACGAATTCACTAATTGATTTCTATATTAGTTAGATGCTTGCTATTATTTTATATGTTCAGAGAAAAGTACAGCAATTATTGTACAATTAATCAATTATACTACATTATAGCTACAGCTCTCTCTACATAATAACTTATTATATACGTTAAACACAACAAATCTCGAATATATCCTAAAAAATAACGAAAATGTAGACATCCGCATCCGCATCCGCATCCGCGGATGTTGAAATCAAACATCCTCATCCGCATCCGCATCCGCGGATGTGAAAAAAATGACATCCGCTACATCACTATAACACTGGTCAACAAAGATTTTTCATCAGAGTAAAATTTGTGGTGGCTGGATAGCATTTTTCACGATGATTCCAAAACTGCATTCAGATTTTTTCTAGCACGTATAGTTTTCAAGATGAAGGCATATATATAACTACACAGATTTAACCATTTTAAATAGGCAAAATACTAATATTTCAACATTTGATTGTGTTTATTTTATTGTGTTTTTTTAGTTTATTCATCTTATTTATTTCAATTATCTTAATTATACATCTTATGTATTTCAGGTGTGAGCTTTTACGTCTAGCAGCATTGTGATTCAGGCAACAACGCCGTGCTTTGTGTGTCAAAAGATCAGTCCAGTTCAAGAACTTGTTGTGTCAAGTTGGTGTACATTTTTTTTGAATTTATAGTTTGCTCAGGTCAGTCAACATGCCTCGACAATGTAAGAATAACCCCGACAAGTTCTGTTTCGTATGCGGCCAGTTGACAACTAAAACACAGCGACGAAGTATTACAACGACATTAAGAAAATATACAAGCTATACTTTGGTTGCCATCTAGGTGACCAAGATAAACCATGGGCGCCACATCAAATCTGTTCTGGCTGTTCAAATGGATTACGTGATTGGCTTAACAAAAAGAAGCTTCAATGCCATTTGCCATACCCATGATATGGAGGGAGCCGAGAGATCATCATGAAGACTGTTATTTTTGTAGTGTGAACTTAATGGGGTTTTCTGCCAAGAACAAACACCTGATTCTATATCCAAACTTGGATTCAGCACGTAGACCAGTAAAACATGATGAAACATTGCCCATTCCAATTCCCCCAAGTGATAGGCTAGATTCTATCATAGATGACATGGAAAGTGATGAAGGTGCAACTGGCGTTTCCGGACCATCTACAGAACCAGAGTACACTTTTGAAGGTAGATATTTAGAGCCTAAAAAGTTAACCCAAGGACAGTTGAATGATCTTGTTAGAGACTTATCGCTGTCTAAAGAGAAATCAGAGCTTCTCGCCTCAAGACTAAAGGAGAACAATTTACTTGAGAACAATGTTCGTATTAGTTACTACCGAAAGCGGAATTTTGAATTAACAGCATTCTTTTCAGTAGTACGGTCCTCTCTGTTATTGCCATGACATCAATGGACTATTTACAGCCATATCTCAGACGTATGTGGCATCTGAGTGGCGCCTCTTTATTGATTCGTCGCAGAGAAGCCTGAAAGCAGTTCTTTTGCATAATGGTAATATAATGCCATCCATCCCCATTGCCCATTCCGTCCATCTAAAAGAGACATATGACAATATGGATATACTACTTAAGGCAATCAAATACGACAGTCATCAATGGAATGTTTGTGGAGATCTAAAAGTTATAGGAATACTTATGGGTATGCAGTCAGGATTCACAAAATTTTGTTGTTTCCTTTGCCTGTGGGACAGTCGCGCCACTATAGAACATTACACCAAAAGTGACTGGCCACTTAGGTATACATATGTCCCAGGGATAAGCAATGTCCAGTTTGTCCCTTTAGTGGATCCCCAAAAGATCTATCTGCCACCTCTTCACATTAAACTTGGTTTAATGAAGAATTTTGTTAAAGCAATGGGTAAAGTCAATTCTGAAGGGTTCCAATACCTTTCAAGGAAATTTCCGAAGGTTACTGCAGCAAAATTGAAGGAAGGAATTTTTGTTGGGCCACAAATAAGGGAGGTTTTGAATGACACTGAATTTGAAAAAGTCCTAAGTCCGCTGGAATTGAAGGCTTGGCTGGCGTTCAAATGGATATGTGAAAACTTTCTTGGAAGCAACAAGTCACCTGCGTATAAGGATGGAGTCAAGAACCTCCTTGATGCCTTCAAAGAAATGGAGTGTCGAATGTCGTTAAAAATTCACTTCCTGCATTCCCACTTAGATTTCTTTCCTGAAAACCTTGGTGCAGTGAGTGACGAGCAAGGAGAGCGCTTCCATCAAGATATTCAGATGATGGAGAAGCGCTACCAAGGATATTGGAATGAAAGCATGATGGCGGACCATTGTTGGATGCTGTATCGTGACAATCCAGGCCAAATTTACAAAAGGAAATCACACTCACAGCGCTTTTAATAAAATAATGTATATATTCTTTATTTATAAGTACATTGAATAAGGTATATGATGTATTTGTTGTTTAGCATTCCTAAGTGTGATCTATACATCCATAAATTTTCTTATAGCAATATTAAAAACTTAAAAATATCAAAACCAGTGTATCTATATAACTATACGTGCTAGAAAAAAACTAAAACCAGATTCGGAATCAGCGCGAAAACTACATTAAGAAAAGTTTGATCATGTTTGTGATGAGAAAAAAAGTTTCATTTTGTTGGCCAGTGTAATTAATATAAATATATATTTTTCTAATATTTGATTAATACTGTGCTTTGTATGATTATATATTTTCCATGTTTTGTACGACTATATATAATTAATATAAATATATATTTTTCTAATATTTGGTTAATACTGTCCTTTGTATGATTATATATTTTACATGTTTTGTACGACTATATATAATTAATATACATATATATTTTTCTAATATTTGGTTAATACTATGATTTGCATGATTATATATTCCCCGTTCTATTATTTGTTCATATATATATATCCTATTGTATAGCCATTAATTAATAAACAGAGCGTTGTAATGGTGTTTTATTTATTCTTTGAACACGTTTATATCATTTTCTAAAACAGAGTAATTGAATAGATAAGTAACGAGGCTGACAGCTCAGCCAACTGTAACATAAACTTATTTAAAATAAATAACGAATCTGGCAACCTAATAATGTATACCTGAACAATTAAAATAAAAAGGGGTATCTGGCAACTCAGCCTTCTATTGGCTGATGAATTAAATACATGGCGCTATCTGGCAACTCAGCCAACTGGCGGATTAGAGGTCTATGAAAGAGCGGGAGGCGGACGACGGAGTCATACAAGCTCGGCTCCCTGCCGAGCAAGGATCTCTGGTCCTTTCTCTTTCTGGCCCTTTGGGTGGTGAGGAAACCCCTTCCTTCCCATAGAGGCCTCTTAAGTTAGGTATGCCCCTTTGGGGGGAATAGCTTGGGGGAGAACTCCGCCTCCAAGTTGCATGCCCCTTGCAATCCCATTTTGGGGTTGGCAACAAAGATTGGCACTCTCTCTCTCTCTCTTTTCTTTCTGCCCCTTTGGGGGAATTTTTTTTATTTTATATTTTTTTGCAACAAAGGGTGGGGGTGGCACTCTTGCAACAAAGGGGGTGGGGGTGGCACTCTTGCAACGCAGGGGGTGGGGTGGCACTCTTGCAACATTACGTAGCATTTCTGCACTCTGGCTTTTGACACCATACTACTGTGTTCACCTTTGGCTTGTAGAAATTAAAATGTTTATTAGTAGTTGGCTGTTTATTGATTTGAGATTGTTGGCATTTCTGAAATCTAGAATTTTCTCTTTATTGCTGCACACGAGTCTGGGAGGAGTTATAGGAAAATAGGAGAAGAACTCCGAATTACATTTACGGCGGTTGCTGCAGTTGTAAAAAACTGGAAAGGCTTTGGAACAATTAAAACTCTAGCAAGGTGTGGACGACCTTGCAAGCTTTCAGAACGTACAGCTAGACGGATTAAAAGAATGGCTGCTGCGAATCCACGAGCGACTGTGGGTGATATTTGCCAAACATTAAGACTGCCTCAGATTGATGTCCATCCCTCTACTGGACGGCGTAGATTTGCATTCTGGATGAAAGTTCTCTGGAGAGACGAGACCAAATTGAATTATTTGGGAACAACGAGCAATGGTATGATTGGCGAAAATCAAACACTGCATTCGATGGAAAAACAATCTTCCTACGGTTAATCATGGCGATGATAGTTTGCTTCTTTGGGGATGCTTCAGTGCTTTTGAGCCAGGAAAGCTTGTTATCATCAATGGACTCTTGAATTCGAAGAAATATCAGTAAATTTTATAAGAAAATGTATTGCCTTCAGTTTGGAAGTTGCGAATGGGTCGCAAGTGGGTACCGCAGCAAGATAATGATCCAAAACATAAAATTAAGAGCACCATGAAGTGGCTTAAACAAAAGAATTTCAAGCTTCGAGAGTGGCCCACTCAAAGACCAGACCTCAATTTAATCGAGAATTTATGGTTTGATTTGAAAAAAGCTGTCCGCAGTACAAACCATTGGAATCTGAATGAATTGCAACAATTTTCTTTAGAAGAATGGGTTAAAATTTCTACTGAGAGATGTCGAAACCTTGTAGAAAAATACCCAAAACGAATCACTGAAGTCATTCAAGAAAAAGGTGAACACAAAGTATTAAATAATTTTGTAAGTAAATGTAGAGAACTTTAACATTTTATCTTTTTTTTTTATTTTCCTCAATTTTTTCCAAACGAACAGTAGACTTTTAATAACTCTTATGCACGGTACAAAAGATAAAGAACAATATAACTCAAATAATTCTCTGTACGAATACTTATGAGCGCCACAGTATTTTATATATATATTATATATATATATATATATATATATATACTGTATATATATTAATATTGAGATATATTGAGATATATTGAGATGTACAAGATTGCACGAATTATAGAGGGATCAAGCTAATATCACATACAATGAAGATATGGGAGCGAATATTGGAGAGTAGGTTGAGAAACGAAGCGGAAGTGTCAGTGGAACAGTTTGGATTTATGCGGGAAGGAGAACGACAGATGCAGTTTTTGCATTGAAGCAGTTGGCAGAGAGGTACAGAGAGGGGCAGAAGGCGTTGCACATGGTTTTTATTGACTTGGAGATGGCATATGATAGGATACCACGGCAGGAAGTTTGGAGATGCTTAAGGGAAAAGATGGTACCGGAGAAGTATGTTAAACTGATCAAGGGGATGTACAGGGGAGTAACAACTAAGGTGAGGAGTAGCGTGGGTGTGTCAGAGAGCTTTGGGGTGGAAGTTGGTCTGCACCAAGGATCAGCTTTGAGCCCCTTCCTTTTCAATGTGGTATTCGATGTGTTGACGGACAGGATTAGAGGGGAGGCGCCGTGGTGCATGATGTATGCAGACGATGTTGTGTTGAGTGGGGAGACGAAAGAGGAGGTGTTGCAGCAGTGGAAAATTGGAGAGAGGCGTTGGAAAGTAGGGGGATGAGAATTAGCCGAAAGAAGACCGAATATATGAGATATGATGTGCAGCAGGACCGAGGAGGGGAAGTGACATTGAGTGGAGAGCGTGTTAAGACGGTGGAGTATTTTAAATACTTGGGCTCAACAGTGGATGCAGAGGGGGCAGCAGAGAAGAGATAAACTGTAGAATACAGTCGGGGTGGAAGAACTGGAGAGACGTATCAGGGTGCTCTGTGATAAGAGGGTCCCAGTGAAACTGAAGGAAAGGTATTCAACAGTGGGTGAGGCCGGCAATGTTGTATGGAATGGAGACTGTGCCAATGAAGAAGAGCAATGAAGAAAAATCGATGTGGCTGAAATGAAGATGTTGAGATGGATGTGTGGAGTGACGAGGAGGGATAGGGTCGAAATGAGCATATAAGAGGAACAGTGAAGGTGGCGGAAGCATCTAAGAAGGTGCAGGAGGCCAGGCTGAGGTAGTATGGACACGTCAGGAGAAGAGAGGGGGAGTATGTGGGGCGCAGAGTGCTGGAGATGGAGTTGCCGGGACGGAGAAGAAGAGGAAGACCGAAGACGAGATGGAGGGACTGTGTGGTGGCGGACATCAGGGAGAAGGACTTGGAGGAGGACGCGGTATACGACAGAGGAGAGTGGAGAAGACGAACCAAAACCAGCGACCCCATGTAAAGATGGGATAATAAGCTGCGGAAGAAGAAGAAGAATGTAAAGAACGACGCTTGTATAGAAGAACGTTCCGCACAAGATGAGGAGGGAGAACGAACAAATGAAAAATGAGGTAACCACCCGGGAATCGAACCCAGGATCTTCCGATTGCCGGTCAGATATGCTATCTACTACACCATGGGCCTCGATTAATCAGAAGTCGTAATTCTCCTACATACGAGCAGAAACCAATGCCCTGATGGGGCACCTCCCATGCCGCACATATATACATTTTAACTGCAAACAACACACAGTATAATTAATGTAAAGAACGACGTTTGTATAGAAGAACGTTCCGCACAAGATGAGGAGGGAGAACGAACAAATGAAAAATGAGGTAACCACTCGGGAATCGAACCCGGGATCTTCCGATTGCCGGTCAGATATGCTATCCACTACACCATGGGCCTCGATTGATCAGAAGTCGTAATTCTCCTACATACGAGCAGATCGAGGCCCATGGTGTAGTAGATAGCATATCTGACCGGCAATCGGAAGATCCCGGGTTCGATTCCCGGGTGGTTACCTCATTTTTCATTTGTTCGTTCTCCCTCCTCATCTTGTGCGGAACGTTCTTCTATACAAGCGTCGTTCTTTACATTAATTATACTGTGTGTTGTTTCAGTTAATATATATATATATATATATATACTGAGCGGCAGAAAATCGGCCCACTTGGAATATTGCGAAAAGCAAAAAAGTGGGCAAGCTTCTGTTTATAAAGGTTTTAAAATTCGAAAATATAGTCTATAAGGCAACCAAATAACGAAACAAAACAACGTCATTTGCGAGCACACTAGCTGTAACGAATTTTCGACTGCTTTTAAGAATTCGACAGTCTGACACTCAGTTGTTCTTAGATTGCTAGTGCCACTTTTTCTTCCACTAGTGGGAGTAGGCATTTGTGTTTAGTAACAGATAGACTTCTAATTCTTTTGGGTTTCAGAATTGGACATTTACAATGGATTTGAGTGCCGTGAACGTCGCAACAGTCGTCGCCCTAATTGAAGATGGTCGGAGAGTACACCCAAAAACCAGGACGTCAGTGTATCGGAACGAACTGTTAGAAGGAGACTTATGGAAAATAGCTTACAGGCTAGACGTCCAGCAATGGGCCCGAATTGCTCCCACACCGCCGCAATGCTCGTCTTGCTTTCGTTCGTGAGCATGTCA
Source organism: Bathynomus jamesi (assembly GCA_023014485.1). NCBI lineage: Eukaryota > Metazoa > Arthropoda > Malacostraca > Isopoda > Cirolanidae > Bathynomus > Bathynomus jamesi. The sequence goes on along the minus strand of JAJOZX010000017.1, from coordinate 2,245,282 downwards.
GTTGGACTATGGTTCAATGGGGACGAGTATTGTTCACGGACGAATCAAGATTTAATGTTCGAACATTCGATGGACGGGAAAGTGTGGAGAAGAACAGGAGAAAGATTTGCCCCGTGCACTTTTATAGAGAGGGTTGCTTTTGGAGGAGGTTCAGTCATGGTCTGGGGTGGTATCACTTCAAACTCGGCACAGAGCTCGTCGTTGTTGGTGGTGGGTCATTGAATTGAATTGAAATGAATAATCTTTATTAATAATAAAATAAATCCATTCGTTTCAATTTACAATGATATGATTAATTGTGACGCTCGACTATTTATTTTATTTAATTTGGCCTTTAAGCTTTAGACTTTACTGGGCTCTTATTAAAAATAAACAGCTAGTTGTTATTAATTAATAATAAATAAATAAATAAGTAAATAAGTATTATTAATAGTTAAAACATGTATTAATCTTAAATTATCACTACTGACATGACAAATACAAGGTCACCATTGAAGGCACTATACCAATACCGTACAAAGAAACCAATATTATACATGAGAGATAAGAACTGAACAATCCCAAGAAATGTGTTTTTAATACTAGATTACACACGAGAAATTAATAATTAGTAAACACTAGTAATGGACATTAATCCTAGATTTTTGTTAGTATGCCATTATTAATCGGGATTTCAACTTGGTTTTAAACGAATTTACATTCATAATATTTTTTATATTAGCATTTAAGTCATTCCATAGTTTCAATCCAATGAAAATGGGTAATTTTTGAGATGAAAACATTCTAAATTAAGATATAACAAGCTTTGATCTATTTCTGGTCTGATACGAGTGGATTTCTTGATAAGTTACAAAATATCTATTTACCCATTGTAAATTAATGATTTTGTTCTTACACTTTTAATAAAAATAAAATGTGCCAGTTCTGTTATATCATTGAGCTTTAGTAGTTTTAGCTCTTTAAATAATGCACTAGAGTGATCAAAGAAATCAGCATCAGATAACCTTATTGCTCGTTTTTGGATGACAAGGATACCACTTAATGCGTTGTTAGCGGAGTTTCCCCAAACAAGGGTGCAGTATGTTATCTAAGGAAAAACAAGAGTATGATAAAGAGTCAATAAAACTTGTTCAGGGACTACATTTCTAAGTTCAAACATTATAGCAACGCTCCTTGAAATCTTTTTTGCCATATAATTTACATGATCACTCCATTGCAAATTCTGATCTTGCATTACACCAAGAAATTTTGTTACAGTACACTCCTTTATAGCGATTTCATTAACATTAAGTTCAAGATATACATTTCTTTTATTAGTAAAAATCATGAAATTTGTTTTACTGGTATTTAGGAAGAATTTATTGGTGGTCAACCATTTCATGACACTGATGAATTTTGAATTAAATATATATAATAAAAATAACAGTGGACCCAGAACTGAGCCCTGAGTCATTGACGTCCGCAAGATACGTGGAAGAGCTCTTGCTGGAGCATGTGGTCCCTTTTGCTCCTTTCGTTTGGCGAAGACTTCCTTCTACAGCACGATAACGCTAAACCCCATGCAGCAAGAGCCGTTAGCGATTTCCTTGACGAAGCTGGAATTCGTCGAATCGAGTGGCCTTCCCGAAGTCCGGACCTGAACCCCATAGAACATCTCTGGGACACAATGGGACGGCGTCTTAGGGCTCGTCTAGTAGCCCCTAACACTCTACAGGAGCTACAACAAGTTTTAACTGAAGAGTGGGAGGGAATCCCACAGGATGTGATCGTCGATCTCATTCATGGGATGAATCGACGAGTGGCTGCAGTCATTCAAGCTAGGGGAGGCAACACCTCTTATTAACCCTGGATCACAAGTTGTTTTTTGTTGTTGTTTTATTGTTTTTTTTTTCAATATTTTGTTTTTGTCGAAATCTTTGTTTTTTCTTAGTTACAATTTTTTGTACAGTATTTTTTAATAATAAATTGTATTAAGCAGAGGTTTGAAGATTTTTTAATGTCCTCATAGACTAAATTTTCGAATTTTAAAACTTTTATAAACAGAAGCTTGTCCACTTTTTTGCTTTTCGTGGTATTCTAAGTAGGCCGATTTTTCTGCCGCTCAATGTATACTGTGTATATATATATATATATATATATATATATGATGGAAACTCACAAGGAAAAAGAAAAAATGATTCCAAGGCCTTTCGTGTATTCAGCAGTACACCTCGTCAGGGAATTCTCTGACGAAGTGAACTGCCGAATACACGAAAGGCCTTGGAATAATTTTTTTTTCTTGTGGGTTTGCATCATTCATTCATTTCACGTGTTTAATTGTGAAATTCATCCGATATATATATATATATATATGTATATACCTCGTCAACCTCGTTGATGTTCTGTGTGTTGGTTTCTCTTCACACGAAAGTCAAGCTGGTGGCCCCGCCTCTAGGTCTGGCTTGGTGGAGGAGCGAGTTGCTTTCTTGCGCTCTCCACTGTACATATCCAGGTACACCCGGCTTATCTGGTACCGTCCTGAGCCAGGCATCTAGTCTTCTCTTGAAGACTTCAACTTTGACCCTTGTAACGTTTCTGAGGTCCTTTGGAAGCTGATTAAAAAGTCTTGGCCCCCCCTGACAACCAAGCTATTTTCCTTCAGTGTTGAAGAGGTCCCTTGTCGGGTCTTTAATTTGGGAACACTACACATCCTGCCTTTCCTATTTTCCAGTGCTGTTTGAATGGTAATTGGGTTTAGTTTGAGATTTGGTACCAGTTTTTCGATAATGTTCCATATGTAGAAAAGTGCCTTGAAAAGTGGATGCTCAATTCTGCCAGTTGAGGTTTAAGTTTTGGTTTTTGGCTAAAAATATAATAGTTACCCCTTTTTCTTTGATGTATTCAATCTGACGTGAAGGCAGCGAGTCTTTTGCTAAAATTGAGGTTCTAAATGTTGCTGGGCTAGGCTGCTTTAAACCCTAGATCCTGTCCCAAAGCTGGATCCTATCTGCTTTGCAGATAGCTGGTGAAGGAAGCTATACTTTTGGGACCTCTTTGCGAGTGATCCGTTGCCCACGTCGGGCTAGCATGATGAAAAAGAAAAACTATAGTATTTGTCATTTACCATTACTTATTCGGACTATAGTGGATTTAATTATCCTAGAAGAGTTCCTTGTTCCATGCACGGTCTGTGTGTATCATATATATATATATATATATATATATATATATATATAAGACATAAGTATTAAGGAACGTTTTCAGACAGAAAAATGACCCAAAGAGAGAGGACTAACTGAAAAAGAGATTTCTCAGCTTTTGGATGATCCAAATTTTGGAGAGGAATCTGACCTAGAAGTACTGTCTGATGAAGAAAATGAGGGAATAATTGAAGTGCCAGAAAGAAATAAACCACTTATTGAAGAAGATGATGACGACGTGTCTAGTGATGATGAAACCCCACCCCCACCCCCTAAGAAGGGGGAAATACCCTGTCCTCTTTCCATCATTCAGTACAATCAGAGTATGGGAGGTGTAGACAAGCTCGATCATTTAATTGCTTTATACAAGATTCATATAAAGTCCAAGAAGTGGACCCTGAGAGTGATTTTCCATTTTATTGATCTAGCAGTGACAACTTCCTGGATCCAATATAAAAGCGATTGCAAAGCACTAGGTATTCCGAAGAAAGATCAACTAAATCTTTGCTTTAGATTTTCGCTTGCTGAAACCTTGATCAACCATGAAGTAAATCCTCTCAACAGCCCTCAGGTAGGAAAATCTACAAGTCGGTTTTCATCTATGCAGAAAAGACTTCAAACTGATATTCGATTAGACGGTCTTGGGCATTTCCTTCAGTTAAATAATGTGAGGGGACGATGCAAAGGAGTAAATTGCCAAGATAAACAGTCTTATGTAACTTGCATAAAATGTAAAGTAACATTACGTTTAATGGCATATCATTCTAAGTGAGAAACTTCATTCAATTGTTTGTTCATGCACAAAGTTTTCATTTCCTCAAAACATCCTTATTGTCATGAATCATGATGTGTCATATATGACACATGCCCTAATTAGCATATAAATGTCAAATACTTTTATTTTTTGCATTATTTGGCTCAATATGCACTAAATAACCAAAAGATTAAAAAAAAGCTCAGGTCTTGGCTAAAAAAAATTCATGACCCATAGGGTTTAAGTTCCTTATTTCTACCATATCCCAAGAGCTGAAATTTGTCGGTGTTAAATGTCATAATGTTGTCTTCTGACCATTTGTATATTTTGTTCGTGTCCCTCTGCAAGGCCTCCACTTCATTTGCATCGCTAATTTTTCTGATGATCTTTGTATCGTCTGCAAAGGATGTTACTGTACTGTTGCTGTTTACTCCACTGTCTATGTCTGTTAGCATGATAATGAACAGGAGTGGGGCCAGTACTGTACCTTGTGGTACTGAGCTGCGTACTTACGATTCTGATGATGATATACCTTGAATTTTGACGACCTGTAGACGTTCTCTGAGGAAGTTGTGGATCCATTTTCCCACTTTGCCTGTTATTCCCATATATTTCATTTTATGTGCTATTATACCATGATCACATTTGTCGAAAGCTTTAGCAAAATCCGTGCATATGACATCGTAGTTGTCATTGCCTTCCAGTGCATCTAGAGTATTGTTATAGTGCTCTATTAGTTGTGAGAGCCATGATCTTCCTGATCGGAATGCGTACTGATTTTCGTTGAATCTTTCTAGTGTCTCCAAGAAATCGTAGATTTTCTCTCTAACTATTCTTTCAAATACTTTGGTGAGGTGGGACGTCAATGACACTGGTCTATGGTTCTTTGCTTGAGATATGTCCCCTTCTTTATATAATGGAACAATGTTTGCTCTTTTCAAGATGTTTGGTATTTCCCCAGTGTATAGGGATCTTCTCTATATCCAGTATAAGGGTGTGGCTATTTCATTTTTACAGTTTTTAATCAATAATGCATTTTAGTTGTCCGGACCTGAAGCTGAATGTGGTTTCATTTGTCCTATAGCTCTCGCTACATCTTCAGGGGTAAAAATCAAAGTCTGTTATACACTCTCCCTGCAGTTTCTCTTCAAAGAATGCATCTATGTCAGGTATCGCTTTGTCACTTCTTGGAGTACTGGGCAGTCAATGTTTCAGATATTTCTTTTAGATCGTCTGTTAGTTCATTATTTCTTTTCCTTCAGGGCCCGACAGCGGCGCGCGTTTTTGTTTTCCTTTCCGCATAGCTGTAGAAGTATTTTGGATTTTCCTTTATTGCTTCTACCGCCTTTTCCTCTTCCCTCTCTGTATGGCCCTTGATCAGGGTTTGTATTTCCCTATCGATACTCTCCAGTTTTTCTTTTATTGCTTTCCTGGCATTGTTATCTCCGCAGTTGGCTAACTTCGCCTCCACTCTCTTTCTTTTGCGGAATATTCTTCTCTTTTGCCTCTCAAGCCAGCTCCTCTTTCCTTTTGCCTGTGATTTCGGAGCATATTTTTCTAAAATTCTCAGCGTCTTTTCTTCCAAGGTTGTTAGCATTTCTTCCATTGTTTTATTCTCTAAAACTGTTCTCCACTCTATTTGGGCCATGTGTAATCTGATTGCTTCCCAATTTATGGTCTTGGAGTTTAAGTTAAAGGTCCCAAATTTGCTTCTTTCTTCAATATGTGTATTGTCTTTTAATGTTGTCGTCATATTTGTTGATATCTCGATTAAGTTGGGGTCTGAGATAATGGTTGGGGTTATTTTTACAGCAATGAAGTTCGTGTTATTCATGAATACCAGATCTCGGCAGTTATTTTTTCTGGTATTTTCTGTTATCTCTGGTGTCATCATGAACTCGTTTATGAGAGCCATCAACAGTTTTGCTTGCTCCTGGTCTTCTCTTGTGCCCCCTTGTCCTGGTGTATATAGAAGGTGGCCCAAAACTCTGTTGCCTCGAAAAAAAATAGTTTAGAATGCGGCGGGGCAACAGACTTTTGGGCCACCCTCTATATATTCCTATCCACCTTTTTGTATTTTATAAATGGGAAGTTAAAGTCTCCGCAGAGCATTATATTGGGGGATGGAGGGTTTATTGCCTTTATTAGGGTTCTGATATTATCAATGGCCTCCGAGAATTTTTCGGTTGGAGTGTTTGGAGGTCTATAGATGACTATCAATGCTACGTTTAGTTTTTCTATTTTCACCGCTAGGAGTTCCGCAAAGCTGTTTGATTTACTTATTACCGTCTGTCATATGACCTTCATATACATATATAGCACAGCCACCTTTATGTCTCGCTGTTCTATCAGCTCTTAGTAAGTTGAAACCCTCTATATTTATCTCTTTCTTATCAGTACAATGTTCGCAGTTTTCACAATTTCCTTGGCAATCCTTAAGATGAGTTTCTGTGAGGCATGCGATGTCCGCACTCGGTTCGTCCATAAATCCTTTCAGGTACGAAACTTTGTTGAGTGATTGGTTTGGTCTTATTCCTTGAATATTAGCCAGGACAATATATATATATATATATATATATTATATATATATTATTTTTCACGTGTTACTTTCGTGAAATAATTTTCATATTATATATATATATATAGATATATATATATATCAGGGGGTGTTTGAAAACTTCTGTACAAATTGTAATGGGGATAGGCAACACTAAACAACCCTTTTCGTCTATAAGTGTATGTCCGCTGACGTCACCATTCGGCGCGAGAGGGCGCCGCTGCAATTGGCTAAAAGGTGAAGTGGGCTAGACTCGCACTTGCCGCGGGCATTCTTAAATCGGACGTAGTACGCGTAACATGTTTATTTAAAGAAGGCATGTTTTATTTAAAAAGGTGCTGAAAGTTGCGACCGGTAGCATCAATGCATGCCCGACAGCGTCGAAGCATTGACCGACGTACACGTCGAAAGATTCCCGGCATTTCGGGAACAGTTCCAGCGGCGACAGCGATTCTTGCTACGAGGTCTTCTTCTGAGTAAATGGGAGTCTCGTACACGAGGTTCTTCATGTGTCCCCACAGGAAGAAATCGAGGCATGTTAAATCGGGCGATCTCGGTGGCCAGGCTACGGGCCCACCCGGCCTATCCATCGGTCCCCAAAAGTGGCGTTCAGATAATCCCGCACATCGTTGCTGGAGTGTGCTGGGGCCCCGTCGTGTTGAAACCACATTCATCTACGAATAGCCACGGAACATCTTCCAGCAGTTCCGGCAACGTTTCTTCAAGAAATATCCGATAAACCGCCCGTCGAGTCGGGCAGGCAGCAGGTACGGCCCAATCAACTTACCATGGACGATACCCGCCCAAACATTGACTGCGAACCGTGCTTGATGAGCATGCACCCGTGTAGCATGTGGATTTGCGTGCGCCCACACGTGAGAATTGTGCATGTTAAACACACCTCACGTGTGAAACAGGCCTCATCTGAGAACAGCACTAAGCCGGAAAATTAGGCTGCACCGCTGTCTGCTGCAGAAACCATCGTGCGAATTCCACACGAAGAGGTAATCCCGAGGTTGTAATGCCTGGACTCTCTGACGATGAAACGGATGTAAGCTGCTCGTGCAACACTCTCCAGACCAGGTCGTGGTTCACACCGAGGATACGTGCAACACCTCGCGTGCTTGCGCTTGGATTGTCCTCAAATCGCCGTAGAATTTTCTTCTTCCATGTCAGGAGTGCGCACGTTTCTCTCCCGACCAGTGTCATGCATGTTTGCATGGAATGTTCCAGTTTCTCGCAGTCGCCGATGCAAATGCGCAAACATTTGATGGTTTTGCACACGTCTGTTTGGGAAGCGCTGTCGGTACAACCTCACAGCAGCTCTTCCGTTTCCATTGGCAGCCCCTACACATATGCATGTCGCCATCTCAGCAGTCGTGAAGCGCTCCATGTTACGCGTACTACGTCCGATTTAGAATGCCCGCGGCAAGCGCGGAGTCTAGCCCACTTCACCTTTTAGCCAATTGCAGCGGCGCCCTCTCGCGCCGAATGGTGACGTCAGCGGACATACACTTATAGACGAAAAGGGTTTGTCTTGGTGTTGCCTATCCCCCATTACAATTTGTACAGAAAGTTTTCAAACACCCTGTATATATGTATATATATATATATATATATATATATATATATACAGTGCCCGCGAAAAGTATCCGATCACCCTTGAAATTTGTATTTTTACATAAAAAACAATGTTTAAATGTATACTAACCTTATATTAGTATTTTGTCATCTGTCCTTTGGTTTGGATGACTTGTTCTAGACGTTTTTGGCATGGATTTAATCAAGTTTTGACAAACTTCCACTGATATTTCCTTGCACCATACCTTTTTGATGGCCTCTTGTAATTTTCAACTGAGCCAGTGTCGTGGCATTCAACCTTATTTTTTATTATTAGCCACAGATTTTCTATCGGATTGAGATCTGGACTATTACCAGGCCAATCCAAAATATCAAATTTATTGTCAGTAATCCATTTTGTCACTATTTTGGCCCTGTGACATGGTGCACCATCATGCATGTATGTTTTTGTCCTTTGGATTGCCATTGCCATTGGAAGTTTATCCTGTAGCATTGCTAAATACCGTGCACCATTCATAGTTGTGTTCTTCGGAAGAAAATATAAGTTTCCACGCCCATAGTAACCGAAACAACCCCAAACCATCACACTTGGAGAGTGTTTCATTGTCTTTAGGGTGTATTTAGGGTCCATCCTATTTGAGCCAATAGGCCGGCGAACCTTTTTTGGACAACTTCTGAATGTCAAAAATGTCGACTCATCGCTAAATAAAACCTTCTTCCAGTCATCAACAGTCCAATGAATGTATTTTTTACAAAATGCGACACGTTTTTTACGCATTTTTTCATTAATGAACGGTTTCTTAGCAGCATGGCGAGATGGTAATCCGAGTTCTTTTTGGAGCCGCTCCTGGATAGTTCGTTCAGAAACACCAGATAACAAATTATTCATATTAAATTTTATTTCTTTCGCAGTTATTGTTGGGTTTTTCAATACTAAACGTTTCATAAGTTTGTCTGTTCGCGAATTTGTTTTTCTCGGTCTGCCAGATCGTTTTTTAGGGACTGGCGTGGTTAGGCCACCATTGTTCTTAGCCCGTGAAACCCATAAATTAACGGTACTTTGGGATATGTTTAATTCCTTAGCTATCTGTCTCTGTGATTTCCACATGCATGCAAAGCAACAATAGCACCTCGACAATCACTCTTAAGTTGTTTTTTAGCACACATTATATATAAATTTTATTTACACCACTTTCTGTAAAAAAAAAAAAAATATCAAGAAATTTACACAAACAGTGAAATCTGACAAATTTGAGACACAGCCACCCGCAACGAAGGCTACCAGAACACTAATTTGAGAATGCGTTGGATAGCTCTCATATCAGCGAGCAACCTCAAAGTTACCAGATGTCGCTAGAACAAATAGAAAGTGAATTACTTGTCTCTGAATATCAAGGGAAAATATTGTATTTTCTTGAGTGATCGGATACTTTTCGCGGGCACTGTATATATATATATATATATATACAGGGTGGGCGGAAAGTAGCTCCCTATTTTGGATTGGTAAAAAAATACATATATTATCCATTTATTTCAGAAGAAATAATATGAAAAGGTAGGCATACATGGTAGGTTTTCTCTAAAATTCAATGTGGGCTCCAACTCTTTCCACCAGCTTCTGGAGCCGTCCAGGAATGGCGTCCACTCACTTTAGCAGGAACTCCGGCGGGATGGAGGACATGACTTCCCGAATTCGGTCCTCCAGTTCTTCCAATGTCCTCGGTTTGGTGCGGTAGACTTCTTCCTTTACCCACCCCCAAAGAAAGAAGTCGCACGGTGTCAAGTCGGGCTCCTGGCTGGCCATTGATGTGGACCACGACGACCCATCCAACGCCCAGGGAAGTGGGCATCCAGCCACTCACGGACAACAAGAGCGAAGTGCGGAGGGGCGCCATCTTGCATAAATATCAGATCGTCGATGTTCTCCCATGTGCTGACAACCGGCCAGACCTCGTTTCGCAACATAGCAAGGTACCGCTCAGCATTCATGGTGTTGCGCAGAAGGAACGGGCCCACAACCTGATCTGAGGTCATACCACCCACACACCGTTACACTGAACCGATTCTGCCGTTTTTCAGCGGTAACCGTGCGACTTCTTTCTTTGGGGGTGGGTAAAGGAAGAAGTCTACCGCACCAAACCGAGGACATTGGAAGAACTGGAGGACCGAATTCGGGAAGTCATGTCCTCCATCCCGCCGGAGTTCCTGCTAAAGTCAGTGGACGCCATTCCTGGGCGGCTCCAGAAGCTGGTGGAAAGAGTTGGAGCCCACATTGAATTTTAGAGAAAACCTACCATGTATGCCTACCTTTTCATATTATTTCTTCTGAAATAAATGGATAATATACGTATTTTTTTACCAATCCAAAATAGGGAGCTACTTTCCGCCCACCCTGTACATATATAAAAAATATAGGGTTGACAAAAGTAAATAGACACCTTCGGTTTTTCCATAGTTTTTGATTAGATATTAAAAGTCAATAAATAATAAACTTATTGAATCAATATATCGAGAATCGTGATACTTTCCCTTTTCCATTATGTAAAGCTAACCCACGTTCTGGAATTGTACTGATGAACTTTGCCATTTATTCCTGAGGACTATTATCGTGCTTTCCATTTACTTTTGTCAACTCTCTGTATTTTTTATGCAGGAAGGAGGGGCCGCCAAGGGTGAGCGCCACCAAAAATGACCTCCCATAGAAGGAGAAGGAGAGAGCCAAAGTCAAGGTCCTTAGCACGATCCTTTTTTTATTTTGAAAAGATTGTGTAGTGTGTAAGATGCATGTATGTGTAGTGAGGAATAGAGGGAGAAGCGTGTGTTTGAGGGTATGCTGGACTGCTGACAGAGTAGATGTGACACGGAAAAAGATCATCTAAGGAGGACCGTGACAGGAGAAATGGGAGTTCCAACACGCCCTGTTTCCTGCCTAACGTTACCCCCGGAGTTGACTGGTGTCTACAATCTCCTCATATATATATATATATATATATATATTATATATATATATATCGTTTTTTCTGGAGAGCTCTGCTATAAATTTCCAACAACCTTTGCCATTTGTTACCTCATCCCTTCCCGGAACTATCCCAACAAAAAAAGGCATCTTTCCTATTCCTAAATTTTGTCATGTTCCGGCCTGTTCCGCCAGAAAAAGCCGTTTATATACCGGGTGATTACAAATGATCTTTCCGATTTGAAACATTTATTGTAAAAAAAACTAACAAAGCTACAACAAAAAGCAAGATATACAAATAAAGAAGAACTTAAAATTGGTGCTGGTTAAGTGTGCGGTCTACCTAGCTTTTAGTTAGCCTTATAAGGCTAACTAACGAAAATATCACGACTTAACCTAACCAATCGTTAGGTCAACTGTACGCCCTTGACGATTGGTTAGGTTAAGTCGTGATAGTTTCATTAGTTAGCCTTATAAGGCTAACTAAAAGCTAGGTAGACCGCACACTTAACCAGTACCCTTAAAATTTTTTATTTGTAGCTATTGAAGTTCAATATGAGCACCTTTTTTGGCTCTGCAGACATCAAAGCGGTATTCTGTTTCCCTCCATACATTTTGTAGCATATCATACTAAACTTTTCTAACAGCCTCACGTATTCTTTTCTTCAAATGTTCCAAAAGTGTTGCCATTAGTGGAACAAAAACTTCATTTTTGACAGCCCCCAGAGAAAGAAGTCAAGGGCGGTTTAGATCGGGTGAACGAGCCGGCCAAGGAATGGGCCGATCCAACGACCAGGCAATTGCTCATTCAGGAATGTTGTAACCTCAAAAAGAGCTCATATTAAACTTCAATAGCTTGTAAACCGCCAGAATTGTTCATTCTGACGAAGGTCAAGCTTGTCACTCCACCTTAGACCTACAGTTTAATGCGGAATCCGAACCCAGCGTCTTAACCACTAGGCAACCCAGGGTACTCATTTATCTACCAACCAATTTTTAGTTTATTTTGTGGAAGAATGTACAGCTGGGTTCGGCGCGCCGCCTGCCATCACCGGGTCTCAATCCTGGGTCCGATGGATAATTCGTAGTCAGTGACGCTAACCACTATACCACCGAAGCGCATTTATAATTATACACAGTGTGTGTATATATATATATATATATATATATAATATATATATATATATATATATATACGATTAATGTTTTTTCTCTGAGATGCGTGTCTTTAGTATAAATAGACAATCAACGTTCTGATTTTTTTTTCTTTGAAGCGTTTCAAGACATTTCGTTCCCACCTTCAGTGGTGTAGCAACTCTTATATAAACAGTATAAACATTATATAAATATTTACTTTTACAGTGACGTAAAATAAAAACCGATGGCAGTTAGCGTCGCTGACTACGAATCCATTGGACCCGGGATCAAGACCCGGTGACGGCAGGCGGCGCGCAGCAAAACCCAGCTGTTCATCCTTCCACACAATAAAGAAATTGGTTGGTAGATCAATGAGTGACCTGGGTAGCCTAGTGGTTAAGACACTGGGTTGCTGGTGGGGCTTGGTTCGGATTCCACGTTAACCTGTAGGTCTAAGGTGGAGTGAGAAGCTTGACCTTCGTCAGAATGAACAATTCGGGCGGGAGCTAAACCAAAATTAACGAAGTTAAAATTTAAAGGGCCTGTAGCCGTGCTCTGCTATTGGCGGCTCGCGGGTTAGATTCAGCTCGCAGACGATCGTTGGCTTGTTCACCAGCTTGGCTTACTTGTGCTCTCAAATACATATTCAAAAATGTCTTTTTTAACCGAGAATTTTATTCATTTAAATCTCAAAATCTCACATTTAAAGACGCATTAGGACTTACATCTAAGCACTAGTGGCCTAGACCCACCGCGCACGCCCCTCCCACGATACGGCCCGCGTTTGAATCTAGTTCCCTGAAGGTCCAGCACTGGAACGTACTGAAATTTCTTTCTGGGATGGAGGTATCTAGGTTGATAGGGGTACCTTTCATTTGCCTCATCAATTCGCTCAGTATTTTTTAATGAAAACAATTTGATTAAACAAACTGGTTCCGAAAATTATTATATTAAATTGAGAATTTTGGCAAGCGCATCTTTAAGGAAAGGCGGAATATTTGCTGCAATATCTTTACTGCACAAGATGGAATATCACCTCTACGAACTCAAAATCTAAACTAGGAACAAGGTATGAATGGAGATGGACTTTTCAAGACTTTTTTTTTACCCTAACTTAATGTAACCAGGATTAACAGATCTTTTTTCCGACAGTAAACAATTTTCTAGATTTTTTTTATGTACAATTTTTCCCAGTAAACGATGCAGTAAAAGTTTTACCTCACTTAAGAAAAGACCCCCTCTATATCTGTGAATTATCACACGCTTGACCTCAGCTGTTTTACACACACACACACACACACGAGAGAAAGAGAGAGAGAGAGAGAGAGACTGTAATGAAGTGGCTGTCTTTTTCTTTTCCAAGGATCTTACATGATGAAACGTTAAACAAAAACCTGTAGTGTAGTTTCCTGTTGCAGCTGCGGCTCGATAAAAACTGCGGAAAATAGTGTGTGTGTGTGTGTGTGTGTTGTGTGTTTTTAACTGTCTAATATTATACTTTCTGCAATAAAACAAAAACTAGAACAGACTGTTTTTCAATATGGCGTCAAAAAGAATCCGAATTTTACAATGAAATCTCTAATAACTATCTTTGTTAATGGAAGTTAAGTATAGGTAGGTTAGGTTAAATTATGCCAGGTTAGCTTAGATCTTGGTTAGATCTAGTCAGGTTATGTCAGAGGATTTTATCTTCTGTAGTGTTTCGTTTTGCACAACAAAACCTGGTTGAAGAACTTCGTACGGAAAAATACGCGATTTCTATCTTTGTATAATTTTTTTGTTTTATTATTAAAGATATATGCGCGTGTGTATATGTGTGTGTATATGTGCGCAGAAGTGTATCACGTCTTAATTCTAGGAGTATTATACGCAAGAAACAAAAATGTAATAATGACGTTATTAAAATGTTTTGTCAAACATTTGAAACGTTTTAAAACATGAATGAAAGGTTGCAAAACACACGTTATCAAATGATATTAAAAAAACATGTTTAAATGTTTTAATGTTCAAATGTTCTTTACAATGTTTTAACAGTATGAAAATGTATGGGCCTGGGAAACGTTGTGATAGCATTCTTATATGACGTCGTTACAATATTTTTATAACGTTATAATGTTATCGTCATATTTTAAAAACACTTTAAACATTTTTTTTTAATGCGATTGATAACATGTTAAAATGTTATGTACTACCTCGGGAGGAAGTGAAATATGTTGTTTTTTATAATGTCCGGCATGAAACTACAATAGTAAAATGCAAGTGTTAGTAACTTTACTGAGTGAGTATTTATATGACAATTGTTCACTTTAACCCTCTAAAAGTATCTAAAAGTATATACAGGGTCATTCAAAAAAGACGCAACAGTTTAAATTGCTTATATTTCGTAATATTGTTAACATACAGGAGTGATTTTTGTATTAGTTTACAGCGTACAATTGGGAGTTTTTATTTAATGAAAAACCTGTTCAATGTGTGAACCACCGGCATCCAAAAACCATTTGCAGTCGACGTCGAAAGTTGGCAAGTACTGTGTGTAGAACGTCATGAGTGATTGTGCTGACAAAAGATGAAATTTCCTCTTGCAGCTCACTAATTGTGAGAGGATTGTTTCTGTAAATATTATCTTTCAGATATCCCCATGAAAAATAATCACATGGGTTGAGATCTGGAGAATGTGGTGGCCAAGACCATCCACAGGCAAAACGTTCAGGGAAGCGATTCGAGATGACGCGATCGTCAAAATATTCATTTAAATCTACTAGAGTCGTTCGCCTAGCGCAGTGCCCTTCAACCTTTTTATGCCTACCGCCCACTTTTACTATTTTTATGAGATAAATTAGCCAACCGCCCACCAAAATTAAAAATCCAACAAACATATATTAAAAATTATGTATGGTACATTATATATATTATATAATAAAACATTATGCATTTACCTTTAATTTAGTGAGATCCTTGTGCTTGATGCTTGGAAACTAAATTCCGAATGTTTGGCTCGAATTTAGTGAGGAACAAACGAATGTCCCCTCTTTCAGGGATTTTTAAAGCATTCCTGTTTTTGGTAAGAATGTGATTCACAGCACTAAAACCTGATTCAACTAGGTACGAAGTAGGAAAAGCGATCAGTAATTTAAAAATCTTTTTCCACATATTGGGATATACATTTGACATCTTTTTATTTTGCCAAAGCTGCATATAACCACCGTTATTGAAATTTCCCTTGCTTTCCTCATCATGTCTGAGTTCTAATAGCTCCTCTTGACATGTTACATCAGCTTCAGTAACATTTGCAGTAAACGGGTTTACCATCCAATCATATACTTCCATGGTTAAAACATCACTGAATCGAGTTTCAAAATCCGTTTCAAGTTTATTGAGATGATCAATAAACCTTTGTGTATCAATTGTTGTTATGTCATCCTTAATAGATAACAATTCTGGAAACTGGTGAAATTCCCTTTTTGAAAGATTGTGACTGAATAAATCCAGCTTTTCAATGAATAATGAGATAACTTTTTGGCAGTTCATGAGTGTCATATTGGCTCCTTGAAGCTGCAAATTACAATCTCTGCATTTCTTAAATATTCCTGCCAAATAACAAGCATCATTTTTTATCATTTTTAACTTTTGGCTAAGATCAACTTCATTTTGGTCTTCTAGAAACTGCACTACGCTCTCATATAGTTCAACAAAACGAGTTAAACATGCACCCTTCGAGAGCCATCGGACCTCTGTGTGTAATAATAACCTAACAAATTGTTCATCATTGTCATGACACAACTGACGAAACATTCGATCATTTTTTGCATACAATATTGTAAATTTTGTTGAATTTTACAAGAATTTTATAAATTTTCTTGCCGCCCACCTAAAAGCTCAAATCGCCCACTAGTGGGCGATATCGCCCAGGTTGAAGACGCTGGCCTAGCGCCTTAGACTACTAGGCCTAAGAGGTAACAAAACTCCCAGGTGTACGCTGTACACTAATACAAAAATCATTCCTGTACGTTAACAATATTACGAAATATAAGCAATTTAAACTGTTGCGTCGTTTTTGAATGGCCCTGTATATATATATATATATATATGTTACAATTCAGAATGGTCCCCTGAGAAACTTTTATGTTACGCACAGACCGTGCATGGAACAAGGAACTCTTCTGGGTAAATTAAATCCACTATAGTCCGAATAAGTAATGGTAACTGACAAATACTATAATTTTTCTTTTTCATGATGGGAAGCTCAACGTGGGCAACGGGTCAATAGCGGTCTGGGAGGCTTTAAATCCTAGACCCTGTCCCAAAACTAGGACTTATTTCCTTAGCAGTTAGCTGGTGAGGGAAGCTATATTTTGGGACCTCTTTGCTAGTGACTCGACTTGCAGCCTAGTCAAACTTCTACAACAATTGAGACTGCAGTGGAAGATAGCAATTATGTTACCACTGTTAACTGGGGGTAAAACAATGACGAGACCATTGATGATCGAGGGAAATTGGTAACAGCCATCGGGGATTCTGCCTGTGATTTGCAGTCTTATCCAACGTGTACACCTGAGACAACAGTTACAGAAAGCAATGAAAATGCCATTTATATCAGAGAGGATGCTATAACAGGCATTGTTGATCCTGATCTTGCCTTACGGCCTAGTCTGACGTTTAGAATTAGAGACATGTTAGTGACCAATGGACTATAAAAATTAACAACATGTCTTTTCCGCTGGATTAGCGTAACCGTCATTTTTCTTTGGCGTTTCTAGACAGAAAGCTTGAAAATGGTCGTCCTGAAGGGGCACTGGCTGCTTTATTCGAAGTCTACGGTTAAAGTCTTCTGCTTCTGCTGTAAGTTGTTCGACTTCAATCCAAAATCATCCATGGCAATTGATGGGTCGAGTGATTGGAGGCACATGTTGGCGATTCTCATGAGTCATAAAAAATCACCCAATCATTTTCAGTCAAATCAAACATAGGCTGGAACAGAACGAAGGATGAAACGAAATGCTTGCATTGACGCAGAGCTTCAACACAAAATTGAACATGAGCAGAAACG
This sequence comes from Bathynomus jamesi, assembly GCA_023014485.1. Taxonomy (NCBI): domain Eukaryota; kingdom Metazoa; phylum Arthropoda; class Malacostraca; order Isopoda; family Cirolanidae; genus Bathynomus; species Bathynomus jamesi. Next base: position 2,228,071 of record JAJOZX010000017.1, on the reverse strand, counting down.
CTGGAAACAAGTCTTAGAGTGACTCTTAAGTTTAATTCTCTACCTTTTGAAACATAATATGGCTTTCCGTGGCTCATCTGACAGGCTCTAACGGAGATTTCCTAGGTTTAGTGAACCAACTAACTAAATATAGTTTCCGCATCTCTATCGTAGTGTGGTATGATATCCTTTTCCAGGTCAATCTGGTAAGCAAGAACATGCAAGGCCGGCCCTGTATTCAGTCACCACATCTTTACTCTGCATTTTTCTTTTCGCAAACGTGTAGACGTATCTTGGGTTATATTTTGTTTTCTGCTGCCTTATTTTCCTCCTCGTTTGTTGTGTGGATGAATGTTTGTTTTAAGTCCATTTCTATTTCGCATAGGTTTTTCTCCAGTTTGAGTCTCCTTGCTTCAGTTTGCATCTGAGATTTTATTACGGTTTGTTTCCGTTGTCTAAATAATGTCTTGACTTTTCTATCGAGTTTGCTGCGTTTTCTTTTTTGTCTCTTCGGAACATGTTTCAGCAATACAGGTTTCATTTAATTTTCTGTTATAGATACTATTTCTTCTGAAGTCTCCTCGAGAAGTAACAATTCCCAATTTATTTTCTTTAGATCTTTATTTGCAATTTCCCAATCTAGTGTCTTTGGATTTATATTTAAACCTTCAAATATTCTTTCTGACTCTCTGGGATGAGTTTTTGAACCTCTGGTTGCTAACTATAACTGCATATCGATTAGGTTATGGTCAGAAAAATTTGTGTTATTATTATTATGCCATTGTTATTTGTCAAAATTAAATCCAAAACGTTCTCTTTACTAGTAACTTCACAGTTTTCTTGGGCATAGTGTTCCATACTATCTACGGGGCTCCAATAAACCTTAGCCCCCCCCGCCCTTGGCCTAAACCATTAGAGGTACAGTAAAACTGAACATACCTTACAAAAGAGAATTTAATCCTGCATTTAATGAGAAACAATTAAAACTTGGTGTTCCCGCCATTGGCTTCCAAGACAGCCTGAATTCGCTTTGGGTAGCTTGCCAAAAGTGACGTGAATAGATCTTGATCGTTACGCAAATTTGCAAAAACAGTTTCAATGTGTTGCGTCATTGTATCCTTCGAAAATCGATTTGCTGCAGGTTCTTGAAACAAGAGACATTCAACCTTCTCCTTTATAACTGATCCAATGTGTTCACAGACGTTCAGGTCAGGAGAATTTCCTGGCCAGAAGTGTGACCTGATCGACATCCATAATAATTGTTTGGGTTTCTTAGAAAAGGAATGACATGCTGGGATAGAATAATATCACGAAAATACTGTCCATCCCAACTCTGACCATTTGGCTTCAGCACCCACATGAGCTTTGCAGTGAACAAAACAAACATACCAACACAGTCTGGACTTTTTAATAATTCGCGATAATGTTCATTGTCATCGATTTCATCTGGTGTTGTGGCCCACAAAAGATCATTTTGGTAGTTAGGCCGACGTGTTACATAAACAAAAAGTTCATCGGAGACAGCTAAATGCATGAAATCATCCACATCCCAATCTTCAAGATAATGGGCAAACCACATTCTGTCATCGATGTTAAGTTGAGTTTTTCTTGGCTTTAGAAGTTCATGCCAAGGCTTTAAACTTTGCCTATGACGGTACAGTCGAATGATCTCACCACTAACAATCTTTCCTTTCAACACTTCGATCTCTCTAGAAAGTTTAGCACAGCTGTTTTTCCGCTTTCGCGTACCGCTTTCAATGATGTCCTTTGTTTCCTGAGAGAGTGGCAAATCTGGGCGCCCAGATTTGGTTGTATCCATTTCACATTCATCCAAAGTTTTATTCCAATTTCTTTTGACGAAGTCCTCACTACTTCGCAACTTTTTGGCAACCCATGAACGTGTTATAAAGATGGCTCCAGCATCACGAGCTTCCCGAAATGTTATTGCTCGTATGCAATCTATCACTAGGCTGACCATACGTACCGTTTTGAACGGGACAGTACCGTTTGTTTTATATTTCCTGGCCGTCCCGTCGTTTTAATAAAAATGTCAATTTTGTCCCGGTTTATGTACTTACTTTTTTATGAATACAGAATATTACATAACCCCCGTCCCTTTTTTGCCATCCCAATGTCCCGTTTTTGTCTCAAGGAAATATGGTCAGCCTATCTATCACACTCTATCACACGTTGCCTCTCCGAATCACCAATTAATTGAGAAGCCATTATATTATCACTTTATCAGCTAGAGTAATTTTAATACCTGCAATAAATAAAGAATTTTATATATTTTTATAATCACTAAAAACTATTTCGATATAAGTAAACATGTAAGCTGCAAATGGGGGGGGGGCTAAGGTTTTTTAGAACCCCTTAGTAGCTTTATTGCTATCATCTTTTGTAATGTTACCACAAAATTTCTCAACATATAAAATTTTGTCATTTTATATTGCATATTGTGAATAAAAGTTAAAATCTCCAGAAATTAAAATATTTGGTGCTGGGGTTTTAAGTGATTTTAACATGTTTCCTATTTCATTTGTAACGGATTGGAATTAACTTTTTGTGATGTTTGGTGGTCTGTACACGTTCATAATGATTAGGTTCATCTCTTTTACTTCTAAAATAAGAATTTCGACTGTGCTGTTTGATTTGCTTACCTTCACTTCACTTGTGTATGTGTTTTTTATGTATATGCAACACCCTTCTCCTTTTTCAGTAAATCTATCCCATCTGTATATGTTTTCGTCCAGTACTGTTATTTCGGTACCCTTGATGCAGTTTTGACAGCCGTTTTGCCTTTATGTAAGTGTATTTCAGTTAGGCATATATTGTATCTATGCTGGTTTCCAGAACTTAATTTTTGCATGCATCATGATTTGCAGTCTGCATGGTCAGTGTACAGACCTTGTATATTTGGGTATAATAAATTTATAGGGTTACTAATATGAGCTTGGTGCTCGGTTTTCCTGGATAATGATCGTTTTCTGATCGACGTTGACGGTTCCTGTTCGGTGTTATTGGGTGGGCCATTGCATTTGAGAGTACTGTGGCTGTGGCTCTTGATACCAGTGTGGTTGTTGTATTAACAGTGGGTAGTATTGGACAGGATGGTGGTGTATGTGATGCTGGGGTACATATATCTCCGAAGTTCGGTCTTTTCTCATTAGAAGGGACAGTTGTATTTTTATCGTTCTCATTTCTAAAAAATTTACTTCATTGCCCCTGTTATTACTTATTTTATTTAGGGTTTAAGATGTTATTTCTCTCCCTCTTTTTTGAGTACCCTTAATGTGAAAATACAGGCACTCCATCTTTAGGCATTTTTTCTCCCTAACTCACTGTCTGCACATAGAGGGTTGAAAATAGTAGGAGTTTGATCCGTACCTGCAATTTCTACTCTTCAACATAGAGAAAATTTTTTTTTTAGACGGATTATATATGCATCTGCAGCCATATTTGCACGAACCTGTTTTGTAATATTTGCATATTTAGAGTCCTTACGTCCTTACGTCGTTTGGAGTCCTTACGAGTTTTGTAAGATTCAATTTCTTTCTTTTGTTCTACCACCACTTCTTCCCTACTTAGTGTTTTTTTTATCTTCGGTATGTTCTCGTTTGTATCTATGATGTTACTATATTGTGCACAGGGCATTTCCCCGTTTAAAGCTATTTCTACACCTTTCTCTAGTGTATTTCACTCGGTGACCTGAATCCCATTTTCGTTTGTGTCGGCGTTTTCTGATGTTTCCTGGTTTTCTAGCGGTGAACTTGTTGCTATTGTTTCTTCTACTTCAATATTCCCATTCCCGTTTGTACTAATCGTACTTTCCTGTTAGTTTCCATGCACTTGACGCACATGAAGCCATAAAAGCCAATGATTTTGTTATTCGTTCTATTCATCATTTTCAAACTCCTTTTTATCTAAGGTTACTCGATGACCGCAAAAAGGCGGAGTGCAATTGCAATGCAGTATTGATCAATGTTGCAAAAAGGGGGAGGGGGTTGTCACCCATGGGGAGGAGATTTAGCCCCAAGCTGCATGAAGGGAGAGGGGGGTTTACTCCCCCCAAGCTAACCTGACTTAGGAAGGCAACCTAAGAGAGAGAGAGAAGAGAGAGAAAATCTTTTCGCTGGCATATCTCGACGACGCATAGTGAAGCTCTTGGCAGCCTCAGTTGGCTTAGAAGTCTTAATCAGCCAGTTGGCTTAATCTGGCTTAGAAGGCCTAATCAGAAGGAATATATATACATATATATATATATATATATATGTAAAGAATGACGCTTGTGTAGAAGAGCGTCCGCACAAGAAGAGGAGAAAGAACGAACAAATGAAAAATGAGGCACCTCCCAGGAAACGAACCCGGGATCATCCAATTGCCGGTCGGACATGCTATCCACTACACCAAGATCCTCGATCAGTCAGAAGTCGTAATTCTCCTACATACGAGCGGAATCGAATGCCCTGAGGGGGCACCTTCTCATGCCGTACATATATACATTTTAACTGCAGACAACACGCAGTATAATTAATGTAAAGAACGACGCTTGTGTAGAAGAGCGTCCGCGTTCGTTCTTTCTCCTCTTCTTGTGCGGACGCTCTTGTACACAAGCGTCGTTCCTTACATTAATTATACTGCGTGTTGTTTGCAGTTAAAAAAAAAAAAAAAAAAATATATATATATATATATATATATATACATAATATATATATATTGGTGTGTGTGTGTGTGTATAAAAAACAATAATTTATTTTTTCAAATTGTGAAGAAAACTTCTGAATCTGCGATAAATTCTTTCAGGAATTTGGAGATGACTTCTAAAAATACATTAAATTCCTTAATAATAATAAGACATTTCGTTTGGTGTGACACAAGTCGAATAATTTTTAAGCATTTATAAATTCATTCCCGCTGGCCATATGCATGAGAAAGGATAGGCAGTACACGCCACAGGTATTGCTATAGTAGCCCTGGAATCGGTAAGGGTTCCAGACAATTTGGGGACTATGCAATTGCTCGAGAAATTGTACAATAATAGCATAATTTCAAGGATATTCCCCCAGTGAATTAAAATGATACCTTCGCTCCCCATTTTTAAAATAAACGGCTATCCAATGAATCCTTTTTCCGTCACTAACATCCGTATTTAGAATAAGTGCGCTGCAGTGTCTCGTAGCTGGAAGCTTCAGCGTTTCATTCTTCGCAAACACACCGATAAATTTGGAGCGTTTGAATCGGTCACTATTCATTACTCTCTGGAGTGTATTCGTATCCACTTTTAAAAGTCTGTGACTACACCTCTAAACCTATCAATCTCTATTAGGGCTTGCGATTCGAGGTATACTAGTACACTAATGGGAGCATCCAGTGGCTTGGCGAATTCCAATCTGACTATTTCCACTCTGCTGTGGACTTATGTGCGTATTTATACTCCCAGATAAGTCTGGCGAGATGTCAAATTGGTAAAGGTTAACCTGTTCGACGAATTCCTTCTGCGTTACGCCCATTCCTGCTATAAGCTCTCGGGCAAAGCGGGAACACGGCTTCTGTTGAATAATCCGTTTCTAATGTCCCCACTAAGGCGACTCCATTGACGTATAGGGTTATATTGTTAAGGCCGAAATTTTCGAAATTAAATGCCTTTTTTTATATTTTCCACTCACAGAGGCGTGATCCTGCATTCCAATTAATAACCTTTTAGGTAGAGCTCCAAGGGCAACATTTTCTATCTGCTTCGATGTCAGCCCTGATGGTACCGTGTATAATTTGAGCTAGACTTTGTTAATTGGGTATTTTACTGTGGCGTGTAGTAAATTTTTTAATTTACTATTTGTTTAGTAGAGCTTAATTTCACTCGACGCACGCGGAGATATGTCTCCATAACATGAATCACCACAGGCTTTGAGCTCTCTTCTTGGTCAGCCCCCAGATTTAAACAAATCTCAGGATTCGTACGAGTGAGCCTTATTTTCATATCAACCCCATTCACAAGCAGCTTCTCCTGGAATGTGAAATCTGTGTGTAGGCGCCCAAAGCATTCAGATACCTTCTTTTTAGAATTTGTAATTTGTCCTTTATACTACTTTCATCTTTAGCATGATAATAACCTTCGGCAGTTAAAAAGGTATCCTTCGGTTCTTTTGAAAAGTTGAGGACATTTTCCAGATAGGTTCGTAGGTGATAGTAACCAAATCCTGCCGAGATGTTGACCTGGTTTAGATACACGTCACAATGACTGAATATGGAGTGTAGAAAGTTTGTTTCTGGAAATACAACGTATTTGTCTTCGCAATCCGTTCCATCTGAATGCACTATACGCAGTGTAGCGTACATGTGCACACAGTTTGGATCAAAAAAGTAAGGGCCTGAGCTGGGGATCATGAACTCTATAGGAGCACCCAGGGAGCTAATGGTGTTTAACGGATTAATTGCAATAAAGTCACTGTGCTCGATAGAAACTTGTGTTGGGGGGCATGTCAAAGAGGGCCAGCTCCAATTTACAACATTGTGAACTACACGGATAGCTGAAACGGGCAATGGCGAGCCAGAAACAGTGCCACCTCTCTCGACAAGTAAAAAACAGTTTATGATTCATGAGAGCAACCATAGGTTTCATGCGCTTAGAACACTTCTTTTTTGATGGCCTTTTACATTTAACGCCATGTGGTGGTAACCCCTTCTTCTTCTTCCGTATAGGACTCTTCTTCGTCTTCTTCCCACCACCACGCATTTTTCTCTTTGCATCTTTGATGATTTCGGCCCGCGTACGCTTTAAGTGCTTTTTTAGAGCTTCTTTAGGGTTAGTCTTCGCCATTATGTCTCCAACCGTGTTAAGACCTGATTGTAACGCTTTCCTGCCGAGATATCTGGCACCGCTCTTCAGCAAGGGGACAGCCGTACCCAGTATGGTTGAAAAAATTGATCCAATCCCACTTCCGCGCTGGTATCTCACCCCTCGATAAACTGTGAAAGGCCTTCGGGTCATTATATCACGGTGCGACGAAAGTGCAGCTTCACTGTTAAGCTCCCGTCACCGAATGGAAACCTTCTCCCCCTCAATCGTTCTTATATATATTGAGATACTGGTTAGTAGGTTAGTTGCGACATTGACATAATGAGGCTTGTCGTATGTAATGCTTAAGCTCCTTCCTCTATGATTGGGAATGTGAGCGATGTGCAGCAGTCGCGCCTGGGTATCCCCAACAAACTGATGTTCCACGATATTGCTGTAAATATAGCACATGTCCGGTGGAGGGTAGCCATCATTTAATTTCTCCAATTTCAGTTGATACATTAAGCTGCACAAGTCATGTTGTGCTTCATGAAAGGTATCTATTTGGATGGCTGCTCTATATCGACGCTCGGTTATAATTTTGAATAGCCCTTTGTCTTTAATATTTCTGTTAGCCTCTGATTTCAGAGTCAGAGTATGTGCCGGGGTATCTTTGTTTACGATTTCGTATACTAAATCATCCGTAAGACTTGATATTTTCAAACTACCATTTAAGTCTCTCACAACATCCTCGGCTGCGCCATAATGACCCGAGCCTAGTGTTACTACTGTAGTGTAGTACAGCGCCTTCCCCACTCCAGGCGGCGCGCATTGTATCGTCCCGAGTTACCCCGGCTTTTTCACACTCATCACGGTTTCTAAGAACCGTAAAAACGGGTTCTTTATTATTGGTGGCCAATTGAATCTCGCACATTCCTACCTCATATGATTCACGGCCCAATTCATTGGGCCCGTGGAGTTCTGTTACAAAGTTGGCCAGCGTGTTGCCAAGATGTACAGACAGAAAAGAAGAGGACGGAAGTGTGATGTAGAAGTGGTTAGGCGCCATGTTGAATACTATTTAAACTTCAATATTGCATCAGCTTTTATATAGGTGTTGAAGCTTTCTGGGTATCCTAGCCATTTCAACATTTTTCTTTTTCCTGAACCTTTGCTGCCGAAATTTTTTTAAATTTTAAACACATTTTTTCCTAAATTAAATGTCACTTTCTGTAGCTCCTCGCTGTAAAAGTCCCCTGCAATTTCTTCCCCATTCAAATTGTCAACGTAATACAGCATAATCTTGTCTTCAGGTCTCATAGCCCTAACTTTAAAACTCTCACGTGTCCAACCTTGCTCAAATCCCTACGTGAATTTACTACCCGAAGGCGACAGCCTTACATAATCATTAATTTTGAAATGCGCAGAGCGTGGTGGCACTGTACGAATATCTTTTCTCACCTCACGTTCTGTGTGCGTACCTCTTTCTAAAGTTTCGTTAGGTGTTATACCAATCGCATGGTGGTGTGAACAGTTGTAGGATGAGGCCAGCGAATCCAGAATGTCTCTATACCTGTATGTGTTTTTATGTGTGAAATAGCGATGGATGCGTTCCTTTATGGTACGTTGAACCCTTTCAGCTAATGATGCCTTATGCATAGAATTGCTAGTGTAATAACTGATGTTAACCTCTGTCAGCATGTTCTGAAATGCCCGGCCTGTAAATTCTTTCCCCATATCCGTACAAAAATAGCCAGGAATCCTGTTTTCTTTCAACATCAGCGTTTTGGTGGCTTTAGCAACTGATTCAGGTGATTTATTTTTCAGGGGAATTAACCACAAATATCTAGAGAATACATTTATTATGAATAGGATGTAGCGGTAGCCGCCATTATACACTGAATATCTCTGCATGTCTGTTAAATCCGCCTGCCAAATAGAATCAATCGAGGCTGCTGCTGTCTTGCCGATTTAAACCTTTTTCTCACCGGCTTATGAAGTGTATAAGCATTCTGCGGCCGCAAAAACCTCTCAACATCCTTTTTTCCTACTCCCTCATTATAAACGCCTCGGTACAGTCTATCAACGCCACCATAGGAGGCTGGGTTAGAAATGTCATAATAGCATTTTCTTAATATGTTAGCCATGTGCGTATTTTAGAGGCGCTCGGGTAGGGTTGGTCGTCGTTGATTGGTCTCTTCTTCTTCCTCTTCAGAAATGCTACCGATGGGGGCGAAGGCGTGTTCTGCTGTGGGACATGCGAGGCTTGTCCCAAGTCTTTTAACCTGTTCAGATTACCTATCGATGTTTTGGGGACATTTATTTGCTGTAGTCTTGCTTTAATATGTTTCCATCCTGCTGATGATGGCGTATCCCACTTTCTCACCAAGTCATGGACATTGTCAACGATGTTAGAACCCTGTACCTTTGTTTCTTCTACAACAACCTCACCTGTATCGGTCGACTGTATAATGGGATCCTCACTCAATAGCTTATAAAGACTTATGCCTTTATTCCTCAATGTATGTGGGAGTCTGCTTTTTAATACATTCTCGATATGTTGTGGGGTCGCACCGTTGTTCTTTGACTACTCATCACTAGCTTCGACCCCAGGTCCTATGCCTTCACGTTCAACGTCGTCTGCGCTGCGCCTAATAGCAACGGGGACCTCTCTCAGATTCTTATGAGTTTCATATTTATGAAGAAATTTCTGCAGAGCTTCTTGGTATAAGATTCTTTTCTCATCAGGTGACTTTTCACTATTTAATAGATTTAACAAATCGCTTTCCATCCTTTTTAAGCCTGCTTTTACGGGGTTCTAGAACAGTATCTGGACTCTTTGAGTTTCGCAGTGAGGCATACACCTCATGTAGAATTACGACTACTTTCTTCATTATATTAAACTAGTCAGTAAAGGCCCCAAAACTGAAAATAAGGTGGGGAGGAATGAACCCCTTCTTTGTACAATAATTTGTTTTTCTTCCCCACAGTTTGACTTTTACGAGCTAGTGTGCGTATTATGTTCTTGTAACGGCGTAGGCGAGCCTTCTGAGGGGTTTCATTGGTACATTACATTTTATAACGTTAAGACAAATTTCACAGCTGCATTTTAAAAAGTCGGAGTCAATATTATTAACAAACAGTTGCTGCAATGCCCGTGGCAGTCGATGATAGATTTTTATTAATTCACGATATTTCTTTAGCCTCTTTATCATTCTGGGAAATACACCGTTTCAGCCTCGTTTGGGAATATATTCGTTCTTAGAAGCACCCTAAACGTGTTTCGCGGGTAAAGGTCACAAACCAAATATCCGTAATGTTGACTTGTAGCTTCTTTATACATAAACTTCCAAAAACTCCTTACGCTGATTCGGGAACATTTGATTGGCTAATACCCCAATTTGTGACACATCTCTACGTTGTGCGAATAAGACTAGATATTGTGTATTTAGTGACACATAGCGCATATATCTATTTTTGAAAAATAGACTCTAATTGATGAAGAATACACTTGTGTTAAGATGGTGGGAGAACGCTGTAAATGTCTCTGCAAACGTTTTATCCACTTCTAACATGAGATCGTCAATCACAATTACCGTATGCTCATTTCCCTTTAACGAATTAACGTTATGTACACCTTTGTGGAACAAAATATCATCTTGGTACTCGTTGAATACTGACTGGTATGTCGAATAGCACTATATGACTTTATGCACAAATTTTGAGAACATCTCCCCCTTATCTTTAATAATTTTAAGCATAAACACAGTTTTACCACATCCTGTAGGGCCAGATATAATACATGTGGACGGGCTCGTAAACCTGAATTTTTCTACAGAATCCATCTCTAACACGCCACACTCCTAAGAGGAACATTTACAAAATATAGGGTGATCCAGAGAAATGGGACCCAAAAGAAACCCCTGTAACTCTTGAAGTATAAGTCCTTTTATAAAATCATACGCATCATTCGAAAGAGGATAGTTACAAGTTTGTACAGGATTGTATAGGTTTTGACAATACAATACAAGACAAGATAAGATACAAAACAAAATAAAAGTGTTAGTTAAAACTAACCCTTCAAGATGACTGCATGGACTGTGGGACAGCTGCGTTTCATAACTGAGCAATATTATGAGCATGGAAGAAGTGTAGTTTCAGCTCTTAGGTGGTTTTGACATCTGAAAATTTGTCTTGAAAGAGCTTTGAGCTGAAACTACACTTCTTCCATGCTCATAATATTGCTCAGTTATGAAACGCAGCTGTTCCACAGTCCATGCAGTCATCTTGAAGGGTTAGTTTTAAATAACACTTTTATTTTGTTTTGTATCTTATCTTGTCTTGTATTGTCAAAACCTATACAATCCTGTACAAACTTGTAACTATCCTCTTTCGAATGATGCGTATGATTTTATAAAAGGACTTATACTTTAAGAGTTTCAGGGGTTTCGTTTGGGTCCCATTTCTCTGGATCACCCTTTATAATAAAATTTTAGGTGATGCTTCTTATATTCTAGTCTTGTTTGTCCTCTTCTTCCTCAGAACCGTGAATGAGGATGAGGTTGAGGTGTTGTGCCAGCAACATGTCCCCATCATCGATATCGCAGACGATACCGATGACTGTAGTTGTTGTTGAGGCTACAGACTCACAGCCCAAGCGAACCCCCAGCAATGCCAACTGTAGCACCCCCAACCGAAAATTCGAAGAGAAAGCGGGGCATGATAAAGTTGATGATTCGCTTTCCATGTCAGTATAAAGCGTGCTAGGAGTGCGCCGGTTGTTAGACCCCTAGTAATAGAGCCCCAGCCCTCTACGTTTTACGACACAGCCCCCACATTAGTTCCTTCTACAAATAAAACTGTGCCCCCTTATTCCTGTTCAATTCCGGTCGTACCCTCCACAACAGCAGCATCTCATGCTGTAGAGTGTAGCATAACATTCGAGCTGGTGCGCACTGCCACCCCCACCCCAGCCCTGACTAGAAATCGGTACGTAGTCAGGATCGACCCGCGAACCATGTATAGCAATGGTGTTGAACACGGACTACGGCGTGTAGTTGAACGTATTGTGGAGTTTGCTCTTCAGAACAGCGACGGACGTGAAGTCAGGACGCGGCTGTCCTTCGGGTTCGGGTCAGATGACGGGGAAATAGATGATTTTTGGATAGTAATACCCTACAGGCGCTTGCTGCTGTATACATAGACTACATTTTGGGTCGTATAATACAGGTCTCCCAAAGCAGTATCGTTTTCAACATGAACTTCACGATAGATACTGACCGGGTACTCCGTGTTGCGGGGCATACGGCCACAACTTATACTCTTAACTTCAATTTTCAGGCTATTTACAGACAGCAATATATATACTGCGAGCGTGGTTGCGGTTTTATAGCAGTAGTCATAGCTCATATGTTTATTGTCCTAAATGCATGGGGCAAAAAAATTTGGTTGCCGACGGTTGTGCAGCGTGCTCGTAAACTGGCCACAGATTTCAGACTTGAGTTTGACTGTAATATGGGTCCTGAAGAGTTGAGAAGGGTGGAGCAGGAAATGAATGTTCGTATAGTTGTATTTGGAATGGATGATCGTCGTAGGACTGTGCATATTTTTAAAAGCAGTGTGAGAAACCGTACAAGACCTCTACTTATTTTAGGGTTGTCATGAACAACGTATCTCCCCATCCGCAATAAAAGGGCTCTTTACACGAGTTATGCTAAAGTCGAAAATATGGAAGGCATCATGATTTGTGTAAGAGATGTCTCGAGTTTGCGGATGATATAATGAAACATTGTAAGGATTGTCACATGGTATGTGAGCAGTGTAAAAGTTCCAAACGTGAAAGTCGCGTAGTTGAAGCTGAGAACAGGGACTGTAATGTGTGTAGACGCACATTTTTCAATAATAACTGTTTTGAGTTCCATAAATCAATTGGCACGTGCAGGAAAATGAGAATCTGTGAATGTGGCATGTTTCATATGATGGACAATTGGGGGAAATTCACGCATAAATGTGATGAAATTCACTGTTCTACATGCCACGAGAAATATAAAGCAGATGGTATGGAGCATGTATAATGTATATTATATGAAAGATGCTAAGCCTAAAAATAAACCTTGTATAATTGTATACTATGACATAGAAACATACACGGATGCTGAGACCAAAGAGGTTATCCCACATCTATTTGTAAGGCAGACTAACTGCGACGAATGCTTGGACGTCGAGTGTGATGAGTGTCACAAATGCGGTAAACGAACAAACGTTTATAAAACGATCGCACACGACAACCCCGTGAAACTCTTTGTGTCCTATATTGACAAGTTAGCGGACAAGTTCATAAAAATGACTATGTATATTCTTGCCCATAACGGGGCAAAATTTGACACACAATTCCTTTATAAGGAACTGCTTGAACACGAGTCATCGGAGATATTTACAGGCTATCCCTTGAAAAGAGGAAACAAACTTATACAGATGCAAATAAGAGGTAATGTTCAGTTTAAAGACACTTTATTATTCACACCTTGTAAACTAGCTAATCTACCCAGGGTGATGGGCTTAGACGCTGAAGTTTCAAAAAGGGTATTTCCCTTACACTTTCCTCACTAGCGACACTTTAAATTATGTAGGACTACCTTCCAAACATTACTTTAACTATGCCAACATGGGTGATGGTGAGCATGAAGATTTTGACTGCTACTGCAACAGTTTTAATGAAGATATTCCTTACAATATACCGGATGAATATGAGCATTATTGCGTGAATGATGTGCGCGTGCTTAGAGTATGTTTCCAGGCCTTCAGAAGGATGTACATAGACCAGTTCAACTGCGACCCGCTACAAGTCGCAACCACGATCGCCTCATTGTGCTTTACGGTGTTCAAGAACAATTTCATGCCTAAAGACACGCTAACCGTCATTCACAGAAACAACCCCCGCGGTTATGGGTATAATGCTATTTACTAGCTCATACACCTACAGCAACAGACCGGTGTATACATAAAACATGCCCACAACACGGGGGAAGTCCCCATTAAGGTCATTGGACGTTTTTTTGGGTGGATGATTTAAGCGAGGACCGTGACACTGGTGAGAAGACTGCGTACTCCTTTAACGGTTGCTGGTGGCATGGGTGCCCACGTCCTGGGTGTGGAATCGTAGGAGATATCCATGGTAGATCTCCTGTCGACAGTCTTGCATGGATCCGCACCCGAGATCAGCTTATAGGCTCCCAGTTCACTCACAAGGTCTTGTGGGCGCACGAATATGATGCACAGATGGAGACAGATGGGCAGTATCTCAAAGAAATAAACACCATCAAACATTTAATGGTGTTGGATCCTCTCAAATGCGGCGATAGCTTGTTCGGCAGGCGTACAAACCCCTTCAAACTATACTTTCCACCTGCGAAGGACGTGAAACTCCATTACTACGACTTCTGTTCTTTATACCCCTACGTGATGAAGAACAATCCGTACCCTGTAGGAGCATCTGAAAAACTGGTGGGACCAGCCCTGCCCACCATCGAAGAGTGCTCAGCTAATTTGAACGAGAACTATTTCGGTCTTTCTTTCGTAGATGTACTCCCCCCTCGCGACTTATGGATGCCGATTTTACCCGTCGTTATAGACCACAAACTCATGTTTCCCTTGGGCGTGAAGTGCACAGAGGAGAACAATGGGGCCTGTAATCATACATCCAACCAGCGGAAGATCAGAGGCGTATATACAAGTCCTGAGCTGTTCCTAGCCGTTCGCCACGATTACAGAATATTGAAAAGATATGAGGTGTGGCGGTTTCAGAAGCTCCCCAACCTTTTCACACCATATATAAACACTTTTTTGAAGGATAAGGTAGAAGCATCAGGGTACCCGCGACGAGTTGAGACCGAAAGTGAAAAATCGTCGTATATTCAGCGGTACCGTGATCGTGAAGGGATACAATTTGACCGGTCCCAAATTGTAAAGAACCCAGGCGAGCGCTTTAGTGCAAAGTTGTGCCTAAATAGTTTTTTGGGGAAATTTTCTCAGAATACAGGCAAGGGGAACGTCCATCTAGCCCAAACTTATAACGAGGTGTGGGATTATGCCAAAGCTCCCGATAAAGAGGTCATGGAGCTCGTGAATGTGGGTAATGCGTGCATAATAAAGTACAACAGGCCCGAATTGGCTACAGATACATGACGTGTTACAAACATACCTGCAGCCAGCTTCACCACAGCGTACGCGCGCATCAAACTTTGGAGTCTACTGCATTCTCTTGGGCGGAGGGTTCTGTACGCAGACACAAATAATGTGATATTCACGGAGAGGGAAGGTGATTACATGCCACCTATTGAGGAATTCCTCGGAGAGCTGACTGATGAGATCAAGGATGAGTATGGAGATAGTGCCTACGCTGATTCTTTTGTCTCAATAGGTTCAAAAACTTATGGGGTGCGGGTGAGGGTGGGGGAGAAAGTGAAATATATCGTGAAAGCTAGAGGCATCACGCTTAACCAGGCGAACCGGCGGATCGTTAACTTTGGTTCGCTGAAGGAACTAGTGAGCTTAGAAGATGAGGGTAACCAGGCATCCCAACTGACTGTAGGGACTGGGGGGCGTGAAGGAGCTTAGAGGGACGAAAGTGTGCCGTAACACATATAGGAAACGCTACCCTTTGGATACTATGGCCCTTGAATGTTTTGCTCTCTCTCTCTCTCTCTCTCTCTCTCTATATATATATATATATATATATACTGTAATATATTAGACTGGTCCAACCTATAAGGGTGAATTTTTCAAATTTATTATTTTTGATATCGTACCCCTGGATATTGTGAAGAATGGTTAAAGAATTATAAATACCAATTTTAATGTAAATCGAATAATATTTAGAGGTGCCGCACGGAGGTCAAACATTTCATTTTATTCTCCAATCGGATTATTTATATTAATATTTTTTACCCCTGAGGTAGCTGTTATCGGTGCGTTTTTGTAAATGTGGTATCCCCTATAGGCCTAATCCACAGTCCTCTAATTTTGTTTCTATTCCATTTATTTCCTTTATCTAAGTCCCTCTTTTACTGTAGATATTTTTACGTTTGGAAAACGCTTACGGTGCTGCTCTACAATTTGTAGAAGATATTGTTGTTCTTCACTTTTCGTAAGATGGCCACTGAAGTTCTTAATTAAAGCAACACCTCTCTCAGCGTTGTCATTTACAACATTCATATTTTTTACATAATTGCTAGCAGCTTTGTAGTCATCATTAGCGTTCCAATCAGCAGGATCTCTGTCCAAAAAGTCCATTGGCAATGCTAATTTTGTGAAGAAGTTGCGAGTTGTTGAACTGACGAAGCTAGCTAGTGTTTTGTCTTGTAGGTTAGAATCATTCACATTCAAATTTATCCGTTTAGGAGGATTTTGAGAGCCATTCACATCCAGCGCCTTCACCATTTCTCGCTTGACTTCCAGTGACGTTTCTTCATCAAAAAAAGAAAGTCCGATGAGCTCTTCATTCAAATACCAAAGATGGCGAGAGAGCGCTTTAGATGCAGCTACAGATATTTCTTTATCATCGTAGGATTGAAGTTTCTTGAGAAGATAGGTCATTAGCTGGTGCAGAGGAAGCAATGGGTGCTAAAAACCATTCATTTACGTAGCATCGAACAGCATATAATGCAAAACGTTGCATCCCTTCTAGTTCACGTCTAGTGACTTCCATTTGTTTGTGGAAAAGACAAATTTTTATTGCATATATCACTCGCGCCATCCATCGCACACGGTGCAACGCTCCGGGTTGATGGAATTTAATGCCATCAAAAGGAACATCTCCAAGGTATATGATTGTCAAATCTAAGAGTTCTCGGTAATGTGCTCGAGGTTGTAATTTAGTCAAATGTTGCTTGCAATTTTCAATTATACTGGGCTTTTCCGGTACATCGATTTGAACAATTTCAAACTTGTTTGTGTCAAAAGTCTTCCATTTATTTTTAAGACGCTTAAATAACAAGATATCCGGACCACCAGTGGCAGCGCCGTGACATTTGTCAAAGACAGATGCTATTACTATTTCGAGAATGTGATGTCGACAAGCTAGTCCGAGGAGCGGCCGTTCAAGTATGCTTTCAATAAGAGTACATGCTCCTTTTTTATCGCCAGTGTTGCTTGCAGTTGTGTCAAAGCACATTGCCTGCACACAATCTCGTAGCCCCCAGTCATCCAAAGCTTCGACCACAACACCTGCAATATTTTTTCCTGTGCCAGATTTAAGTTTAGGTACTGAGAGAAGCTTAGATTTTCCTCCGTCTGATACAATAATTGGAAGTCTATCCACACTATCATCACCAGTAAGATCTTGGATAAACTTTCCGTCCCAGTGAACTGTTAGAGGAATATCAGTTTCAAATGATTGCTTGATGTCATCCGTAATTTGCTGACGAACTGATATTCGTTTTCTCCGTATTGAATTTCTACTCAGAACAATATCATCAACTTCATATCCAAGAGAAGATGCAGTAGCTGCTACTACTGATACTGCTTGGCGATCACTTAATTTGTTTCTGTTTTCTGTCCAGTGTCATTGCTAATTCTGTTGATACAACTATTGCTGGTTTATGACTACCAAGTTTCTCCTTCTTTATGGTGACTGGTGTACTTGATGTACTTGGCTCTTCCTCGGAGGAACTACTCTTTGACGAAAATTGAGTCACTGTTGTGTTCATTTTCTTTCTCATAGTTTCTTTCTTAACTTGGCGTTGAAATGATTCATCTCTAGATCTTCTCTTAGATTGTTTGAGAGCACATATTTTGTCCACACTTCCTATGTAGCCTCTCCTCCCCTTCTCTCGTTGAGCTTGTAGAAAAGCTCTGTCTTCTTCCACTGTCATTTTTTGCAGAGCATTGGCATGGGCGATATCGAATAAATCGTCCAAACGTTCTTGAAAAGAAGTTTCTTTATCTATTTGTGTCTGTGAATGTCTAGATTTAGATTTTTGAAGTCCTCTATAATTAAAATACTCCTTTTCTATTTTTTTCGTAACATTGCGATAGTCAGCAGTTGGTATATTTGCCATCTCCCAAAATTTCAATACTTCAGCGCAAACAGCTTTAGATGCATCTTTCAACGTCTTTTTGGCAAGTAGATGATGAAAAATAAGCCGCAGAACGTCACCATAGGATGGTAGCTTTCTTCCACATATTGTCTCAATTGTTTGTCCAATAAGCCACATTTCTGTTGATTTTCTAGTCGCTACTGAACTTGCCATATTTTACATCCTGTTTGTGCATGATGCCATTTGACACTCTCCTACACTGGTATGATGCTATCATCTCAACAACACAAGTAACATACCTACAGAAGGTAACTACTCCACAATCCATATAATATTACTAATTTTTTTATTTCTGATATTTTTGACAGTAGTGCGGCACCCTTAAATATACTTCAAATGAGCTGATATTTTTGTCAGAAGTTACTCTTATAAAGGTTCACAATAATTTGAGGTACCATGTTATGATTTAAAGAATTTTGTTTTTTGGACCAGTCTAATATATGTTAACCCCCCCTTATGGCCCTTTGTCGGTTCGGATTCGAAGGGGGTTCTAGTTAGGAGGCTGCAACGGATGCTTCTTCTTTATACTTTTCTATAATTCTTTTCGGTCGCCTTAGGGGGTCGACACTCTGTTAATTCTTTTCTTTCTGCTTATTAATTCTTCTCTTTTTATAATTATCGACTTTTCTGACTAAGTTCTGAAGCGAGCACGGCTCGAAGGAAAAAGATAAAAACTTCTTAAAGTGTGGTTTACTTCTTAAAAATTACAGTTGGTACTCTGAATTACAAGGGGTAGAGGTTCGACCTCTTTCGACCATGGCTCAGGCCGAATCTAAAAATACTTAAGTTAAGGAGGCAAGGGGCCTCTGCCCCCCTAATGAGGTGCTGATATGAAGAAGTCTAATGAGAAGAGTTCTAATAATGAAGATTAATCTAGAAGTGTCTTAAATGAAGTCCTATAATGAAGTGAAGTATTTTTTCAAATATACGTATAATATAATTTAAATGTTTTGGGGGAAACAGTTGAAGGTTAAATTTCCCCCCTTTTTTAAACACATGATTTCAACTAAAAAGAATAAAAATATAAAAATAAAAAAGAACAGTAGTATCGCTGATTCGACATTTATGGAGGCGATTATTATTTTGTATTAGCACATAAGCAAATTTTTAGTACATGACTGAGTACGTATTAATTTTGGTTCATTACAATTATGATTACAATTTGGATTACAACTACCAATTAATTCATATTCACTTATTATTGTTTTAAATTACAATTCCATTAAGTATTCTTACATTATAAATTAAATCATTACATTTAATTAGTTCACTGAAGTACAGGAATACCTCGGATAGACGGTTAATTCGTTCCGCAGGACATGCCGCCTGTTTGAAACCGCCCTGTTCGAGGCATGTTTTAATGGGAAATACTGTAGGTCGTTCCAAGACATTTTAAATTACGTTTTTGTATGATTATTTTCGATAATTATAATGATTTAACATGTTTAAATGTGAAATAAAACAATAAGAATGCAAGATCACCAGTTGAAAATTCTTTTGTAGGACGTCTTCTGCTTCTGCATCTCCTCTTTTCGCTTCTTCTTCTTCATAAACTCGTTTTTGTTCTAGATTGATTAGAGTTTCATTGTCTAGATCTTTCGAATGCGATTCAATGCACTCGATAACATTTTGGTGCATCAACATTTTCGAATCCCAAGATCCTTCCCAATGCTAACAATGTCATTGCAACTCCTGCAAGGTGATTTTCGAAACCACGAAAATCAGTTTGCACAATGTGGTAGAATATTTTTTCCACACTGCTCGCATATTACTCGCAGTGACTTCAAGCCACGCTTGATTGATGTTTTCTATATATTTCTGATGTTATAATTTTTTCCAAAAACTTGTAGTATAGACCGCGCGCGGGTTGTTTGAAACTTAATATATCATCGCACTGACATTCCTTTTATAAAATATCTTAAATATTACATTAAATAATTAATTTTATATTATAATATTCAATCCGTCCTATTGCGAAATCCGTCCTGTTTGAAACCGTCTTATCCGAGGTATTCCTGTACATTACAAGTTATTGTTCATTACAGTTTCATTAAAGTACATTACATCAATTACATTATATTAAAGGATTACATTTAATTACAATTTTAGAGCAAATTGTTAATTGACCTATCTACTACTGAAATAATCTAAATAGGTGATACCATTGATAATGAAGGGGAGTTAACCGTTGTTCTATAATTTAAAGGGGATTAACACAATGTTATATATTTATAGTTAACAATAATTACGCCCAAATTATGTTAAATAATATTAGAACCTGTTGGTTATCAGAGTTTGAAAGTCTAATTAGCCAGCGATGAGGAAGAGCGAGGAAATACGATATTTATGATAACGTAATCATAAGTAATACGGAATTTGAATGACAGTTAGGTAGAAATGTAAGTACAAGTAATGAGAGCGGGATAACTATGTGACGTAAGGCCGATAACGAACTAGTGGCCAGGCGAGAAACAATACAGTATATTATAATAACATAACCATGATAATGTTATAAATTCGAATCAAAGCGAAAGGAGACCTTTTTTTATCTTAGAAGCGTTCAAATTATGCTGTGATGAGTGGAATTTCTATAATAACTTACTAAGCATTGTCTAGAGTTCACCTCGGGAGGTCAAATAATTAAATAAAATGAAAAAAATAATACGAGAACGTTTTCGAACGAAGGCAAAAGTTTTGCGTTTTCATAGATTGACCGAGTAAAAATAGACTGATAAGTTGATAGGGCATAAGTAGACAATAGTAGATGAATGAATAGTATAAAATTAATAAGATAGCGGTCAAGCTAAATATGGACGTATGGGGGCGGGGATATGGTCGAATATAGTTTATATTTATACTACATACATAAATAATGACTTCTATAGGGTGTACAGTTTTTATTATGATGATATATAAATTTTCATACATTGATACTAGAGATATGATGAAGGACTTAATGACGGGAAAATGTGACGTCATAGTTATTGATTTGTACGTAGAGTACGAATCATTGTTAGGAAGATTTCAAGAACGAATTAGAGACACAGAGTGGGAACGTAAAGGGAATAAAGTTATTTTGTGACGTCATAGTGTATAAGTCATTATTACAAATCGAAATTTACCCAAAACTCGCTTCTGCGATTTTGGCTTCTAACGTAAAAATGGACATTCGACATAAAACTATTGTTCATTGTCGCTTTTTACATTACTCTCTCCCTTTTAAAAATGATATTTTACAATAATTTAATAGGGTACCATTAATACATACAAATGAGAAAATAGTATAAAGGAATTCAAAGATTAATACTTTAGTTAGACACCCAATTAAGTTAGACAAACATGATATGGTTAAAATTTTTTACAAAATTTTATTTTTTCTGCAGAAAATTACATTTATAATGAATAGTTAAAGGGAAAAATATAAATCATACAATCATAAACTAATTTTTATTGACTAGCGTTGGTAAAAATAAAATTACGTAATGGATGATGTATAGACCTGTGGTCTAGTGTGTATTTTGTGTACTAGGGATAAAGTGTGTAGCTGAAATTTCGAGACAGATTGTTAAATTAACTGTATAAATGCATGAATGCAAAAATGCATGAATGCATGAATGCAAAATTGATTAGACTAATCGCATAGTTGGCACTTACGTAATGAAATAGTTTTATTGTGATATTCAATGATTTGAGTATGAGGTTTGTATTATATGTATATATAGTGTGGCATGCATTTTTATTGACGGTTGTAGGTACAAATCGAATTACGTAGTGGATGATGTATAGACCTGTGTCAAATGTGTATTATGTTTATTGGGTACAAAGTGTGTATTTTATAATTTCGAGACACAGATTAAATTCGACTACGACAATTACTCAGTATTAATCGAATTAAAAAAAAAATATATATAAAATATAAAGTTTGAAATAGAAATCAATGATAAACTATAATAAACTAAGCATATAATATTCTTAAAAATAAAAAAAACACAACTTAACATAAACGGAGGTTATGTTCCATAGTACTAAAGAGAATTAACCATGGTTGAACCATGTCTCCGGTTGTCACTGTGGTCAACTGGGGGTGGGTGTTAAAATTAAAAAAAAAAAAACAAAGGTTGGAGTACGACATTCGGGGGAATTGAGTGACTAAGCGGGGGATATAAGTTTGAAATTGACAATTACATCTTTTCGGGAGCGAACGGCATGTTCCTCATATACATGACAATACCACAAATCGTTACAAACAATTGTAAAAACGGTTTTGTGGCAATTAATGAATTACATAACTATATATCTATATACGTAACCATGGCATGACAAGAAAAGACAGATAGGTCAATTTTCTTCTCACAAACAAAAAAAGGTTGAATTAAATTCTTTTGAACAACAAAAAAAAAGGTTGAATTAAATTCTTAAATTACATTTTCTTAAATTACAAGGAAAAAGTTGAATTCAATTGACTGCATTGAAAACTAACTTGGACTCGAATAAAAATGACTTGAATAAATCTCTCTGACTTCAAGTAAAACTCTGACTTGAAATAAACTCTGACTTCGAATCTAACTCTGACTTCGAATCTAACTCTGACTTCGAATCTAACTCTGACTTTGAATTTAACTGAAATCTCTGGGGCGGTTGTCCCTCTTAGATGCAACTATTGACTTGAACTCTTATCAAGTATCTCTATAAATCTCTGGGGCGGTTGGCCGTTTTGGCGCAACCTTCTGACTTGACCTCTTATCAAGTATTCTGAACTGAAAATGAAACTGACTTGAACTCCTATCAAGTAGTATCTTGAAACTGAAAATGGGCTGTCTAACTTGTACCTGCTTCAAGTATTCCTATAAATCTCTAAACTCTCTCTAAACTCTGTAAACTCTCTCTCTCTTAATTTGCAAGTCAATTCAATTCAGTAATTGGAAAAAAGATTTGCAAACAAAAAGAATAAAAAATGTAAACATTTCATTCTAATGTACGGGAAGGTACATAAAATAAAATTATTCTATACTGAATATAACAGTGAAAATAACTCTGAAAATAACTCTCTGAAATTAATTAACTCTCTGAAATTAATTAACTTCTGTTACAATTAACTTCTGTTACAATTAACTTCTGTTACAATTAACTTCTGTTACAATTAACTCTCTTTTACAATTAACTCTTTTACAATTAACTCTCTTTTACAATTAACTCTCTCTTTGAAATTTACTGTTTCACTAAAAAAAGTGTATCACTGGTGTCTGAAGTGTTCACTGTGTTTCTTGTAAATTCTGACTTAATATTCATTATTAACTGTTAATAATGCGGACTTTTCAAATGTTTATAAATTTCTTAAAAAAACAAAATGTACTTAACCACATTTCTACGGGCGAAATCCTCAGAGACGTGTCCTGAAGACGTCTTGCTGGCTACTTGTTCCTGGATGAAAAGTAGGCGTGAAGAACTTGGAGTCGTAACGCACCGGTTCACGGGTGGATGTGATGAACTCGAAGTCGTGACACGCCGGTCAACTGGGTGTTGGTTCTGATGCAGGGTAATTTCTATTCTTGGCCAAAGAGTGGCCTCTTCTTAAAAATCTTCTTAAAGTAATCTTCTTATTATCCTGATGCAGGGTAATTTCTATCTTGGCCAAAGAGTGGCCTCTTCTTAAAATCTTCTTGTTAAACAACTTCTTGTTAAACATTTTCTGGTTAAACATCTTCTGGTTAAAATCTTCTGGGTAAAAATCTTCTGGGTAAAAATCTTCTGGGTAAAAGTCTTCTGGGTAAAAATCTTCTGGGTAAAAATCTTCTTGGGTAAAATCTTCTTCTTTTTTTTTTAAATCTTTTTAAAAATCTTCTTTTTATCCTGGCTATAGGGTCGCAAGTTGTTAACCCCCCCCTTATGGCCCTTTGTCGGTTCGGATTCGAAGGGGGTTCTAGTTAGGAGGCTGCAACGGATGCTTCTTCTTTATACTTTTCTATAATTCTTTTCGGTCGCCTTAGGGGGTCGACACTCTGTTAATTCTTTTCTTTCTGCTTATTAATTCTTCTCTTTTTATAATTATCGACTTTTCTGACTAAGTTCTGAAGCGAGCACGGCTCGAAGGAAAAAGATAAAAACTTCTTAAAGTGTGGTTTACTTCTTAAAAATTACAGTTGGTACTCTGAATTACAAGGGGTAGAGGTTCGACCTCTTTCGACCATGGCTCAGGCCGGAATCTAAAAATACTTAAGTTAAGGAGGCAAGGGGCCTCTGCCCCCCCTAATGAGGTGCTGATATGAAGAAGTCTAATGAGAAGAGTTCTAATAATGAAGATTAATCTAGAAGTGTCTTAAATGAAGTCCTATAATGAAGTGAAGTATTTTTTCAAATATACGTATAATATAATTTAAATGTTTGGGGGAGAACAGTTGAAGGTTAAATTTCCCCCCTTTTTAAACACATGATTTCAACTAAAAGAATAAAAATAAAAAAATAAAAAGAACAGTAGTATCGCTGATTCGACATTTATGGAGGCGATATTATTTTGTATTAGCACATAAGCACAATTTTGAGTACATGACTGAGTACGTATTAATTTTGGTTCATTACAATTATGATTACAATTATGGATTACAACTACCAATTAATTCATATTCACTTATTATTGTTTTAATTACAATTCCATTAAAGTACATTCTTACATTATAAATTAAATCATTACATTTAATTAGTTTCACTGAAGTACAGGAATACCTCGGATAAGACGGTTAATTCGTTCCGCCGACATGCCGCACTGTTTGAAACCGCCCTGTTCGAGGCATGTTTTAATGGGAAATACTGTAGGTCGTTCCAAGACATTTTAAATTACGTTTTTTGTATGATTATTTTCGATAATTATAATGATTTAACATGTTTAAATGTGAAATAAAACAATAAGAATGCAAGATCACCAGTTGAAAATTCTTTTGTAGGAACGTCTTCTGCTTCTGCATCTTCCTCTTTCGCTTCTTCTTCTTCATAAACTCGTTGTTGTTCTAGATTGATTAGAGTTTCATTGTCTAGATCTTTCGAATGCGATTCAATGCACTCGATAACATTTGGTGCATCAACATTTTCGAATCCAAGATCCTTCCCAATGCTAACAATGTCAGTTGCAACTCCTGCAATGTGATTTTCGAAACCACGAAAATCAGTTGCACAATGTGGTAGAATATTTTTCCACACTGCTCGCATATTACTCGCAGTGACTTCAAGCCACGCTTGATTGATGTTTTCTATAATATTTCTGATGTTATAATTTTTCCAAAAACTTGTAGTATAGACCGCGCGCGGGTTGTTTGAAACTTAATATATCATCGCACTGACATTCCTTTTATAAATATCTTAAATATTACATTAAATAATTAATTTTATATTATAATATTCAATCCGTCCTATTGCGAAATCCGTCCTGTTTGAAACCGTCTTATCCGAGGTATTCCTGTACATTACAAGTTATTGTTCATTACAGTTTCATTAAAGTACATTACATCAATTACATTATATTAAAGGATTACATTTAATTACAATTTTAGCAAATTGTTAATTGACATATCTACTACTGAAATAATCTAAATAGGTGATACCATTGATAATGAAGGGGAGTTAACCGTTGTTCTATAATTTAAAGGGGATTAACAACAATGTTATATATTTATAGTTAACAATAATTACGCCAAATTATGTTAAATAATATTAGAACCTGGTTGGTTATCAGAGTTTGAAAGTCTAATTAGCCAGCGATGAGGAAAGCGGAGGAAAATACGATATTTATGATAACGTAATACATAAGTAATACGGAATTTGAATGACAGTTAGGTAGAAATAGTAAGTACAAGTAATGAGAGCGGGGATAACTATGTGACGTAAGCCGATAACGAACTAGTGGCCAGGCAGAGAAACAATACAGTATATTATAATAACATAACACATGATAATGTTATAAATTCGAATCAAAGCGAAAGGAGACCTTTTTTATCTTAGAAGCGTTCAAATTATGCTGTGATGAGTGGAATTTCTGATAATAACTTACTAAGCATTGTCTAGAGTTCACCTCGGGAGGTCAAATAATTAAAAATAAAAATGAAAAAAAATAATACGAGAACGTTTTCGAACGAAGGCAAAAGTTTTGCGTTTCATAGATTGACACGAGTAAAAATAGACTGATAAGTTGATAGGGCATAAGTAGACAATAGGTAGATGAATGAATAAGTAATAAAATTAATAAAGGATAGCGGTCAAGCTAAAATATGGACGTATGGGGGCGGGGATATGGTCGAATAATAGTTATATTTATACTACATAACATAAATAATGACTTCTATAGGGTGTACAGTTTTTATTATGATGATATATAAATTTTCATACATTGAATACTAGAGATATGATGAAGGGAAATTAATGACGGGAAAATGTGACGTCATAGTTATTGAATTTGTACGTAGAGTACGAATCATTGTTAGGAAGATTTACAAGAACGAATTAGAGACACAGAGTGGGAACGTAAAGGGAATAAAGTTATTTTGTGACGTCATAGTGTATAAGTCATTATTACAAATCGAAATTTTACCCAAAACTCGCTTCTGCGATTTTGGCTTCTAACGTAAAAATGGACATTCGAACATAAAACTATTGTTCATTGTTCGCTTTTTACATTACTCTCCCCTTTTAAAAATGATATTTATACAATAATTTAATAGGGTACCATTAATACAATACAAATGAGAAAATAGTATAAAGGAATTCAAAGATTAATACTTTAGTTTAGACACCCAATTAAGTTAGACAAACAATGATATGGTTAAAATTTTTTACAAAATTTTATTTTTTCTGCAGGGAAAATTACATTTATAATGAATAGGTAAAGGGAAAAATATAAATCATACAATCTATAAACTAATTTTTATTGACTAGCGTTGGTAAAAATAAAATTACGTAATGGATGATGTATAGACCTGTGGTCTAGTGTGTATTTTTGTGTACTAGGGATAAAGTGTGTAGCTGATAATTTCGAGACAGATTGTTAAATTAACTGTATAAATGCATGAATGCAAAAATGCATGAATGCATGAATGCAAAAATTGATTAAGACTAAATCGCATAGTTGGCACTTACGTAATGAAATAGTTTTATTGTGATATTCAATGATTTGAGTATGAGGTTTGTATATATAGTATATATAGTGTGCATGCATTTTTATTGACGGTTGTAGGTACAAATCGAATTACGTAGTGGATGATGTATAGACCTGTGGTCAAATGTGTATTTATGTTTATTGGGTACAAAGTGTGTATTTTATAATTTCGAGACACAGATTAAATTCGACTACGACAATTACTCAGTATTAATCGAATTAAAAAAAAAATATATATAAAATATAAAGTTTGAAAATAGAAATCAATGATAAACTATAATAAACTAAGCATATAATATTCTTAAAAATAAAAAAAAACACAACTTAACATAAACGGAGGTTATGTTCCATAGTACTAAAGAGGAATTAACCATGGTTGAACCATGTCTCCGGTTGTCACTGGGTTCAACTGGGGTTGGGGGTGTTAAAATTAAAAAAAAAAAAAACAAAGGTTGGAGTACGACATTCGGGGGAATTGAGTGACTAAGCGGGGGATATAAGTTTGAAATTGACAATTACATCTTTTCGGGAGCGAACGGCATGTTCCTCATATACATGACAATAATTACCAAAATCGTTACAAACAATTGTAAAAACGGTTTTGTGGCAATTAATGAATTACATAACTATATATCTATATACGTAACCATGGCATGACAAGAAAAGACAGATAGGTCAATTTTCTTCTCACAAACAAAAAAAGGTTGAATTAAATTCTTTTGAACAACAAAAAAAAAGGTTGAATTAAATTCTTAAATTACATTTTCTTAAATTACAAGGAAAAAGTTGAATTCAATTGACTGCATTGAAAACTAACTTGGGACTCGGAATAAAAATGACTTGGAATAAATCTCTCTGACTTCAAGTAAAACTCTGACTTGAAATAAACTCTGACTTCGAATCTAACTCTGACTTCGAATCTAACTCTGACTTTGAATTTAACTGAAATCTCTGGGGCGGTTGTCCCTCTTAGATGCAACCTATTGACTTGAACTCTTATCAAGTATCTCTATAAATCTCTGGGGCGGTTGGCCGTTTTGGCGCAACCTTCTGACTTGACCTCTTATCAAGTATTCTGAACTGAAAATGAAACTGACTTGAACTCCTATCAAGTAGTATCTTGAAACTGAAAATGGGCTGTCTAACTTGTACCTGCTTCAAGTATTCCTATAAATCTCTAAACTCTCTCTAAACTCTGTAAACTCTCTCTCTCTTAATTTGCAAGTCAATTCAATTCAGTAATTGGAAAAAAAATTTGCAAACAAAAAGAATAAAAAATGTAAACATTTCATTCTAATGTACGGGAAGGTACATAAAATAAAATTATTCTATACTGAATATAACAGTGAAAATAACTGAAAATAACTCTCTGAAATTAATTAACTCTCTGAAATTAATTAACTTCTGTTACAATTAACTTCTGTTACAATTAACTTCTGTTACAATTAACTTCTGTTACAATTAACTCTCTTTTACAATTAACTCTCTTTTACAATTAACTCTCTTTTACAATTAACTCTCTCTTTGAAATTTACTGTTTCACTAAAAAAAGTGTATCACTGGTGTCTGAAGTGTTCACTGTGTTTCTTGTAAATTCTGACTTAATATTCATTATTAACTGTTAATAATGCGGACTTTTCAAATGTTTATAAATTTCTTAAAAAAACAAAATGTACTTAACCACATTTCTACGGGCGAAATCCTCAGAGACGTGTCCTGAAGACGTCTTGCTGGCTACTTGTTCCTGGATGAAAAGTAGGCGTGAAGAACTTGGAGTCGTAACGCACCGGTTCACGGGTGGATGTGATGAACTCGAAGTCGTGACACGCCGGTCAACTGGGTGTTGGTTCTGATGCAGGGTAATTTCTATTCTTGGCCAAAGAGTGGCCTCTTCTTAAAAATCTTCTTAAAGTAATCTTTTTATTATCCTGATGCAGGGTAATTTCTATCTTGGCCAAAGAGTGGCCTCTTCTTAAAATCTTCTTGTTAAACAACTTCTTGTTAAACATTTTCTGGTTAAACATCTTCTGGTTAAAATCTTCTGGGTAAAAATCTTCTGGGTAAAAATCTTCTGGGTAAAAGTCTTCTGGGTAAAAATCTTCTGGGTAAAAATCTTCTTGGGTAAAATCTTCTTTTTTTTTTTAAATCTTTTTAAAAATCTTCTTTTTATCCTGGCTATAGGGTCGCAAGTTGTTAACCCCCCCCTTATGGCCCTTTGTCGGTTCGGATTCGAAGGGGGTTCTAGTTAGGAGGCTGCAACGGATGCTTCTTCTTTATACTTTTCTATAATTCTTTTCGGTCGCCTTAGGGGGTCGACACTCTGTTAATTCTTTTCTTTCTGCTTATTAATTCTTCTCTTTTTATAATTATCGACTTTTCTGACTAAGTTCTGAAGCGAGCACGGCTCGAATGAAAAAGATAAAAACTTCTTAAAATGTGGTTTACTTCTTAAAAATTACAGTTGGTACTCTGAATTACAAGGGGTAGAGGTTCGACCTCTTTCGACCATGGCTCAGGCCGGAATCTAAAAATACTTAAGTTAAGGAGGCAAGGGGCCTCTGCCCCCCCTAATGAGGTGCTGATATGAAGAAGTCTAATGAGAAGAGTTCTAATAATGAAGATTAATCTAGAAGTGTCTTAAATGAAGTCCTATAATGAAGTGAAGTATTTTTTCAAATATACGTATAATATAATTTAAATGTTTGGGGGAGAACAGTTGAAGGTTAAATTTCCCCCCTTTTTAAACACATGATTTCAACTAAAAAGAATAAAAAATATAAAAATAAAAAAGAACAGTAGTATCGCTGATTCGACATTTATGGAGGCGATATTATTTTATATTAGCACATAAGCACAATTTTGAGTACATGACTGAGTACGTATTAATTTTGGTTCATTACAATTATGATTACAATTATGGATTACAACTACCAATTAATTCATATTCACTTATTATTGTTTTAATTACAATTCCATTAAAGTACATTCTTACATTATAAATTAAATCATTACATTTAATTAGTTTCACTGAAGTACATTACAAGTTATTGTTCATTACAGTTTCATTAAAGTACATTACATCAATTACATTATATAAAGGATTACATTTAATTACAATTTTAGCAAATTGTTAATTGACATATCTACTACTGAAATAATCTAAATAGGTGATACCATTGATAAATGAAGGGGAGTTAACCGTTGTTCTATAATTTAAAGGGGATTAACAACAATGTTATATATTTATAGTTAACAATAATTACGCCAAATTATGTTAAATAATATTAGAACCTGGTTGGTTATCAGAGTTTGAAAGTCTAATTAGCCAGCGATGAGGAAAGCGGAGGAAAATACGATATTTATGATAACGTAATACATAAGTAATACGGATTTTGAATGACAGTTAGGTAGAAATAGTAAGTACAAGTAATGAGAGCGGGGATAACTATGTGACGTAAGCCGATAACGAACTAGTGGCCAGGCAGAGAAACAATACAGTATATTATAATAACATAACACATGATAATGTTATAAATTCGAATCAAAGCGAAAGGAGACCTTTTTTATCTTAGAAGCGTTCAAATTATGCTGTGATGAGTGGAATTTCTGATAATAACTTACTAAGCATTGTTTAGAGTTCACCTCGGGAGGTCAAATAATTAAAAATAAAAATGAAAAAAAATAATACGAGAACGTTTTCGAACGAAGGCAAAAGTTTTGCGTTTCATAGATTGACACGAGTAAAAATAGACTGATAAGTTGATAGGGCATAAGTAGACAATAGGTAGATGAATGAATAAGTAATAAAATTAATAAAGGATAGCGGTCAAGCTAAAATATGGACGTATGGGGGCGGGGATATGGTCGAATAATAGTTATATTTATACTACATAACATAAATAATGACTTCTATATGGTGTACAGTTTTTATTATGATGATATATAAATTTTCATACATTGAATACTAGAGATATGATGAAGGGAAATTAATGACGGGAAAATGTGACGTCATAGTTATTGAATTTGTACGTAGAGTACGAATCATTGTTAGGAAGATTTACAAGAACGAATTAGAGACACAGAGTGGGAACGTAAAGGGAATAAAGTTATTTTGTGACGTCATAGTGTATAAGTCATTATTACAAATCGAAATTTTACCCAAAACTCGCTTCTGCGATTTTGGCTTCTAACGTAAAAATGGACATTCGAACATAAAACTATTGTTCATTGGTCGCTTTTTACATATATATATATATATATATATATATATATATTATTTATTAGGGTGGCCCTTATATAGGGCAAAATAAATTTTTGAAAATTTTCATGATCGCAACCTTCAAAGTAGTTCGAATTGGTGTATATACAGTACACTGCATATAAATTTTGAAAGTTATTACAACATTTTAAGGTAGCTCAAGCAACATGAAGTTTTAACATATTGAAAAATATATAACTATAATGAATACACATGAAAAACGAAACTTATACAGCCATAGAAAGTTTTTTTCAAGCTATCTGGGAAGAGACGGCGGTGTTTGTTGACAACTTGTAGAAGAAACTGTAACTGTTCTTCATCCTTCGTAAGATGACTGCTGTATTCTTGAATGAGAGCAACCGCTCTCTCTGCATAGTCATTCACAACGTTGATGGCTCTCACCTTCTCTTTCGCTCGTTTGTACTCCTCCAGTTCGCTCCAGGTTGTTGGATCTTCCTTGAGAAAGTGTTCCGATACATTAAACTTTGTGAATAGAGTGCGGGATCTGTTTGTGACGAAATCCTGTAGTGACTTATCCCCGAAAGTTTTCAGATCAACTTGAATTTTTTGAGAGGGGGTGCTCCATCGTCCTCCGCACTACTGTTAGCATTCAGTGCGTGAATCACTTGAATCTTTGTCGAAGCCGAGGTCTTGTCATCAAAAAAGGCCAGAGCAACCAATTCTTCCGAAAGGTACCAGAGATGGTTGGACATTTTGGCCCAGGCGACTTGTGAAATGCCTGGATGTATTGACGAGTAACCCAGCAAATCTTTGAGGAACTGAAGATCATTTGGTAGAGCACAGGGTGCGCTGGGACAGGTGATCCAGGCTTTAATGTAGAGACGAACTGCAAAAAGGCAGATATCTCGTAGACCCTTCTCCTCGCGAGAAGAGAGGTGGAACTGGCCACGAAACACCCATACTTTCAGACTGTAGATGACTTTTGACATCCAACGGGCATGGTGCATGGACCCTGGAGTCATAAAACGGGTGCCTTTTGCTGGCACTGCTCCGAGGAAGATGCTTGCCAGCTCCAGCAGCTCTCTATAATCGTCTCTCGGTTGAGCTTCAGAAAGCTGTGAGTTGATGAATGTCAAAAGCTCCTCTTTCTCCTCTGAGAGAGATTGGCATATGAAGGGATCGGTGAAACCGTTCTGGAAATTTTGTTTGTAAGACATTGCCACTTAGCTGCAAATAACTTACTAAGCATTGTCTAGAGTTCACCTCGGGAGGTCAAATAATTAAAAATAAAAATGAAAAAAAATAATACGAGAACGTTTTCGAACGAAGGCAAAAGTTTTGCGTTTCATAGATTGACACGAGTAAAAATAGACTGATAAGTTGATAGGGCGCACTCGACTCTCCCATACAACGTTTGAAAACCGCTGCTCGTAAATATGGTGACGGCAGGCGAAGAAGAGAAGGTTGCGTCCGAGATTCTGCTCAGTCAAGATACAAGCGCCATTTATTCTTCCTGTGTTCGAGCTAGTTGTGTCGAAACTCATACCTTCAACCTTTTCTTCTATTCCCCACTCTCTGAGTGCATTACAGACTGCAATAGATTGAGCTTGTCCAGTTGCAGAAGGTAGTTTCGCCACTGTTAGTAATTGAGAAATACCGCTTCCTGAGACGAGAACTGGCAGGCGATCAGAATACTCTTTTCCAGTAATATTGGGCAGTATTTTTCTGTCCCAGTGCACTACGAGAGGACCTTCCGCCTGAAAAGTTTCTTTGAGTAGATGAAACATTGTCTCTCGATGCTGTTGACGAGAACGCTGAATTGTCTGCCTGTTGGGTGCCAAATCTGTGACATCATGGCCTAGGCTCTTAGATGTTTCAATCATTACCATTGTTGCCTTTCTGTCAGAGAGTTTGGTACGGTCGAGAACAGCAGATAAGGTTGAGGTAATGACCATTTTTCGACCACGCTGACGAGGCTGATCGTTTGTGCTAGGTCCTGGCTCAGCAGTCAACTCAGGCTCTTCGGGTTTGACTTCAGGATCTGATTCACTGCTTGATGAAGCCTTCATTACTTTAGTAGCCGCCTTCTTCTGTGAAAGGAAAAGAAGGAACAGATTAGTTTTGTGCTTTTATGAAGTAAAATCAGCAGTAATAAATGTATAGAACCATGAAAATAATGTGTATATATAGAACTGAATAACATAGAACAGAACAGAAAAGAATAGAATAATGTATATATAGTAAAATATATAGAATCATGTAAATAATAAATGACAGCATTAGATTTATATAAAGCTAAGCACTAACCCTTGAAATTTCACGTGTGCGCCTTTGATCCTCTTCCATTTTTCTCTTAGCAGCTCTCTGTTCTTTCTTGTGCAGGCTGACATCAAACCCAGTCATGCAGCCGCGTCACCCCTTTTCTCATTGAGCTATCAAACGTTCACGATCCTTAGGGATAGTTATCCTCTTTAAGGCGTCCGCATATGCAATGTCGAAGAGATCATCGAGCGCACTAATAAACTTCTCTTCATTAGACTTCTGACTAGCTGATGTTCGTCCCTTGTTCTTTTTCATCAGCCTCCAATTTTCGAACACTTCCTCAAGCTTTTCCTTGCAATGATGTACTTCTTTGGTCGGTATTCTAGCTTTCTCCCAGAATGGCAGAATTTTCTGAATTACACATGTTGACGCATCTCGTTTAATTTCTTTTTTTTTTTTTGTGGCGATAGAAAAAACAACAAGAACTTGTCTGATTGATGGTAGCTTGGATCCAATAATTTCGGTAATTTCACTTCCAAGTAGATAAACATCAGTTTTAGAGCGCGTATTTTAACTATACTAGAAGCCATACTTTTTCTGAAATGAAACAATAGATTAAATATAATAATAAAATTAAAATTAATGAAATATAATTAATTAAATATAAAATTAAAATTAATTAAATATAATAAAAATAATAATAAATAGGATTTGAGCACATTCAGCTACCTCTAAAATTCTTCAAATTCTTTCCTATTTCATGTGTCGCAGTTTTACATGGAATCAAACCAATTCAGGGGGTGCAACACAGAAAATTAAAAAATTAAAAAATAAGGGCCACCCTAATATATTATATATATATATATTATATATATATATATATATTAATACTATAAACACCCAGGAATGTCAGTCAGTCTGTCACGCTCGAAAAGAGAAGAAGATTCTTGATATATATGGGCGATATTTGTATTTTAATGCATTAGAAAAAGGCGTAATGAATTCTACTTTTAATTATAATTTTTAAAACTGTAAAAAATATTTGCTTTTGCGTTCAGCTTTGAGCCGAAATTTAATCTGCGGCTAAGTTCAAAAATTTACCAAATGAGTTCTTTTTATGCACTTTCCTACTAGTGCTGCAACCATTACAGACTAAATATTTTTACGGCTTTCAAAAAGGGGGGCTGGCGTAATGGGGGAGAGGTGGGGTAATGGGAGAGGGGTGGGGTAATGGGGGAGGGGATTGGGTAATGGGGGAGGGGTGGGGGTAGTAGGGAGGGGGTTAGCCCCCAAGTTGCATAAGGGGGATGAGGGGTTTTGGGGGCATTCAGTTGACCTAACCGGGCATTCAATTAACCCGGGCAACATTCTTTTCTATAGTTTTATTGACTTAATAATTGACTCCCCGGTAACTGGGGGAGGCCTGCGGCTCCCCAATTACTGAGGCCAAAGGCCCCAGAACCACGGGCGTAGCTAAATGGGCCCGTAGGGCCCAATTTAGCTAGTATATATATAATTACTTGTTGACGTTAAGCTTATTTATTTATTACGTGTATTTGAATATATGCCATGAATTAGAGACTATTTACTTGTTGACGCTGTGTTTATTTATTTAAAATAAATCATGTTTCAATTAGCTTTTCATTTTCTCCGTTGTGTGTGTGTGTGTGTGTGTGTGTGTGTGTGTGTGCGCAGTTAAAAAGCTAAGCACCGCCCACTGTATGGCGCAACCCAGTCAAAGGGGTCACGTGACTCCTGCTACTAGTTGGTCATGTCTCTGCCCTGCGTCTTCAGTTGACCTCAACCAACCGTGGAGCTCAGACGTATTTTGAAGAATTCTCACGTAGACGGAAAATAGCGATGGCTACCTTTCAGTTGACCTCAACCAACCGTGGAGCTCAGACGTATTTTGAAGAATTCTCACGTAGACGGAAAATAGCGATGGCTACCTTTGATATTGCGTGCTCAACATTCATGAAGTGGTATCCGATAAAGTCTACAGATGTGGTGAACACTAAAAGAATCCCTAGTCCTCCCTCCTTTGAGGCTTTTAAGGCCCTATTGAACCGAGCGAAGCGTGAGGAGCAGGAGGTCCAAATACTCTACGGATATTCTGACGAGAGCAATTCGGCTTTCGTGGCTCAAACGATGTAATGAACTACGTCATAGAACTAAAGGCGCACATACACCGCGAAGTGAAAGAAGCATCACGTGCAGAAGAGAAGCAACGGGTGTGGTTGTGAACCTTGTTGACGAATGGTGTGACAAGCGCTCTTATGTCATGTTACATCACACCGCGTATGCATACCCTGCGTCAGAGAATATAAATCTTGTAATTATGGATAGCTTAAAATATTTTTATCATTACGTTCATATATATCATGATGAAGTCCGCAGTGAGGTTGTGGCTAAAGGCTTGTGCGAGTTTTTAATAGAGCTTAGGGATGAGTATCGCTTGCTGAGCAAAACGGACAGATATGGACACATGTTTCTCACAAATAGAGCGCCGGAGTGTTAATAAAATGTGCGTAGTACGAGAAAATACAATGTTGAATACCCCTGAACGAAGATATATGGTACGCATTCCGGAGAGTGGGACTGATAAAACATTAAAGCCGATATTACTTCATGTATCGCAGATGAAAAAATTCTCTAAATGATTGCCGGGTATAATGGGATACAAGTATGATTCTTTCAGGTTGGAACAACCCCGTGCACGAATCACTAACACTTGGTATGACGCGTCCGTGTGACTCACCCCCGACACCTCCCGCCGAGCCAAACCGCGCACCAGCTGCTCATAGCCACCTCAGAGCTTGATCCGACTGGATGTGCGCTCCTCACAATAGAAAACCAATTTAGGATGGAGCTTTCGTTGAGCAGTATCCTCAATGTCGTATACGACGTGTCCGTACGAAGTCAGTGCGTGTGTTCAGGCGTAAAACCGGCACTGTTAATTATGTATTTGAAACGAGTTGTAGACAATCAAACTCTGGTAAAAGGAACGTAATTTATTTAAGTGTTGAGGAGATGAACAGAATCTTTGTGACGGTTGAGAAGTGGGGCGAGGACCGTTATAAATTACCTGCAGGTGTAGGCACAAAAAGAGAGCAGATTAGTGATGCACCTTCATACGCTGTTATTTGTACGTTGTGTATAAAAAGAGACCAGCCATGCATTGATATACGGTTGATGTGGAAGAATGCAGCTGACAATAACGCCATTATCCCCATGCGAAACCGTTTCATTCTCGACAGAATGTTTGAAGTCGTCGGTTCCCGCAAGCTAAAGCCTATATTAGACGCGCGTGTTGCCGATATGTTTTGTTTTGACACGGTTCTTGAATACGCATACATCGCTCTGCTCGACAGCTTTACCGAGTGTAGGACTGAACAAGGTGAGAATGGATTGGAACTGGATACGTATTTAAAAGGTATAGACTCTTCGAAATATCTTGAATTTTGGTACAAAGGACTTGAACGGTACAGGACTGAGCTCACCTACACTGTACACCCTGAAGAGCTCTTTCAATAAATAATGGTCAGCTGTCGGCACGATTTAGAAGATTACTTCAATTGTCGATATGCTTTGTGAAGAAGAGTTCACGGTTGAAAACCTCGGATTGCAAAGAATAAACCCTCGTTTGGAAAGGAGTGTTTATAAATTTGAATTTAATAGATGTTGTGGCAAACGATGCCCTCTTTGTGGATGCTTTTGAATGTATTCTAACCGTGTTTAAAGAGAGTGATAACTTGCCAAAAATAGTGTTAAACGATCTGAAAGCCCTTTATGTCGAATATAGACACCCGCATACTTTGAGTGGTGAAATATTGTTAAATGGTATTTATTGCATAGTACAAAGCAATGAGGATGTAACTGTAGACTCGATCACATGCGAGTTTAGTACTTTCATTAAGCGCAGTAGAACATAAAGCGCTTATATTTTGATGTGTATATATATTATCCATGTATTGGAGTTCTTCTGCACTATTATTTTGAAGTTTATATATAAGTGTTATAACCCCTCCGTCTATGGCCTGGGGTGGTTCGAATCGACGGGGGTTCTGGTTGGGAGGCAGCAACGGATATTTCTCGCGATGGTTTTCTTCTATAATATTCTAATTTCTTTCTCTCGCTATAGGGTCGACAGTTGTTAATTCTTCTCTTTCTATAATACTCTGATACTTTCTCTGACGGTTCGCCGATTTTATTTTTATAACTTATCGGGAACTATTTTCTCTATTTACTAAGTTCTTGGAAAAGAGCCCAACTCGAAGGGGAAAAATAAAAGTTTCTCTCACTGTAATTTACTTCTAAAAATGTACAGGTAGTGCTCTGAATTTACAGGGGTAGAGGTTCGACCTCTTTCGACCATGGCTCAGGCCGGAATCTAAAAATTTAAGGAGGCAAGGGGCCCCTGCCCCCTCCTCACAGCGAGGCTGCTAACAAGGGAGTCTCGTAGTAGTGACCAAAGAAGACTGAAGTTAATTTTACAATTACATGTATCATATAAGTCTAAATGTTGGGGGAATGCAGTTGAAGGTTAAGTTTCCCCCCTTTTAAACACATGATCAGATGAAAGATTCCAAATAAAAAAATAAAAATAAAATAAAAACTAATCGTATTTTCGCCGAGTATACATTTCTGAAGGCGATATAATTTCGTAGTAGTACATAAGTACAATTTAAGTACATGACTGAATACATTTTAAATTTTGGTTTATTACAATTATGATTACGATTATGGATTAATTCACATTTCACTTAGTATCGTTAATTACAATTCCATTTAAAGTACATTATTACATTATATATTAAACTATTATCATTAATTACAGTTTCATTAAAGTACATTACATTATATTAAATTAAAGTATTACAGTTAATTACAATTAAACAGTTACTATAATTTTGTTTTGTTTTTACAGTGTTTCATATTAATAAACAATTAAGATGTTAGAAATATAATACAAAGTACATGGGCACATACGGTATGTATTTATATACAACATAATATGTTATATTATGTTATAATATGTTATAAATTTGAATCAGAGCGAGAGGAGATTTTTATCTTAGAAGCGTTCGCTTCTGTCGTAGTTAGCGGAATTTGATCACTTGCCTAAGCGTTTTCGAGTTCATTGCAGGAGGTGAAATAATAAAAAATAAAAAGATTACACGTGAACGTATGTACATGTACGTAACTATGTACGTAATCATGATCATCAGGGGACAAGTACGAATGCACAAAGTATTGTACAAATATGGGTAGTCATACAACAGGTTGACAGTGATAGACAATAGGTAGCTGAATGAATGAGTAATAAAATTAACAAAAGATAAAGGTCAAGAAAGGACATGGATGTACGAATGCACAACGTATAAATAATGGGAGGATTTAAAAGGAACGAATTAGAGACAAAGAGTGGTAATAAGGACTAAGTACACTACGGGTTAGATGCAAGACAATCATAGTTAATTATAATAACGTCTATAACAAATGAAAAATGGAAATATGGATACGACTAAACCATATAAATGGTAGATCTATGGTTGTGACACAAACAAAAATAGAAAGTAACAAATAGAGTTTTTATCCAAAATCGCATCAGGCGATTTTGGTTCTCATGTAAAAATGAATATTGATGATTCATTGTTCATTTTTACATAAGTATGTAGATGCGCGTACATATGTTAAACGTGTATATAGATTTATCCTGTACTATTATTATTTTTTATGCTTATATATAGTGTGTGTAGATGCGCGTACATATATTAAACGTGTATATAGATTTCTACTGTACTATTATTATTTATGAATGTATATACAGTATATATATTCCTCACTTAAAATGTGTATTTTTGGTATATACAGATTTCTTCTACTATTATTATTTCAATTGTATATTTATCTCCTATATATTTCGAATAAGTGTATATTAAATAATTGATTCCTTGTTAAATAACTCGACTAAATAAACAGAATAACGTAGTTGTGTTTTATTATTCAAAGTATATGATATTATTTGATTTAATTACTCTACGACAATTAATGTTATTAAGCCTACTGGAGCTGTCAAGAACAAATTAAATAAATAGCACAATCTGGCCAGCTATTCTTATGGATTGCCTCGGAGAGAGATATATGTATATATATATATATATATATATATATATATATATATATCGCCTTCTAAACAAGCCAACTGGCTTACTAAGCCACCTCGGATAAATAAAAAAAATTATATATATATTAGTGGTGGACAGGATATCCGCATCCGCATCATTTTTAACATCCGCCTCCGCACTTCTGACTGCGGATGTTATGCGGATATTACCTCTAATAAATTATGCAATTTACAATTAAATTAGTTTATAAAGTAGCTTATAAGGCCCAGTCATGCACATTTCATGTAAAGTATTAATTATATTAATGAACAAACAAATATATAAACCTCAAAATATAAATACCTGATAACACAGAAAATTGAATGAAACTTGTTTCGTTCAATTTTCTGTGGCTGAAACTTGAGAAAGTTATTATTTTTATCATAATGAAAACATTAATATTAATTTTAATTCTTATGTATTGCCTGCCATAATAGTAATATCACGAAATTTGAAAAATTATGTCATATATTCATAATTCTATATTATATTGATAGATTAACTAAATATCCGCATCCGCATCCGCGGATATTGAAATTAAAGATCCGCATCCGCATCCACAGATGTTGAAAAACTGACATCCGGTCCACCACTAATGTGTATATATATATATATATATAAGGTCATCCCGTAAGTAATGTCGTTTTTTACGATATATTAAGTTTAACCTAGTCCTACTCGGTTTAAGCATAAATTTTCCGAAGGTTATATCTAAGAGGAGATCTATCGTGTTTCGCTACATACTTTACAGACCTTGACCAGTGAAGACGTGTGGTTTGCTTTATGTGAACCCCTCATAAACATGGCGGTATCAGAAGAGCATATTAGGCATATAATGCTTTACGAGTTCAAAAAAGGGAATAGTGCTACTGAAGCAATGCGAAACATTCAGGACGTTTATGGCAACGATATTCTGCATGTGAGGAAATATTAAAGATAGTTTCAAAAGTTTAGGAATGGTGACCGCTGTTTGACAGATGCAGCAGCACGCTCTGGACGTCCTGCTGAGTTTGATGATGACCTGCTGTTAGCCGCACTTGAAGAAGACTGTTCAACAACTGTCGAAGAATTGGCCCAGAAACTCAATTCATCCCCGTCCACCATCCATCGACATTTGCAACAACTCGGGAAAGTGCCTAAGTTAGGAAAATGAGTGCCACATGAATTGTCGGTCGACAATCTGAGGGTGCGGGTAAACATTAGCACAGCTCTTCATTCCCGTGAACTCCAAGATCCGTTTTTGCACCGTTTAGTGACTGTTGATGAAAAGTGGATACTGTACCAGAATGTTAAGCGCCGTCGACAGTGGGTTTGTGCCGGAGAACCAGCGACACCACAGCCAAAACCAAATCTTCACACTCGGAAGTGTTGCTTAGTGTTTGGTGGGATAAAGGTGGTGTAATACACTTTGAAACCTTACCACACAACCAAACAATCACCGCTCAAGTCTACTGTCAACAACTGGATCGATTGAACACTGCACTAAAAGAAAAGAGACCTTCTTTGGTTAATCGGAAAGGAATCGTGTTCCACCACGACAACGCACGTCCTCATACCGCTCGGATCACTTCTGCAAAAATTGAGGAGCTTGGGTGGAAAAAACTTCCACATCCTCCATATTCTCCAGACCTTGCGCCTTCAGATTATCATCTCTTCAGGAGTCTGCAAAACTATTTTGACGAGAAACAGTATACTTCTTTAGATGGCCTGCACACCAGTCTTTGTACGTTTTCTGCCTGAAAACCGCCTGAATTTTATAAACATGGCATTGAAAAGCTTGTAGGAAGTTGGCAGAGTGTCACTGATTCCGATGGAAAATATATACTAGAAAATATAGGGTGATCCAGAGAAATGGGACCCAAAACAAACCCCTGTAACTCTTAAAGTATAAGTCCTTTTATAAAATCATACGCATCATTCGAAAGAGGATAGTTACAAGTTTGTACAGGATTGTATAGGTTTTGACAATACAAGACAAGATAAGATACAAAACAAAATAAAAGTGTTAGTTAAAACTAACCCTTCAAGATGACTGCATGGACTGTGGAACAGCTGCGTTTCATAACAGCAATATAATGAGCATGGAAGAAGTGTAGTTTCAGCTCAAAGATCTTTCAAGACAAATTTTCAGATGTCAAAATCACCTTCTAAGAAAGTAATCCGTCGGGGTGTCAGAAATTTTTCCCTAACTGGCAGCATTGGAAAAAGAAAACCAACTGGAAGAGTGCGCACAGCAAGGATAGACGAGATCATTAACAGAACTCATGAAATTGTACAGGATAATCCTAACATAAGCATCAGACGTGCTTCTCAGCTGTTAGGAGTTGGATATGGAACAACACACCGTATATTCAAGCAAAATTTGATGCTCTTTCCATATAAAATTCAAACAGTGCAACAACTAAACGATGGAGATTTCGCACGAAGACGACAAATCTGTCAATGGATCCAACAGAAGGTAAATGACACCACCAATTTTCTAGCAACTTTGATTATGTCAGACGAAGCCCATTTTCACTTGAATGGAACTGTAAACAAACAAAATTGTCGTTTCTGGGCAACAGAAAATCCATTGAATATTACCGAAGTCCCGTTGCATAGTCAGCGTGTAACTGTTTGGTGTGGTCTTACTGCATCTCAGATCATAGGGCAGTACTTTTTCGAGGATTCCACCAGAAACACGGTCACTGTAAATGGTGATCCTACGAAAAAATGTTGACCGATTTCCTTATTCCTAAATTAAGAGATCTTTGTCTAGAAAACCACTGGTTCCAACAAGACGG
This sequence comes from Bathynomus jamesi, assembly GCA_023014485.1. Lineage (NCBI taxonomy): Eukaryota > Metazoa > Arthropoda > Malacostraca > Isopoda > Cirolanidae > Bathynomus > Bathynomus jamesi. The sequence continues at coordinate 2,185,651 of JAJOZX010000017.1, read as the reverse complement.
AGCTACCTGCCATACCACGAGGAACTGCATGGCAGTTTTGCGTCAAACGTTTCCAGGCGAGTTAATCTCAAGATTTGGAGACGTTGAATGGCCCGCAAGGTCTCCGGATTTTTCTCCCTTAGATTATTATCTCTGGGGATATTTAAAGAGTAGGGTCTACAGAAATAACCCAACGACCTTGCAAGAATTGAAGGCCGCCATCACAAATGAGATACAGGCCATACCACCGCACACTCTTGCAAAAGTGATGCAGAACTTACAAGCGAGAACACTGGAATGCTTGGCAACTAATGGAGCACATTTGAAAGGAGTCATTTTAAAAAAATAAATATTTCATAATAAACTTGTAACTCTACTCTTTCGAATGATATATAGTTTTTATGAAGGAATTAAATATTAAGAATATTTGGCTTTTTTTTATGGGTCCCATTTATCTGGATCACCCAGTATATACTCCTTTCTAAACGCGGTCTAAGCCAGATTAAGCCAACTGGCTGATTAAGACTTCTAAGCCAACTGAGGCCGCCAAGAGCTTCAGTATGCGTCGAGATATGCCAGCGAAAAGATCTTCTCGCTCCTCTCTCTGTTAGGGTACCTTCCTAGATCAGGTTAGGCTTGGGGGAGTAAACCTCCCTCTCCCCCTTCCATGCAGCTTTGGGGCTAAACCCCCTCCCCCTTGCCTTTATATCCCCTCCCCCATGAGTGTCAACCTCCTCCCCAAAGGGTGCCAAGCCTCTCCCCCATTTTGCAACATTGATCAAAATTGCATTGCAATTGCACTCGACCTTTTTGCGGTCATTCTACTACTCATAATGCTTAAATTATATTGCAGAAAATGTATTTTAAGCCAGGGGTTGGTCTGCTTCATTTTTTGCAATTACAGATCTGGTACTCGGGGCATTCCATTAAACATAATCCTTTCTAGATTTAAAACAATTTACACATTTTTCTTATTTTTTGCCATATTTTTTCTTTCGTTTATTTCCTTTCTGCTTTTCGAATTTCTTCTGCAGAATCTGAACCTTCTCGGGTTATAAGCCTTTTCCTCTTCCCTATTCCTGCAAAAAATTTCTTTGTGCACCTTTACTTAATATTTTATTTTCGCATATTCACTGATACTTTATGCACACACTGGTCTAGATAGAATTAACCGCCGAATTGATAAATTTTTATACAAGCACAGTGCGGGAACAAAGCGTCCGTACACCATGAGGGAGAAAAACACCCACACCCACACCCACACACACACACACACACACATATATATATATATATATACACAGGGTGTTTGAAAACTTTCTGTACAAATTGTAATGGGGGATAAGCAACACCAAGACAAACCCTTTTCACCTATAAGTGTATGTCCGCTGACGTCACCATTCGGCGCGAGAGGGCGCCGCTGCAATTGGCTAAAAGGTGAAGTGGGCTAGACTCGCGCTTGCCGCGGGCATTCTTAAATCGGACGTAGTACGCGTAACATGGAGCGCTTCACGACTGCTGAGATGGCTGACATGCAAATGGTGTATGGGGCTGCCAATGGAAACGGAAGAGCTGCTGTGAGGTTGTACCGACAGCGCTTCCCAAACAGACGTGTGCCAAACCACCAAACGTTTACGCATTTGCATCGGCGACTGCGAGAAACTGGAACATTCCATGCAAACATGCATGACACTGGTCGGGAGAGAAACGTGCGCACTCCTGACATGGAAGAAGAAATCCTACGGCGATTTGAGGACAATCCAAGCGCAAGCACGCGAGGTGTTGCACGTATCCTCGGTGTGAACCACGACCTGGTCTGGAGAGTGTTGCACGAGCAGCAGTTACATCCGTTTCATCGTCAGAGAGTCCAGGCATTACAACCTCGGGATTACCCTCTTCGTGTGGAATTCGCACGCTGGTTTCTGCAGCAGACAGCGGTGCAGCCTAATTTTCCGGCTTACGTGCTGTTCTCAGATGAGGCCTGTTTCACACGTGAGGGTGTGTTTAACATGCACAATTCTCACGTGTGGCGCACGCAAATCCACATGCTACACGGGTGCATGCTCATCAAGAACGGTTCGCCGTCAATGTTTGGGCGGGTATCGTCCATGGCAAGTTGATTGGGCCGTACCTGCTGCCTGCCCGACTCGACGGCGGGTTTATCGGATATTTCTTGAAGAAACGTTGCCGGAACTGCTGGAAGATGTTCCCGTGGCTATTCGTAGACGAATGTGGTTTCAACACGACGGGGCCCCAGCACACTCCAGCAACGATGTGCGGGATTATCTGAACGCCACTTTTGGGGACCGATGGATAGGCCGGGGTGGGCCCGTAGCCTGGCCACCGAGATCGCCCGATTTAACATGCCTCGATTTCTTCCTGTGGGGACACATGAAGAACCTCGTGTACGAGACTCCCATTTACTCAGAAGAAGACCTCGTAGCAAGAATCGCTGTCGCCGCTGGAACTGTTCCCGAAATGCCGGGAATCTTTCGACGTGTACGTCGGTCAATGCTTCGACGCTGTCGGGCATGCATTGATGCTACCGGTCGCAACTTTCAGCACCTTCTTTAATTAAACATGCCTTCTTTAAACAAACATGTTACGCGTACTACGTCCGATTTAAGAATGCCCGCGGCAAGCGCGAGTCTAGCCCACTTCACCTTTTAGCTAATTGCAGCGGCGCCCTCTCGCTCCGAATGGTGACGTCAGCGGACATACACTTATAGACGAAAAGGGTTTGTCTTGGTGTTGCCTATCCCCCATTACAATTTGTACAGAAAGTTTTCAAACACCCTGTATATATAATATATATATATATATATATATATATATATATATACAATGTTACTAGTAGAGGGTAATAACGTTACTTTAGCCGTTACTTGCCAAAAAAGTAGTGTCGTTACCCAAAACGTTACTTATTTAAAAATGTAACAAGTAACGACGCGTTACTCGTTATTTTTCGAATACATACATCTATTCTGTTTATAATACATGTACATCGCATATTATATATATATAATTATACAGAATTGAACTACAAGCATTGAACTCAAGACAAAAAAAAACATACTCGTACATTATACATTGTGAGGTTGGTGAATAGCAATAAAAAGAACTACCTTTATTTTTTCCTTTTTGAATAAAGTAGGAGCAAAATATGACTAATACAATAGAAGAAAAAGAAATACAAATGACCAAAATAACAAATAAGTAGCATATCAATTAGTGTGAAATAATAAAACAGAGTTTACTTCATGTAATAACTGCAGCGTTGAAATGATTAGTTTGGGAGACCAATTTCGCTGCTATATTTCAAGAAAACGGCTCTTTCGAAGCTTGCAGCAGACATTCCTCCTCTTTATGCCCTCAGCACGTCTTAAAAAGTATATTAGTTATTATATTTAGGGTTATTTTTATTAGTTTATTAATTATTGTTTTGTTGTAACTTGATATTTTGAAACTATTAATTGTTATTAGTTATTTTAATTTTTAAAATATATTAATATAATATTGAATTTAAAAAGTTTCGAGTAACGAGTAACGAGTAACACGTTGTTTTGACTAAAAATTTAACGACGTTACCAAAAACGTTACTAAAAAAGTAACATCGTTAGTAACGATGTTACTGCCCAACTCTCTCTCTCTCTCTCTCTCTATATATATATATATATATATGATACACGAAGACCGTTACTTATTCGGACTATAGTGGATTTAATTATCCCAGAAGAGTTCCTTGTTCCATGCACGGTCTGTGTGTATCATAAAAAACTCAGGGGACCATTCTGAGTTCATTCCCATATATACACAGTATATATATATATATATATATATATATATATATATATATATATATAGTGGGCCTATTTTTAGCCGTTTGAGGTGATAATGATTAATTTGGTGCTAATGATTAATAATTTATTATGTCCTACAGTATCACCCGTTGAAGGTGGCTAATGGAGTAGGCCCAATATAATATTTCTGAGTGATACGAATTGCTTCGAGGTCACCAGCTTGGTTCACACCCAAGCAAATATTGTTAAGGTTAGAAAAATTATCTTATGGTTTTGTATTTAATTAAGAAAATAAATCATTTATTTGTTCACAGTGATTAACATGGGAATGAATGTATTTACGGGATTAACAATTATATAACGGCATTTATAGTATGCTAAATATGACTGAGGATTAGCAAATGAGGGAATGGTTATAAAGCTTAATTGTTAAGTAATACACTCGTTTATGGTAGGCTATTCGTATGCAAAAATGGAACATACTGTGGAATAGATGCTGCGGCCTATTAATGATAGAAAGAATGCACGTACGTTTAGTACACTGTAGAAAGGTCTTACTTGATGATAGATCGGAAGCTTTGAAGGAACAGCAGGCAGCTCCTCCGGCGGGAACCGGAGGGCGGTTGATGTGACGAGTTGTGCTACTGAAGTAGTAGAAACGTGACACGTGACGAGAAATGCGAGCGAGAAGTGAGCGAGCGAATAAGCGTTTGTGAGTGAGTGAGTGAGCGAGTGAGAATGAGTGAGTGAGGAAATGTATTAGTGGACCCTCACTTATATAACCTCTGATCTGAGACGCCTCCTACGCGTCCTTTAGTTGTTAAGGGCTTGCTTTCGCGGGCCTTTTGGGAAGAAACATACGTTTTCATTGTTTCTAATTCCTTAACCACGTTTGTCTTCTAAGAATGTTTGATAATGGCGTGAAAGAAAGAATTTGTTTGTCTACTTGTTAGTCTATTTCTTGTCGGTCTTCTACGTATATATATATATATATATATATATAAATAAGATGATAGGTTTGTGGATACTTGCACTGTCTGCCGTAAGTACAACTCTGCCGGGAGTAAACAGATGGCGTGGCGAGCCGGGGTCCACATTGTTCATCGAAGAGAGGGAAGACGGGGCGCGAACCTGGGCACCTCAACTTTCCAAAGCCCTCTTCAACAGTGAAGAGTGTATATATATATATTATATATATATATATATATCACACACAAGGTGTCCCAAAAGTCAGTTTACCGAGGAAAATGTTTTCTCCTGATGATTATTCTAAACATTATGACAATTTTTTTTACAGCAAAAAGCCAGCATGTCTTCAGGACCTTAAAGACTACATTTGTGAAGAATTCCAGCTCTTAAGTAATGATAAGGAAGTATGTAAAGCAATTTGCCGGTCAACTGTTGACAGATACAAGATGTGCATCGAACAACATGAACGACATTTTGAACAGTTATTGTAACCAGAACTATTCTCCTGTTTTGTAAATATGTTTCAGAAATTTTTTTTTCTTTGTTTTCTTATGTTTTGTAAATATATTTATGAAACAAGTTTTTTTCTTTGTAGAAAACTCGCCTTAGGAGAACATTTTCTTCGGTAAACTGACTTTTGGGACACTCCGTATATATATACAGGGAGGCGCAAAAGTCGCGCATCATAGGAATTTTCAGTGTTGATTATAATATATTATTTTTTTTCTTTTAGGTAGGGGATGACTACGAAATTAACAATAGACGAGAGGGTGAGCTTGATTTTAATGTATCGAATAGCAGGTACAACAAATCGATGAATCGGTACAGAGTTTAAATTCTGTTCCGATTCATCGATTTGTAGTACCTGGTATTCCATGCATTAAAACCAAGCTCACCCTCTCGTCTATTGTTAATTTCGCAGTCATCCCCTACCTAAAAGAAAAAAAATACAGGGTGATCCGTTTGGGTATGGATAAAATAAAAACGCTGTGAAAATCTACCAAGAAGTGATACAGCGCTCATCTGTGAGACATATGCCAATTTCGAAGATGGCGGCGAATGCACAACAACGTGCGAAGTGTGTCCAGTGTCATAACAAGGGCGAGGCGAGTGAGGCACTTGCCTCGGGTGCGCAAAGCTGAGGGGCGCAGAAAAGCTATATAAAATATGTCTACTATCCCAAGCACGCCATGCCATTAGGAAAGGGCGCATTTCTATAAATTTTCAGTACTTTTCAGTACTTTATTTTCTGTTTTCCATGCATATTATTTGATCAGCACTTTTCCAAACCGAATATTGCAAATCAGAAAACAGGATTTAATGAGTGGAAAAATTTAAACCGTATTGTAGAACATTGACAATTCAACTAATCATCGTGAAATTTTCTGTAAATGGAAATCCCTACAAAAAAGATTTGTGCGGACAATGTATCGATGATGCACTACAGAAATTTACCACTTAGAGGATCGTGTAGTGTTATAGGAATAGCGGGGCGCAATTTTATAGGGGGGCGCAAGTATAGGGGAACGCGATTTTATGATCTTGCCTCGGCGCAAAATTAGTTAGTTACGGGTCTGAATGTGTCATTTGGTTTGCTAAGTTTGAGAGTGTGACAGACGTACAGCGTGAGTTTCGCCGTGTGCATGGTGTTCGAAAAGCTCCTAAATACGACTCCATAGTGCAGTGGTACCGCACATTTGAAGAAACGGGGTCTATCACTATACAACATGCAGGTGGTCGTAAGAATTAGCCTCTCCTTATGACCTCTGTTGTGTCCGGAAGGGGGGTCATGTTGAAGACTAATTATGTTTGTCACAATCTACCATCTTTGTGGGCATTGTTTGCCAAATATTAAACTATACAATGTACTGTTTCCATTTCACATCAATTTTATTTTATCCATACCCAAACGGATCGCCTTGTATGTTATAGTCAACACTGAAAATTCCTATGATGCGCGACTTTTGCGCCACCCTATATATACGGTACCTATATAGAGGGCGTTATCAAATTATGTTTCAGGGCTGGGAGCGGTTAAAATTTTCATTTAACTGGTTAACCGGTTAACAGGATGCCGGTTAACCAGTTAAAATCGGTTAAAATCGGTTAATTTGTATACGGTACATACGCGTCGACTCTCAAATACAAGTCCAAAAGCCGAAAATATAATCATTCAGACGATGCTGATGTAGCTTGAACAGCCAAATATCACCTTGCAAGGCGGCTCACTGTTGGGTAGTCATTCCGTCTTGACTTCCACCATTTTAATGGGCTCTCGTAAACTCGATAACCTTTTTCCTGAGAATGTTTTAGCATCTCTCTGTCCACGATTTGTGCATTTTATACGAATTTATTGAAATAACTGATTTTAACCGAAATTAACCGGTTAGAAATTTTTAACAGGTTAACCGGTTAACTGCTTATAACCGGTTATATTATCGCTTGAGAAAGAAACAGCAAGCACCATCATATTTTTACATGAGAACGGGCAGTAGTTAGTTTATATCGATGCCTGTTGTTGCATCTCCAGGTCGGAGACATGGGCGTAAGTATTGAGTTAATTGCATTTAAATGCCAAATACTTCTAATAGGAAGTAAATTTATTGTGTGAGGAGTTTATAAATAATTATGCAAAAAAGTATATTGTTTATTGATATGCATGCACTACATGCAACTCATTCATGGACGGCACGCCACTGATATTCAGGACATCAAAGTGAACAAAAAAGTTCCCGTGAACATAAATCCACAATCGCTTGTTTCCGAGATACATTGCTTTTTTGCTGAGGACGATCCAATTAAATTGAAAGTCATTAAAGTTTATCAAAGTTTATTTACAGCAAGTACTCAAAATAGTTTCCCTGCAGCAGAGTACATACAGTACTGTGCAAATTAATTGCACCACTCGTAAAACGAGTGGTGCAATTAATTTCCACAATACTGTACAGTGTACATGGGTGACATAGTCCCACCGCTTGGCCACCCAGGTCTCCGAACCTAAATGCAATTGATTTTTTCTTGTGGGGTTATTTAAAAAATCTTGTTTATGCAAGAGAAGTTAATAACATGAATGAACTGTGGCAACGTGTTCAATATTGTTCAGAAACAATACGCAACCACTAGAGGTGTTTTCGAACGAATGCGGCCAAATTTTGAACGACGCGCTGGAGCATGTACTCTGATGCAGGGAAACTATTTTGAGTACTTGCTGTAAATAAACTGATAAACTTTAATGACTTTCATTTTAATTGGATCGTCCTCAGCAAAAAAACAATGTATCTCAGAAACGAAGCGATTGCTGATTTATGTTCATAGGAACTTTTTTTCACTTCGACGTCCTGAATATATATATACTAATTTATGAAACATAATTTGCTAACACCCTATATATATATATATATATATATATACAGGGTGTACATAAAGTCAGGATCTATTTTTGTGAAGCACTTGGAAATTATATGGAATTCAATCATAAAATGATAAAGTGGTAACATTTATTAAATAATTAAGAGTAGGATTTGACGTGACGCCCATCAGTATCCCTGCACAGCTCAAATCGTTCCGCAGCATTTCTAAACACATTCTGGAGCATTTGCGGGGTTATGTTATCTGCAGCAGTTCGTATACGTGTACGTAAGTTTTCAAGACTCGTAATCTTCGTCTGATAGACGTGCGACTCGATAAAGCCCCATGCAAAGAAATCTAAAGGGGTTAAATCTGGTGATCTCGCGCCAAGGTCTGTTGCTTCCGCGTCCGATCCAGCGATTTGGAAAACGTCCATTTAGATAATCCTGAACAATTTTGGCATAGTGTCAAGGAGCACCATCATATTGATAGACGACGGTACTAACAATCCTATCCCCAATCAGCTGAGGTTCAAGGAATTGCTGCAACATGTCCAGATAAATAAGCCCCGTAACTGTAGCTTCAGCAAAGAAAAAAGGACCATAAACCTTAGATTTTGTTAAACCATCCAGACATTAACTTTAGGTGAGTCTCTTTCCCAATTTTGGACGAAATCATTCGGTCTTTCATCTGCCCAAATTCGACAGTTATGGCGATTTACTTTTCCACACGTATGGAAAGTGGCTTCATCACTAAGAGAATGTTGTCCATTAAATTATCACTCCAGATTTGTTCTACGAGATCAGCACACACAGCACTTCGTCGAGGGAAATCTTCCTCATGTAAATCATGTAAAACCTGCAAATGATAGCTTTTCTTCTGCAAATTAACTTTCAGAATTTTGTGCACAGATGACGTCGGGAGGCCGAGTCTGTGTGATGCAGCACGAACGGACGTACGTGGCTCCTCAGTGATAATTCCGCGTACTGCATTCACGGTAAGATCTGACATACACGGTCGTCCTGATCTTGCTTCATCATTTACAGATCCCGTTCGTTTAAATTTGTTCACCAATTTTCGTATTGTCTCGTCTATTGGCCCCGGCTTATGAAATCTTCTAAACTTCTCTCTGATGTCATTGTATTTCTTTCCCTCGATTCGCCAAATTACTATTGCCACACGCTCTTCTGTATTCATTCTAAGGGCTTCTGAAAAGAAAAATAGAAAAAAATAATTATTTCACAAAAATAGATCCTGACTTTATGTACACCCTGTATATATATATATATATATATATATATACACACACGCACGATATACTGTCTATTCGGATATCGTTGTAGGATCAAGTATACTAAACTTTTTAAATAGAATTCTCTCAAAATGAGAAGGGTTGCAGAGATTATGGACCACTTCACTTCTTTAAGTGTTTCCATTATACTTTGAAATTGTTACAAAAATTCAATTTTGATAGTAACGTCTTCCGTGCAATATAGCGAAAGGCGTACAATAACTTAAGATAATATTGTGTAAATGGCATTTTATTTCATATCTACGAAGCACAATACTTGCGCAGAATTTCGTACAAAACAATATTTGTAAGCATTTAACCATTTTCATACGAACGTAATTATAGAAAATATGAGAATTTGAAAGAAAATAATTTTGAAACGGAAACTATTATAAATGTAAGTGAATTGAAACTGATGTTGGCCATTTAATTTTAGCGTCGAAGAAGAATAAAGCAATTATCAATTGGGACTAATTCAATAAATCATATTCGATATTCTTGACAAAAAAAGAAAAAAAAGAAAATGACGTTTATTAAAAATGAAACGAAGGAGGATGGGGGTTAGGGGTAGTGAAGGGGTGGGGAAATGTATCTATAAAACTTAAGGAAACCATTATAATAAAGAGGTCACGTGGAAATGCGATATAAACCTATTGATTTCAAATAAATATTATCCATAACTGTTTTAAAACAACTAAAAAAGTAAATAAAAGATTCCGAAATTATCATATAATAACTTCAATGAAAAAAAAATAAAAAATTTGAACTCCAAAATTTAAATGTAAATAAAAACATTCTTTCAAATAAATTATCTCTCGGGACCAAATTCAAAATTGAAATGAGAATTTTCAAAAAAAAAAAAAAAAAAAAAAAAAAAAAATATATATATATATATATATATATATAGACTTTAAAAAAAAAAGCGATACACATCGTTAAATAGGAAAAGACTGTCAGTAAACACTTCTTCTCAAAACTGCTGAAGCTGTTATACAAAAAAAATTCTTTATATATATTTTATATCACCAAACCTCCGAAATTCAATTGTGGACTATTTTTATAACCCTTTTCATGGAAAAAGGAAGTTCAATTGCTCGTTCTAAAATAAAAAATATTACGCATTATAAACTGTTTCACTTTTTGGAAGCCAACGGCGAACCATCGACATTTTGTTTGAAATCCTGTAACAACGTATGGATTTTTCCTTTGAGGTGTATCGTCATTTCTCTAAGAATTTGGGGTTTGAACTGTCCAGTATTACTGTATAGAGCTTCTTACTCTTATTTCATTTAATAACTAATGAAAAATACAGTAATCGTACTAAATTATTACTCAGACATTCATTTCTATATTAATGCGTGGATTCTAATCAAGGAGAATTTCACTTATGTTACAAAAGTTAAGATACATTTGGCTTAAGGCAGGTGCGGCCGATCACTTCCCACTGTTATTTGCAATTTCACTCATGGTCTACGAGGGGGAATCCTCGAAATGGGAACACCAAATCTGAGAAAGAAGTTTCTTGATTTCAGGAAGAGTAAATACAAGGGGTGTCATCCTACACAATGTGATTCCCATTCTATTCCGGAGGAAGTGTTAATTCTCAAATAGATCCATTCCCATTCGGATTTTTTTAACGTAGGAAGAAGGGGGCCAAGAACGGCGCCCGCAAAAGTGACCCCCCTCATAGAAAATGGAGAGAGCCGAAAATAAAGGTCTCCGAGGCTCAACGATGCCACTGTAGGATTTCCTACTTCTTTGAGTTAGAATGTTCATAGAAAATACCTCTCCAGCCTGATATTGCACCACAGCACTCTTTTGATTACTTTCCCATTCCCATCCGCGGTGCGAAAATGGAAATGCTCAAAGTGGAATTCCAGATTTGGGAAAAGGTGAAAAACGACTGTGACGCAGTTGTATGCCCGAGGGGTATTTTCTATGAAAACTATAACTTAAAGTGGGGAATTCTATACAGTGAGAATGGGAATGGATCAATTTGGGAATTGCCTCCTATGCGGTTCTCACTCGCCGATTTCTCTTACTCGGAAGAAAACTGGAATTGAAATTTTCAAGTATGGGAAAAGATCTCAAAAGAGCGAAAAATATTTTTAGTAAAGTTTTTCTAATTCATTTTGGATAAAAATTTTGTGTCTAGATATTTGTCATTATAGTCTTCTAAATATAAGGGTGCTCCAAAAAGGTGTTCCCAAAAATAATGTTCAATAAATTATTTTTGGAAACACTTTTTTTGATCACCCTATACTTCATAGATTTAAAACCTTTCTAAATTATAATTTTCGGTTTATTTATTGTTACCGCATGAGTACCGGGGACTGGCAATGGGCGTCGCCTCTGTCGGCCTTCGCGTCATCTCTTGACGTTCGGTGCAGTCGTACTGTAACGGATTTGGCAGGTTACCCACTAACCTTTCCTTTTCATATGGCGTATCAGGCAATATCTGGGGTGTCCCCTGGTGTGTATGGGAACTCCACCAGAAGACACGAACACGCACTGCAATCAAGCAAATATTGTTCCTAATGCGTTTAACGTTATTAAATTTGACAGTTACTTTTAAAGAAAATTAAAAACATTTTTCGTAGTTGACAATATTTCGCTGGATGAATGTTCATACGTCCATTTTTAATATCAAGAAACGGGCTTCACATTTCTACGACAAAAAGGACTTATAATTGCAAAAACGCGTAAAACAAACGGATCTTGAGAAGTAAAATAAAATAAATTATTGGTAAAAAAAAAACGTTAAAAAATTGTATAGAAGAAAAGGGAGGAAATTCCAGGAGGGAAAAACAAATGCGATTAATAAGAGCAACTGAAAAATAAGAGGACAGAAAATACATCTGAATTTAGTTTAATTTGGTGGCGAATGAACTGAGTAAAATAAATTCTTTGTTCACATAAAATGCGAGCTATTGTCGATTGAGGAACAACTCCATGTCCATTAAGGCAAAAATATATCTTTGTTCGAATGAAGTTAAGTTTTCTTCGCCTTTTTTTTGGGTCAGGATGAAAGTAGTAGACGCCATTTAGCACTTGGCATTCTTAGTTTCTTATGAATACTCTCATTTGGTCATCTTTCACTAAAGTATAAACCAATACACACACACACACATGCGCGCATCTGCGCATAAGCCACGTACCAAATTTTTAATATCCCTATATCTAAAAACTAATGAACCTAACCTAATTTAACTTAACCTTAATGCCACCGAACCGACAACCTGACGCAACTAAGGCTCGAACGGTGTTTTCTGTTACGTCATTAAATAGTGAGGTACTCGCTAACCTAGCCTAACCTAATCAGAACTAACGTATCATCTTCCAACAGTAAAATGTTTCTAGATTTTTTATATAAATTTTAATGTTTCGAGGTACCAAAAGTGTTACCTCACAAAAGAAAGACCTATACCCATTTCGCCGACGAGAAAAAAACAATCGCCACTTTAAAAAACTAACCTAACCTAACTTACCCTAAGGAACTAAACAAAAAAATTGATAACGAATGATAACCGAATGATTCTCAAATCAAGAAACACTTTTCTCAAATGTGGATTTTTCTTTACTTTTGCTCATTTGCATTTGCGGAGCTCGGATCGGAATGGGAATGGGAATGACTTCAGATGGCATGGAACGATAGACCGATATTAGTATTCAGTATGACCGAAATACCTACGTCTGTCCATTCGATCCTCGCTATCTTGGTAGTAGTTCAAATTCGTAGTGACCCCAGAAACTCCCAAGCAGTC
>JAJOZX010000017.1:2112500-2170000 GCA_023014485.1 Bathynomus jamesi | reverse complement strand
CCGAAAGATCTTGGAATCATTTTCTTTTTCCCTGTGGGTTTGCATTATATATATATATATGTGTGTGTGTGTGTGTGCGTGTGCGCGTGTGTGTGTGTGTGTGTGTGTGTGTGGCGTGTGCGCGTGTGTGTGTGTGTGTGTACGTGTGCGCGTGTGTGTGTGTGCGTGTGTAAGAAAGTGTTTTTAATCAACATTTTTTTTTCTTAAAATAGGCATTTTTCGAACAAAAATTTGGTCAAAATTGAAAGGTGGAAATGAAAAAAAGAAAAAAAAAAGCGGAAATTTGGTTGAATTAATTAAAAAATTAAATTCGGAACTTGTCATTTCTTTTTCTGTCTGTGTCTGAAAAACTAACACGGGTTCATAAAACATACCCGCCACTGCCTACACGGGTATGCCAGTGCCAACCAATCGATGAAAACGGTTCAGGAACATTTTCTGATACAGGAATCAATAAAAATGACCTTCGTTTGAAATAAAGAGTCACTTTCATTCTAAATGAAAAACTTTCATCATGGAACGTTCCCGGAATGGGAATGTCTTCTTCAGTTTGAAGTCCTAAAGGGACGAACGTTGAAACGAATGGCAAAAATAAAAACAACTCTCTCCTTCATCATCATTTTTAGCGAGAGATACAATTACGCAAATATTCGATTATATCGTCGTTAGCCTCGAGACGACAGTAATTGAAAATTTGAAAGAAAAATTGTAGATAATCGTTGAGACGTTTCTAAAGAGAACGGCGATGTAAAACTTTTGATCATTTTCTGGAAAATTCAGCGTACAGAACAGTGTACACTGGATCACAAAAGGTTATTTTCATAACAGAATGTACAGTGTACTGAACAATATTTTTTTTTCCGTAAAAATAAGAACCAAATTGTCAGAGGATTTACAATTCTAAAACTTTAATGCAAAATGTCACGATGTTACAAAACGATAAAACTATAATACATATTTTTCATACAAAAGTATTAAAGTAAAAAAATAAAAAATAAAAAAAATATTCTTTTAATATGTGTGTGTGTGTGTGTGTGTGTGTGTGTGTGTGTGTTAAACCATAACCCCATATATTTGCGTGTATGCAAAATTTATTCCTCACGAGGATTCAAACCCGGGCCCTCTGACTCAGAGACACGGGCGTTGACCATTCGACTACAACAGGAAAAGTTACTAACAACCTGGTGACATTTCATCACCCGAGGGAAATACATAACGCTTTCGCGTCCAGAGGTATTTTTACGTTATTAACCTCCTAACGTGAAAATATCTCTGGACGAGAAAGTGTTAAGTGATTCTATCGATGGGTGATGAAATGTTTTACCAAGTAGTAGTAACTTTTCTGTCCTAGCCAAATGGTCAATGCCGTGTCTTTGAGTCAGAGGGCCGGGCTCGAATCCTGCGAGGGATACATTCTCTCTCTCTCTCTCTCTCTCTCTCTCTCTCTCTCTCTCTCTATATATATTATATATATATATATATATATATATAATATATATGTAGTGTATGTGGTGTAGTGGTTAGGCGTCGCTGACTACGAATCCATCGGCCCCGGGTTCGAGACCTGACGGCAGCCGGCGCGCAGCAAAACCCAGCTGTTCATCCTACCACACAATAAAGAAAGTGGTTGGTGGTAGATAAATGGGTACCCCTAGGTGGCTTAGTGGTTAAGACGCTGGGCTGCTGATGGGGCGTGGTTCGGATTCCACGTTAAACTGTAGGTCTAAGGTGGAGTGAAAAGCTTGACCTTCGTCAGAATGAACAATTCGGGCGGAAGCTAACCAAAGGTTAACGAAAGGTTTTATATATATATATATAGGGTGGGCGGAAAGTAGCTCCCTATTTTGGATTGGTAAAAAAATACGTATATTATCCATTTATTTCAGAAGAAATAATATGAAAAGGTAGGCAACATGGTAGGTTTTCTCTAAAATTCAATGTGGGCTCCAACTCTTTCCACCAGCTTCTGGAGCCGCCCAGGAATGGCGTCCACTGACTTTAGCAGTAACTCCGGCGGGATGGAGGACATGACTTCCCGAATTCGGTCCTCCAGTTCTTCCAATGTCCTCGGTTTGGTGCGGTAGACTTCTTCCTTTACCCACCCCAAAGAAAGAAGTCGCACGGTGTCAAGTCGGGGCTCCTGGCTGGCCATTGATGTGGACCACGACGACCCATCCAACGCCAGGGAAGTGGCATCCAGCCACTCACGGACAACAAGAGCGAAGTGTCAACCGCCACAATTGCCACTACTGGGCAGGAGAGGATCCCATGGTTACCGCTGAAAAACGGCAGAATCGGTTCAGTGTAACGGTGTGGTGTGGTATGACCTCAGATCAGGTTGGGGCCCGTTCCTTCTGCGCAACACCATGAATGCTGAGCGGTACCTTGCTATGTTGCGAAACGAGGTCTGGCCGGTTGTCAGCACATGGGAGAACATCGACGATCTGATATTTATGCAAGATGGCGCCCCTCCGCACTTCGCTCTTGTTGTCCGTGAGTGGCTGGATGCCCACTTCCATGGGCGTTGGATGGGTCGTCGTGGTCCACATCAATGGCCAGCCAGGAGCCCGACTTGACACCGTGCGACTTCTTTCTTTGGGGGTGGGTAAAGGAAGAAGTCTACCGCACCAAACCGAGGACATTGGAAGAACGAGGACCGAATTCGGGAAGTCATGTCCTCCATCCCGCCGGAGTTCTGCTAAAAGTCAGTGGACGCCATTCCTGGGGCGGCTCCAGAAGCTGGTGGAAAGAGTTGGAGCCCACATTGAATTTTATAGAAAACCTACCATGTATGCCTACCTTTTCATATTAATTCTTCTGAAATAAATGGATAATATACGTATTTTTTTACCAATCCAAAATAGGGAGCTACTTTCCGCCCACCCTAATGCCCTGAGGGGGCACCTCCCGCATGCCGCACATATATACATTTTAACTGCAAACAACACACAGTATAATTAATGTAAAGAACGACGCTTGTATAGAAGAACGTTCCGCACAAGATGAGGAGGGAGAACGAACAAATGAAAAATGAGGTAACCAACCGGGAATCGAACCCGGGATCTTCCGATTGCCGGTCAGATATACTGTCCACTACACCATGAGCCTCGATTAACCAAAAGTCGTAATTCTCCTACATACGAGCAGAAACCAATGCCCTGAGGGGGCACCTCCCCCGGGTTCGATTCCCGGGTGGTTACCTCATTTTTCATTTGTTCGTTCTCCCTTCTCATCTTGTGCGGAACGTTCTTCTATACAAACGTCGTTCTTTACATTAATTATACTGTGTGTTGTTTGCAGTTAAAATGTATATATGTGCGGCATGCGGGAGGTGCCCCCTCAGGGCATTGGTTTCTGCTCGTATGTAGGAGAATTACGACTTCTGATTAATCGAGGCCCATGGTGTAGTGGATAGCATATCTGACCGGCAATCGGAAGATCCCGGGTTCGATTCCCGGGTGGTTACCTCATTTTTCATTTGTTCGTTCTCCCTCCTCATCTTGTGCGGAACGTTCTTCTATACAAGCGTCGTTCTTTACATTAATCATACTGTGTGTTGTTTGCAGTTAAAATATATATATATATATATTTTTTTTTTTTTAGCTTAAGTTGAGTTATTAGACGTGAATGGCGCTTTCAGTTAGTGAAATAAAACTATTATTTTAGCGAATGTCTAACTTGCAATCGTTCACTTAGAATACCTCAAAATGCCCCGCAATTGGTGGCAGCCAACTACCGTCTTCACAAACGATTCTTCCTCATGTTCAAAGTTTGTAATTTCTTACGCTAAATTGTCAAAAACTTCGGGCGTTATCAAAGTGATGCTATCGCGATAAGGAATTGCTCATTCATGCTTGTTATTCACTTATATAACGAACACATTCAAATAAACACACGCGAGAGTGTCAGTAAGCGCTGGAGAGATATTTTGCGCTGTTCCGCTAAGTCACCGATAATAGGTTAGACATTCGCTGAAAGAAAATTTTTATTTCACCCATCAACACGGCCATTCGTGTCTAATTTCCAACTTTAAGCTCAAGTACCACCTTCAGATACTTTTAACATGAAATATGGTACTCACGTAGCTATCCGTGATTCACTCAACCGTGAATCGAGTTAACCGTGTTTTACTAATTGTTACCATTGTGCACTTATTCGTAATTATAACACCAAATTAACCGTAATTTGGCGCTGTGTTTACATTCGCGGCTTGCCTCTCGCTAGCCCACCACAACGCGTTAGTAACTTTTTCCCCGCGCATCATAGCGTACAGAAATGCGCTTGTGGCTTCGCATATCTTCGCGTCTTGTGGTGAGTACAAACTACTTAATTGTAATCATACTGAAATAGACTAATAGTGTGTTTGGTGGCGCGCGAGGTGGGAGACCAGTCAGTGGTGGCGGGCAGCAGCGGTTGCACCACCAACTCACCGGCGGTTAAACTGAGTTAAATGTGAAATCGGATTATCCATGATCATGAATCGCTTCTCATTCATGGATAACCGAGTGAGTATTGTACAATCAGTTTTGTGAAGTCGCCTCCCGCCTAATATATATATATATATATATTATATATATATATATAATATAATATATATATATATTTGTTTCTGTACAAAAATAAAGTAAATTTGCATTCCATTTCGAAATTTGAAAAAGAAAACCAACATCTTGTTGAATATCTTTCCTTTTTTGGGGGATTTTTCCCTCATATTATAAAATATATAATTAAGATTTACGATGTCTTCCCCTCGAGTCTTTCTCCCGAAATGACTTTCCGTGCTTGTGTTGTTCTAAGGGCGTCAAAACATTCTTATTCAGTGTCAAAGGAATAGTTCTTAATGAAGGGGCAAATTAACTTATTTCACTTTTATATATGCAACACCCCTCCCACATAATCTACATCAAATTAACACACACACACACACACACACACACAAGTAAAGATTATACTGTGTGTAATTAGGGTGGCCCACTTTTCAATTTTTTTTGTAAAGCATAGGTGATCGTGGTTTTCCCATTATTTGGCACTATACTAGCACATTGGTACCATTTTTACAAAAATTGATCAATATTTAGGGGTCTCGCATCGACCTTGAAATTACTATTTTTTTTTTTTTAAATGCGTACTTTTTAACTTTTTACTGAATTAAGATAAATCATTAAGTAGGGATGTTTTCTGAATCCTCTTAATGAGAGAAGTCGTTTGGTGTGCCTGCCAATGTCATACGACTAACGGTTTAAAGGTTGTGCCTGTATACAGGTAATACCAATGTGCTAGTATAGTGCCAAATAATGGGAAAAAACCACGATCACCTATACTTTCAAAAAAATGAGTCACCATACCCGGGCGGAATGCATAATGTATATAGGTAATTAGAAAATGCAGTATGCCTGTGCCAGGTACCTAACCTATTCTTTTTTTGCAGATCATAACATTTTGAAATTCTGTCTGAGTTCCTCATCCTTTGTCATGGACAAATCGATGGCAACCATAACTGGAAGAACTCTTGAAGCTACAAATAGAGAGTCATCAAAAGGAAAGGCGAAAATAACATCGCTACCTTCTCTAAGATCGGCCTCGGAAATTTTTTAGTTGGCCAACCGTCGTCCTCCATCAGTGGTAGCAAATTGCCAACAACACGGCAGGTTTTGCAATACTTCTTCAGTGTTATCCAGTACACTGCTAACAGGAAAGACGCATTCAAAGAAACCGTAAACAACGTCTTAAAGTTTTGGAACATGGTCCGCATTAAAACAATCACAAAGCTCAACTGCGAACGGAAGCTAGAGGCATTGTGGAAAGAGTGGCACTTACTCCAAAAGAGCAGAAAACGAGAAACTGACGCCGGAGGAAAACGGCAGAAGTTTTCGGACAGTGTGGACAAGCTGTGGGATATCGGAGCATCTGACGCTGTCGAAGATATAAAGAAGAATCGACTGCTGTCCGACAAGGACAAGAAAGAAGACATTGACTTCTACCTCGATCAACGTGGTCCTCGGGTGACAACGATGAGCGGGAACGATAAAGTTTTCGCTGTAAAAAGAAAGCTACAGGAAGGAAGAAAACGTCCTCGCCAGGAGCCGCAAACCTCAAAGTGTGCATACGAAACCGGAGATGAGGCCATGGAGAATGATGATACTGGCATGTCAGGAGAGTCGGAGACAGAACTAGCGTTCTCCTGCCGAAAGAGCCAAGTGTGTCTGTCAATCTTCCTCGCCGCATCCTTAATGCACCTGCTGTCATGGAAGTGGCTGATCGTTTCCGCATGTCCAATAATCAGGTGCGTATTGTGTATAGTATTCATCGATAGCGTCAGTTTTAAAGTGTCCCGTAACCCACATGTATTCTTGACAGTTTCCTTTCCACTTTCCATTCTCTACATAGGTAGTAAGCATTGTGGCTGCTATCACACGTTCGGCTCTTCTGTACGTACCAGCTTGGTTGGCGGCCCCTGTAGCAGCTGATGCGCCGTTGAATGACCTGGTACTATACCAGCGTTTTCTGAGGTATAGGGCAGTGGACCGCGAGGTGGCAGAAGCGTCACTGGCAGTGATGAGGCGGCACTTCTGGTATCTGAGGCCTCAGACCGTCATCTTCGCTCTATGCAGCAACAAGGTGGATGGCACTGTGAAGCAACAGATGGCAGAGAAGCTGTCCCACCTCCCTGTACCCAAAGACTTCACATACGAGAACGTCTCACTCGACGAGATGACGCTACTCCCCGACCTGATCGACGAGTCCTCCTGGTTCTTATTTGCAGGTCTGAAGATGTATGGGTCTTCGTGGCTCACCCTGCCAACTGATAAGTGGGACGAGAACGAGGACTTTGTCGTCTGAAGGATGTGATCTCTAATCTCCAGGTCACCAATGACGTCGCTGAAAGAGGAGTCCAACTGATACAAGACTATGCGAACACGGTCACAAAGGACGAGGCACAGCTGCAGGATCTTGGCAAGTGGTGGAAAAGAACCGGAAAGAGCTCGGCGATTTCAAGAAGTCATCACTCGCCACGATGACATAGCACAGAGGGACAACGTTGCAGCCAGGGACGTGTGATAGTGGTCAATACAATGCAAAAGTGATTGTTTAAGTTATTGTTTCTTTCTTCCTTATTTGTCTAATTTGCTGTTTTTTGAAAAGTACAGGTGATCGTGGTTTTTCCCATTATTTGGCACTATACTAGCACATTGGTATTACCCGTATACAGGCACAACTTTTAAACCGTTAGTCGTATGACATTGGAAGGCACACCAAACGACTTCTCTCATCAAGAGGATTCAGAAAACATCCCTACTTAATGATTTATCTTGATTCAGTAAAAGGTTAAAAAGTACGCATTTAAAAAAAAAACTCGTAATTTCAAGGTCGATGCGAGACCCCTAAATATTGATCAATTTTTGTAAAAATGGTACCAATGTGCTAGTATAGTGCCAAATAATGGGAAAAACTACGATAACCTATACTTTTAAAAAAAAATTGAAAAGTGGACCACCCTAGTGTGTATATATATATGTATGAGAGAGAGAGAGAGAGAGAGAGCGAGAGAGAGCGAGAGAGACTTGGTGCCAATAGACAAACATTCGTCCCGTAACTATGTTTCTTGTACCAATATTTTTGCGTGTCAGAGTAAAAACGCGTCAAGCATACATAAACATAAACTTGGCGCTTTTTAACTCTGACATGCAGATTTGTCGGTAAAAAATCTGGAGTTTCAGGAAAGGACTTTTGGAATCAACTATTAAAATAATATTCAGTCAGGAGACCAGAAACTGACACAGCGTTCAGGCCAGTTAATGGACCATTGACCTAATTCCTGGATTATTATTATTATACGAGTACCAACGGCAGGTAAAGAATATATATATATATATATATATAGTGGAGCTGGTTTTGATTCGTTTATGGTGATAATGATTTAATTGTATGCAACGATTGATTTAGGCAATGACTGATTGCTTTATAATGATAGGCTGGGTTAATAATTTATGATGTAATACAGTCACCGATTGGAATGAATGGCTATTTGATTAGGTCCACCATACTATTGGAAGTGACCGAAATGGCAGCGAGGTCACCAGCTTTGGTTTACGGCCAAAGCAAATTAATATTAAGGTTATGAAAGACACCTTACTTTTGTAGTTTATTATGAAAATAAATCCGTTATTTTATTCACTGTGATATAACAAAGAATTGACAGTAATTAATTGGTAGTTTTACGTTATGCTTATGGCATAGGCTTAGCTAATAAGATGAAATGTTAATAGCTTAATTGACACGTAATAAATAATGTAATACTCATCGATGGTATGTAAATGGCATGCAACATAGAACATTGAATAAGCCTAGTTAATGATATAAAGAATGCACGTGCGTTTGGTACATTGAATGGAAAACATGACACTGATTAAGTAGGCTAAATGATTGCATGGATGCACATAGAATAATTGATGTGGCCTAATAATAATGGATTGAAATGCTTGCACAGTATCATTTATATAAAGGACATTATGTGATGTTAAGTGATTACGTCAAGAGAACATTTATTTAAACACACATTTATATGACTTGAACATAATGACGGATGGTACGCGGAATAAACGGTATTGAATTGACACTTGAATTGGATGATAGGCCTACTGCGTTATTAACGGGAGTCAATGGACGCGTGATTACACACTTTGGGAGTATAGCCTACCGTTCGGCGGTAGGCTAATGTAGGTTTCTGAGTACTTACGAATATGATGTACTTAGCTTAGGGCGATGTAAAAACTTGAAGACGGGCTGAAGACAGAACCTATTACGCAGATTCGAGCTGTCGTTGTTCGTTAAGCCTCTTGAGATGATGGATGTAGGCTTCGTGGAGACCTGAGGTGATGTTACTTCTCGAGGTGCAGGCTGTCGGCCTGGGATGCTGAATATATCTCGAGGAATGTAGAGAAACTTGAAGGCCGACCCGGCAAACCGCAGGCCCGAAGTGATTCCGGTTGGGCCTCGTTGGATTGCTTCTGCAGGTGGTCTTTAGATCTTACGTGAAGACAAATTGTAGGCCCTGAAGAAAGTAGCGGCCACGGCCCCTCGGCCAGGGGGCCGGAAAGCGGTTGGTGGACGCGCTGCTCACGTGATGACGTGCGTCCGAGTGTGAGAGTGAGAATGAAAGCAAATGGAAGCTCGCTTTTATACCCTGGTGACGTAGGACTATACCAAATCGTAAGACGCTTGGTCCGCGTGTCCTTTAGTTTACAAAGGCTTCATTCGCGCCTTTCTTGGGAAGACACAGACTTTCCATTGTTTGATTGCCCACGTGTGTTTTCCAAGTTCTTTGATGATAGCGTGGAAGTAAAGTATTTCTGTCGATTTGTTGGTCTATTTCTTGTCGATCCGCTACAAGTAGTTCCCTCTCAGAGACGAAGGAACGATACTGAGAAGAAATACCATTCTGTTGGGAGACCTGATGAGGCCACTCCGAGATTTGACGCTTGGCCTGGTATATCGTGGAATTCCTGACGCAGGAAGGAGTGAAAGGTCGTCAGATGCTCGGAAGAGGAAACGCTGGTGTATGGGGTGGGGGTTCCGCAGGGGGGTGGGGTTGGGGTACGGCAGGAATGGGGGACAGTGAGGAGCGAACGGAGGAAACGAGAGGGGCGGGGGGACTGTGTTGGTGGTCGAATGCTGTGCCCGTAACTCGTCGCGTGGTGGTTCTCGTTGAGGTCGCTCCTGCCGCAGGGGTTGGACTTCGGCAGGAATGTGGAGCAATGAAGAGTGGACGAAGGAAACGAGAGGGGCCGGGGAACTGTGTGTTTGAGTTCGAATGCTGTACCCGTAACTCGTCGTGTGGATGTTGTCGTCGAGGTCGCTCCTGCCGAAGGGAGAAAAAGAAACGTCGTTCAAGTCCACGAGCAGCAGGAATTAATCCACGGAATGATGCAAAGAGACAGTTGATGAAGGCAGGGGATCGCCAACCCTGTGCCTGAAGTGTCTGTTTTGCAGTTTGCTTGTTGCGTGGAGGCATGTGTGCACTCTGCTCGTTGATTGAAGAATGCTTTCTTTTTAGGCCTTCCCGTAGGGAATGGGGAAGGGAAAACCCGTCGTGCTTACGGAAAAAAATTCGCTGATCAATGAGGCGCGTCACCAGATTTATCGCCAAATGATTTACCGTACAACGGCCGAGACGGGACCGTTGAATATTTTGGACGAGGTGGTGACGAAAGAATGCGCCGTTTGAAACGAATTTGGGACTGACTGCAGCGCTGGGGGGGTGGGGGGGGTGAGTGTTGTCCTGAGGCGTTAGGTGGTGGATTTCGTGAGTCCCTCCACGATCCGTATGACGGCGGAGCAGGACCCAATGCCAGTGGTGGCTTCTCCAAGGGGTCGCCGCGCCCCTGCCGTCAGGAGGCAGTGAGACTCGACTCAGGGGGACGCACTCGGGAATTTGAAAGTTGCGGTGATTGTGCGACGGCACATGACCGCGAGACAGTAAGGCATTAAAGTACCGCGCGGGACGAATATCACTGTTTGCAAGTAGGCCTAGTTAATTTCACTGAATTTATGAAACCGTACGTACATAGAAATTTGATATGGCTGCAGAAAATCACATTGAATTTATGAATACCGTATTTACATAGAAATTATTTAATGTGGCTGCAAAAAAATGAAATGGTCAATAATAGCTAAGCACAAGGATCGCTGTGAATAAATAACGTAAAATAAGATCGAGTCACTCCGGGGTTACACCAATTTATAGTGGAGTTTTTTAGCCGTTTAGGTGATAATGATTTAATTGTATGCAACGATTGATTTAGGCAATGACTGATTGCTTTATAATGATAGGCTGGGTTAATAATTTATGATGTAATACAGTATCACCGATTGGAATGAATGGCTATTTGATTAGGTCCACCATACTATTGGAAGTGACCGAAATGGCAGCGAGGTCACCAGCTTTGGTTTACGGCCAAAGCAAATTAATATTAAGGTTATGAAAGACACCTTACTTTTGTAGTTTATTATGAAAATAAATCCGTTATTTTATTCACTGTGATATAACAAAGAATTGACAGTAATTAATTGGTAGTTTTACGTTATGCTTATGGCATAGGCTTAGCTAATAAGATGAAATGTTAATAGCTTAATTGACACGTAATAAATAATGTAATACTCATCGATGGTATGTAAATGGCATGCAACATAGAACATTGAATAAGCCTAGTTAATGATATAAAGAATGCACGTGCGTTTGGTACATTGAATGGAAAACATGACACTGATTAAGTAGGCTAAATGATTGCATGGATGCACATAGAATAATTGATGTGGCCTAATAATAATGGATTGAAATGCTTGCACAGTATCATTTATATAAAGGACATTATGTGATGTTAAGTGATTACGTCAAGAGAACATTTATTTAAACACACATTTATATGACTTGAACATAATGACGGATGGTACGCGGAATAAACGGTATTGAATTGACACTTGAATTGGATGATAGGCCTACTGCGTTATTAACGGGAGTCAATGGACGCGTGATTACACACTTTGGGAGTATAGCCTACCGTTCGGCGGTAGGCTAAGGTAGGCTTCAAGAGTACTTACGAATATGATGTACTTAGCTTAGGGCGATGTAAAAACTTGAAGACGGGCTGAAGACAGAACCTATACGCAGATTCGAGCTGTCGTTGTTCGTTAAGCCTCTTGAGATGATGGATGTAGGCTTCGTGGAGACCTGAGGTGATGTTACTTCTCGAGGTGCAGGCTGTCGGCCTGGGATGCTGAATATATCTCGAGGAATGTAGAGAAACTTGAAGGCCGACCCGGCAAACCGCAGGCCCGAAGTGATTCCGGTTGGGCCTCGTTGGATTGCTTCTGCAGGTGGTCTTTAGATCTTACGTGAAGACAAATTGTAGGCCCTGAAGAAAGTAGCGGCCACGGCCCCTCGGCCAGGGGGCCGGAAAGCGGTTGGTGGACGCGCTGCTCACGTGATGACGTGCGTCCGAGTGTGAGAGTGAGAAAGAAAGCAAATTGAAGCTCGCTTTTATACCCTGGTGACGTAGGACTATACCAAATCGTAAGACGCTTGGTCCGCGTGTCCTTTAGTTTACAAAGGCTTCATTCGCGCCTTTCTTGGGAAGACACAGACTTTCCATTGTTTGATTGCCCACGTGTGTTTTCCAAGTTCTTTGATGATAGCGTGGAAGTAAAGTATTTCTGTCGATTTGTTGGTCTATTTCTTGTCGATCCGCTACATATATATATATATTATATATATATATATATATATATATCATTAAACTCGGTTCAGTCGTTAACGAGTAATAACGTTCGCTAACTTTAATAAATGCGTTTATCTCAAACTTGATTTTCGGGTGTACGCCCTTTCTACTCTATACCCCTTATATATATATATATATATATATATATATATATATATATATATATATTATAATATATATATATATATAAACAAAAGTGAATCAGAATATTTTGTACGATTATCTACCACCACGAATTAAAAGAGAAAAGTTCGAAAAATATTTTAATAACACCATGGATGTATGTATATACTCGTATATACCATCCCGTAACAAATATATCCAAACGTTTTGGAAAACTTATCTAAAAATTTATCTACCCAGTGAGCACTGAGCATGCTCTCAAACACATACTTCTCCCTCTATTACACATATGCATCTTACACACTACAGTCTTTTTTAAAATTAATTAAAAAAAAGGCATTGTTTTAAGAGCGGAGGAGACCTTCATTTCGGTTCTCTCCTCTTTCTATCTGGGGGCATTTTTACGGGCTCGCTCCCTTGGCCCCTCCTTTCTGCGTAAAAAAAAAAAGTGGGGAATGCGCTATTATAATAAATTAATAATGTCTTCAATTTTCAATAATGTTTGTCTATTTGCTCTTCAACAAACTCGTTTGTATGTGGATGGAAATCGCCACTGATATTGTTATGACTCGTTTGGAGAGACGAGCGTTCTTCACACAATTTTATCTCGAGAGTTACCTCGTTTTACTTCAAACCATGGAAGGGAACATGTTATACGAGGGGAAAATGAAGATTCAATGCAACGCAGTAAAAATATTGTTTGATGGTACGAATAACGGTAACTTTATTCGTTACTGTAATTAGGAAACTTTCTGGAACTACAAAAACACGTGATCTAAACTTTATACAAATTATCGAACGTTACGATTTTCCTCAAATTTATATGAGGACTTCAACTTAATTCATTTCAAGTTAAGTGTTGCTGTTATAAAATATCAGAAATATATCTTCGTTACTTCTGAAAACGAACACGCTCCATATCAGCCTAATTATTCGCTTCATATAATTCAGTATATGGAATTATGTCCTTCAAAACCATGAACTGGGACTTCTTAATTCCAAAACATTCACAGTGTGTGTATATATATAGGCGCCTGGGTGGTGTAGTGGTTACCGTCGCTGACTACGAATCCATCGGACCCGGGATCGAGACCCGGTGACGGCAGGCTGGGGCGCCGCAAAACCTAGCTGTTCATCCTTCTACACCACACACACACACCAAAAAAAAATTTGGTTGGTAGATAAATGGGTACCCTGGGTAGCCAGTAGTTAAGACGCTCGGCTGCTGGTGGGGCGTGGCTCGGATTCCACGTTAAACTGTAGGTCTAAGGTGGAGTGACAAGCTTGAAAGCTTGACCTTCGTCAGAATGAATAATTCGGGAGGAAGCAAAACCAAGGTTAGCCAAGGTTATATATATATATATATATAATACCATTAAAGAAAACAAAGCAAGATGGAAGTTAAAATATTTACTTTGGAAGCTGATAGCTCGTACGCCCTAATTCCGCATGCCGTTAAAACGGGTGAGGACTTGGGGTTACTTTTGTTCTGAAGCCGCCAAGACCCCTGTCCCCTCTAATTAATGGGTGGGGCGTTCCCCGATACTTTCTCGTTTATATGGGGCAGTTCCCCCACTATGAGGAAACGGAGAAGAGATTATAAATGGAAGTTTTATCTACAATTAACAGTTTAGTATTGGATTAACGTAATCTTATATTCAGCCCTCCTTTAATCTGCTTCCTCTTCACTGTCAATCTTTTACAGAGCGTAGCATGCGCATGTCCAAAGGGTCAAAGGGTCAAAGGGCTGGGTTTTGAATGATTTATGATTGTAATGAAAGGGTTAAAGAAGTTGGTAGACCAAACATTGAGTTGGTTGGTTGGTAATTGCGTATTTAAATTAAAGTTCTCATTTTTAGAATGTTATACCTGCCCGAAACTCATTAACATATATATATATATATATATATATATACTGCAATAACCACGCAGTATATTAATGTATAGAAACGACGTAAGTATAGAGGAGTGTTCTGCACACAAGGAAGAGAAATAACGAACAAATGAAAAATGAGGTAACCGCCCGGGAACCGAACCCAGGATCTTCCGATTGCCGGTCAGATATGCTATCCACTACACCACGGGCCTCGATCAGTCAGAAGTCGTAATTCTCCTACATAGGGCAGAAACCAATGCCTTGAGAGGGCACCCTCGCAAATCGTGAATATGTACATTTAACTGCAATGACCACGCAGTATATTAATGTATAGAAACGACGTAAGTATAGAGGAGTGTTCTGCACACGAGGAAGAGAAATAACGAACCAATGAAAAATGAGGTAACCGCCCGGAATCGAACCCAGGATCTTCCGATTGCCGGTCAGATATGCTATCCACTACACCACGGGCCTCGATCAGTCAGAAGTCGTAATTCTCCTACATAGGGCAGAAACCAATGCCTTGAGAGGGCACCCTCGCAAATCGTGAATATGTACATTTAACTGCAATGACCACGCAGTATATTAATGTATAGAAACGACGTAAGTATAGAGGAGTGTTCTGCACACGAGGAAGAGAAATAACGAACAATGAAAAATGAGGTAACCGCCCGGGAATCGAACCCAGGATCTTCCGATTGCCGGTCAGATATGCTATCCACTACACCACGGGCCTCGATCAGTCAGAAGTCGTAATTCTCCTACTAGGGCAGAAACAATGCCTTGAGAGGGCACCCTCGCAAATCGTGAATATGTACATTTAACTGCAATGACCACGCAGTATATTAATGTATAGAAACGACGTAAGTATAGAGGAGTGTTCTGCACACGAGGAAGAGAAATAACGAACAAATGAAAAATGAGGTAACCGCCCGGGAATCGAACCCAGGATCTTCCGATTGCCGGTCAGATATGCTATCCACTACACCACGGGCCTCGATCAGTCAGAAGTCGTAATTCTCCTACATAGGGCAGAAACCATGCCTTGAGAGGGCACCCTCGCAAATCGTGAATATGTACATTTAACTGCAATGACCACGCAGTATATTAATGTATAGAAACGACGTAAGTATAGAGGAGTGTTCTGCACACGAGGAAGAGAAATAACGAACCAATGAAAAATGAGGTAACCGCCCGGGAATCGAACCCAGGATCTTCCGATTGCCGGTCAGATATGCTATCCACTACACCACGGGCCTCGATCAGTCAGAAGTCGTAATTCTCCTACATAGGGCAGAAACCAATGCCTTGAGAGGGCACCCTCGCAAATCGTGAATATGTACATTTAACTGCAATGACCACGCAGTATATTAATGTGCAGAACACTCCTCTATACTTACGTCGTTTCTATACATTAATATACTGCGTGGTCATTGCAGTTAAATGTACATATTCACGATTTGCGAGGGTGCCCTCTCAAGGCATTGGTTTCTGCCCTATGGAGGAGAATTACGACTTCTGACTGATCGAGGCCCGTGGTGTAGTGGATAGCATATCTGACCGGCAATCGGAAGATCCTGGGTTCGATTCCCGGGCGGTTACCTCATTTTTCATTTGTTCGTTATTTCTCTTCCTCGTGTGCAGAACACTCCTCTATACTTACGTCGTTTCTATACATATATATATATATATTATATATATAGAGAGAGAGAGAGAGAGAGAGAGCGAGTATATTTTTTAGATGAGAATAGCTCTCAAACACACCCACATTTAAAAGTTTAAATTTGGAGGCCATTCTTCTGTTTCAATAAATCTGAGAACAAAATAATTTCACTTTTCATAAATAAAAGCGATAAAAAAATATACAACAACTTCTGAAAGATCTACTGATATATACAGGGTGGCGCAAAAGTCGCGCACCATAAGAACTTTCAGTGTTGACTATAATATATTATATGGTGTGCGACTTTTGCGTCACCCTGTATATATTATTTCCAGTGGCACATTACAGTCCCACTGGTTCCGAAAATGTTAAAACTCCGTTGAAATAATGTTCGTAACAAATGCCAGCTGCACGAGTGAAATTGAAATAAAAGAGGAAAATGAGCTACGAACGCTGGTGCGCTTCATCTAAGAGAGGGTACTGAGGCGGACGGTGACACTGCCAATAGGGAAAAAATAAAAAACTCCTTTAAAAAGGAACAGTGGGTCGTGCCAAATAAATTACGAGCAGCGGATTTGTCACTGCAACCTCGTCACCATTTCTCAAACTGGCTCAGGACAGTCCAACATCGTCACTATTTTTAATGACCGAAAAATCTTTTCAAACGGAATTTATTTAATTTTTTTACGAATCAAAATTGTGCGGTGTAAGATTAACTCGAAAACCTTATTAGGAAATAGTTCACCGTTCGCATTAATTAACCTAACTTTCAAAAACTGTTCTTCGACTCATAACTCGTTTTTCGAAATACTCGTCTTAAAAATCGTAAACTACAACAGCTTTACGTTACCGTGCATTAACGAGAGAGTCCTCGCATTCGCGAAGTGGAAGAAAAGAAGCGAGGAAGTGAGCACGGAAATGATTACTTCCCATTCACTTCCCATTCCCGTCCGTGGCCCGCGAGGGAAAATGCGCGAAGTGAAAAAACCATATTAGCGAAAAGTGTTTGTTCATTTGAGAAACAAAATGTCACTCCGTTCCCATTCGCGGTAAAGGCGCCAAATGCAATGGCTAATATTTCCCAACTTAATTTAACCTAACCTAACTTATCGCGACCTAACCCGAATCAAAGTGGGAAAGCCGTGGATGAAAATGAGGAGACACGAATTGGGATAGACCGATTTTAAAATACCTCCTTTGAAATTTTGACTTTCGGTATTCCCGCTTTCGGGCGCTGAATGAAATGGGAACGACATTGAGTGGAATCGTACCACGGAGATAACAAAAATAGTGAGAACCATCCATGGTTTATAAACCATTTATAAACTTGATGAGGAATCCGGTTTTTGTTTTTTTTGTACAGCGTGTAACAAAAGTCCTCACTCATAGGATATATATTTTATTGAATTAAATGTTCAAATTGTATACCAGAAATTTTTTTGAACTAAAAAAAGGCCTTACTCATACGATTTTTATTTTACTGAGTTAATTGTTCGAATTGCGTACCAGGAAGCTGTTTGCGAAGGTGTGTGGTCGTGATGAGTAAACCACCACTGACCTGAGATGCTCCCAAAGGAAAATTTTAATGGCGTCAGATCAATAAAGTAAATGTCGTATGGATACGGACTTTTGTTACGTGTAAACAAATATCTGGTATGCAATTCGAACATTTAATTCAGTAAAAGTAATTTAGTAGAGACTTTTGCTACACCCTGTATTTTAACCCTGTCATAACTTAGCGACTGTGACCTTTACTGACAAAGGCCAGGTTCGAGTCCTGGTATGGGTTAATTTTGCCCTTCAAAAAATCATCCGCGTTAATGCGTGGTGTTCTCAAAAAATATACTGTACATATACATGTGTGGGGGTACTACTATAGCCTACTATGCGGTGTACCTACGATTCGGCGGTCTACCTTTTAATTATAGCTTCTTGTTTACTAATTGCTTGTTTACATCTCAATGTCAATCGCCCTTGACGATTGGCTAGGTTTAGTCATGATAATTTCGTTAGTTTTAACGAAAATATCATGACTAAGCCTAACCAATCGTAAGTAGACCGCATACTATAGTAGCAGTGACTGTAGCACCCATTTGTGTGTGTGTATGTGTGTGTGTGTGTATGTGTGTGTGTGGTGTGTGTGTGTGTGTGTGGTGTGTGTGTGTGGTGTGTGTGTGTGTGTGTGTGTGTTTTAATTGTACACACGAGTTTACAAACTAGTTATAAATTTAATTTACTGAAAATAATATGGACAAAGACTTAACAGAATAATCCCCAAAATTGTCATTGTTTTCCATAATCCAATTTAGTATTAATTTTATAATGCTATTCTCATTATTCAAGCATAAAAAGATGGGGTGTTCCAAAAGAAGCTGTAGAGGGAATTAATAAGTTACGTATATACTTCCTGAAAAAAATAAAGGTTTCTTTTAAGGGTGTAAAGGCAAACTTAATGTATGTAAACAACACACGCTCTCTAGACGAATTCAAATCAAATTTCGCGTCATCCATAGCAAACAGCCCGATGAACAACCGCAGCGCTTGTTGCGCAACTTGGCTAAAGCACAGTGCCCAGTTTTGCTTGGAGGTGAGAAGAAAGCGCTTTCAAAAGTGGATTAACTCTTTCGCAATTTTCATTTTAATAAAGTGATGTTTAATTAAATTTGCTACTGTTTATTCCTATTAAAAATGTTACATACTCAAGTTTCACTGCTTAATCTAACATATGTATCCTTATAAATACAAAGAATTTAAAGTGTGTGTGTGTGTGTGTGTGTGTGTGTGTGTGTATATATATATTATCTATATATACACATATATATACTGTATATATATATATGTGTGTGTGTGTGTGTATATATATTATATATACAGGTCGTCCCAAAAAAATGTATACACACTTTAACAGCTGATAGCTCAATTGATGTTTCTTTCTTTCCAAGTTAAACCCATTAGAATTAATAATGGCAGTCAGACTAAGCTTTGAACAAAGGAAATTCATTCTAAAATGCTACTGGAAGTGTGAAAACGCAGTTGAAGTGCAAAGACAGTTTAGGAGGGAGTTTCAAACAGATCCACCAACGCGACTTACCATCACTCGAATTAGAGATAAGTTTGAAGCCGATGGAACTTTTCAGAATGTCCACAAGAAGCGTTCCGGAAGACCACGGACATCGACAAGCCCCACAAAGCAAGAAAGAGTACTGGAAACGTATCACCAAAGTCCAAGAAAATCTGTGCGGCAAGCGAGTCGTGAGGTAGGAATTTCAGAATCGTCTGTCCAACGCATTTTGAAGCGCTGTCAATGGAAAAGTTACATTCCAAGATTAGTCCATGCTATTAATGAAGATGATGATGATCCGGACCGAAGAGTGGAGTATTGCGAGTGGTACTTGGCACGATGTGGATGTGGATTGGACGAAGGGGTTTCGTAGAATACCCTCCGCGTTCACCAGACCTCACACCACTAGACTTTTTTTTATGGGGATACTTAAAAGACAAAGTCTACGCTATAAAACCTGCAACAGTCGCTGAATTGAGAGCAGCCATTGAACGAGAATGCACACAAATACCAAACGAAATGTTTCGTGATGTTTGCGATTCCATTGCTTCGCGTTATCAGCAGTGCCTGGACCAGAACGGACGTCAGTTTGAAAACAGGCGTTGACAAAACAATTAAATAATGTCTGTAGATTCTATTACATTTTGAAAATGAAATGTATTTTAATAAACACTGCCTTTATAAGTATTTAAAGTGTGTATACATTTTTTTGGGACGCCCTGTATATACACACACATATATATACTGTATATATATATATGTGTGTGTGTGTGTGTGTGTGTGTGTATATATATATATTTAAAGAAGAGATATATATACCATATCTTCAAAGGCTACGATTGAGTTCACAATCCATGGAGTAATTCAAGCGATTTGTTTGCGTCGAATTTAAGAGTGAATTTCAAATGAGAGAAATCTCTTTTTTTTTCGCTTCACTCCTAGAATAATCCCGAAAGACGTTACGGTTCTGCAGCATTAAAATTTGCGCTAAATAATCGCTTCTGAAACTCTCTCTCTCTCTCTCTCTCTCTCTCTCTAACGTCTTTAGGCATATGTGAGAGGTTGTTGCAATTCTTCAATTCCAATAATGAATGTTTCCGCGCGTGCAAAAGTACGCCGAACTATCGTGTCAAAACTTTCTAGACATTCTTAGTAAATAAATTATGACCTTATTAAAATAAACACATACGTACAGTTTCGGAAAAAAGTTCGCCAAGAAACTAAAATTTCTAAAAACTATAAAAGTACTTATCAATAATAATTTTTTTATTACTGTTACAGAAGGAATGAAATATCCAAAGAAAAACAGAGTAATACCAATTAGGAATTTTTTATTTTTATTTTGTTATACAGGAAGGAGGGGCCAAGAGCGGACACCCGCAAAAGTGCCCTACAGAGGAAGAAGAGAACCAAAATCAAGATCCAAGGTTTTCGAGATGTCTGGACACTTTGTGTTTGAAAGATTGGAGATCATAGACAGGGGGAAAGATGGATTAAGGAAGATTGTACCAGAGTTCACCGGTTGAGTAGATGAAAGATTGTGATTACTGATTAACCCTTGCATTAGAGAGTTGAACGAAAAAGGAATGAGAATGTGTCGAAAATTTGGTAGTGCATGCTCTCATTAAAAGAGGAGCCACGCAGTTAGATTGTTTAGAAGAACAGTGTCCATTACAAGAGCGATAGTAAAGAGAGAGTGAGGCAACATTGCGGCGAAAAGAAAGAGATTGAAGACAATGAGTAAGAGGTGGGGAATTGATGAGAAGAAAAGCCTTTGATTCCACCCGGTCAAGTAGAGTTGTGTGGGTTGAGCCACCTCACATGTGAGAAGCGTATTCCATATGGGGGCGAACAAAACCCCTGTACAGAGACAGCAGCTGGGTGGGGTTGAAGAAATTGCGAAGCCGATACAGGCCCTTTGGAAGCTGTTTTAAAAGAGAGTATATGTGATCTTTCCAGGAAAGATCACGAGGAAAGGAAACAACAACAATGTTAAGAGAAGAGGAAGGATTGAGTTGTGTAAATGCAAAAAACTTCACTTTTTTCTACGTGAAGGTCAAAATATGATAATTAAAACCCACTCTAATAGACAGAGTTTATTTCCACAACAGTTTCGATGCCCACTGGCATCCTCTGGCATCGAAACTGTTGTGGAAATAAACTCTGTCTATTAGAGTGGGTTTTAATTATCATATTGAGTTGTGCATTGTTGAAGGTAGGGGGATAGTCGTGTGAAAGATTATGACGAGTAGACAGATGAAGGAATTGAATTTTTGAGACATTGAAACCCACAATGTTTTCTCTGCCCCAATCAGAGATAGTAGAAAAATCACTCGAAGCATGGAATGACTGTTGAGAAGGACGCATTGTGAAGCGGGTAGAGAAGTGAAGGCTAGAATCATCGGCACAGGAGTGGATAGGACAGGAAGTGCGACTTAATAGATAAATAAAAGGAAAAGAGTGGGTGATAGAACAGAGCCCTGAGGAACATCACTATTAATCGCTTTAGGAGAAGAACAGTGGCCATCTACAACCACAACAACAGATCTGCCAGAAAGGAAATGTGAGCTAAAGGCACAGATAGAAGGATAGAAACCGAAGTTTGGAAATTAAGGATTTGTGCCATACTCCTTCAAAAGCTTTTGATATGTTGGCTTGGCCGCAATAGAAAAAGCTTCACCGAAATCCTGAAAGAAAAATGATCAAAAGTTGGAGAGCTATGCAAGAAGATGCCGAACCCATACTGACGATCTGAAAGATTGTGAGAAGAGAGGTGTTTAAGAATCTTCCTTTTAAGGATATATTCATAAACTTTAGAAAGGCAAAGCAATTGGACGATAGTTGGAGGGTTTAGAGCAGTGATGCACAAACCCTGGCCCGCAGGCCAAATGTGTCCCCCACGGGTCTTTTCACTGGCCCCACGGGTCTTTTCAATTCAATGAAAAAGTTAGAATATAAAAGTGACCCAATTTATGACTTGGATGGAAAGTAAGTAGGCTAATGCATTTAGTTATTTTCTTCGCTTGGCCCTCACATCAAAAAAGTTTGTGCACCAGTGGTTTAGAGCAATCACATTTTTGGGGACAGACTGAATGAAAGCGAACTTCCAGCAGGAAGGAAAAGTACCGGATGAAAGCCAAAGACGAAAGAGTTTGCCTAGGCAGAATGTCAGCGCAGAAGCACAGTTCTTGCGACTATAGGAGGGACACCATTAGGACCGTACACCTTTCTAGAGTTGAGCGCAGATAGTGTAGAATAAACATCTTTGGAAGAGAGTTTAATTTCAGACATAATAAAGTCAGAGAGAGTAGGAGATGGAGGAACAACACCGGAATCGTCCAGGGTTGAGTTGAAAGCGAAAGTCTGAGCGAAGAGTTCAGTTTTATCAGGAGAAGAGACAACAACTAAGCCGTCAGAATGGAAAAGAGGTGTAGTGAACGCTTTATGATTTACTTTCTTTATTTATTTATTTACGCTTCTTCCTACTTTACTATATCTCTATTGCTCTTTCTTTAATTTATCACTTTTTTCGTAGTTTCCGGTAGCGACGCCGAGTTCTAACTCTAAGAGACCGTTACAAAACGAAGGGGGGGGAAGGTGTATTAATACTCTTATTAACACTTATTACGTTTTATTAATTTCGAAAGTGGTTTAGTTAATTAGGGGATATGCGAGTATGAAATATTACTAAATATATTTCGGTCGGAGAGGGACACACACAACTTATTTATTCTACGTTACATTTTGCCCAACTACGCGTAACGCGTTCTGCCTCAAGACTGAAAAACCGTTATAGGTATAGTCCACTCTCAAAG
This sequence comes from Bathynomus jamesi, assembly GCA_023014485.1. Lineage (NCBI taxonomy): Eukaryota > Metazoa > Arthropoda > Malacostraca > Isopoda > Cirolanidae > Bathynomus > Bathynomus jamesi. Next base: position 2,147,187 of record JAJOZX010000017.1, on the reverse strand, counting down.
CCTATTCAGTATTACCAACCCTACCCATTTTAAACAATTTGTTTCATAATTATTAGTAAATGATTTACATTAAACATTATCTTATTTAATTAAACAAAATTTAATATTCTTAACTAAGCATTACTACACTCGCATCACCCCCTTGAAAATAAGTTTTTCCATTAGGAAAACTTATTAATATCGTTTAACAATGTCAATAAATTTATTCAACAAACTTATATATTTTGCAATTTTTTTTTTTTTTTTTTTTTTTTTTTCTTTAACACTTATTCAAAGTTTAGAAATAGACAAGAAATAATAGAATGACAATTCCCATACATATATTGTATCATATTATAAAACCGAAAACTTTATAATTTTCACATTTGCATAAAATAACATTTCACTCTAATAATTAAATTACAACCTGTAACTAATCTATACATGCCAAAAAAAATAACAGAAAATTTTCTTACAGTGGCTACACAAATCCAAGTTCACAATCTATTCCCGCGATTTCTCATCAACGATCGCTTTACATTTGAAACAATTATTTGTATAGTTATACAGTTACTATCAGGGCAACATAGAAAAAAATAAGAAAAAGTTTACATAAAATACTGACCAAGAGCGCACATACTATTTCACGAAAAACACAACAATTATGGGCAATAATCGCACCCTTTTCACTTATAATTTCATTAGATAATAATCAGTACATTTATTTGCTGGACGTTGTTTAGATGACACTCCGCACGCTGACAACGGATTTCAATTTTCAATCGCAGCTCTCCTGCTCACTTCGCTAGAATGCAAGGGATTGCATCAATCAATATGCAACAGGGCAGCACGCTATAATGGTTCCGCTCTCTCTCCAATGGCGAAAAAAAAAACAAGAGACGTCCAATCTAAAAGGATCAGGGGGGGATATCTGAAAGCGGGACCACGCGCTGGAATTGGACGGAATTTGCAATTCTAGAAGTCGATGAAGAAACTCGCCTTGTCTCATCTCCACTTTTGTCGGTGAACGCTGCTCTTCCTACGTCCAGCTGAAAGACTCTTCTACTGGCAACAATCAAACGATGACTCCGCCGTAGGCCGTTTCCCAACGAACCTACTGTATGTCTGTATGGACAGTACAGTCGTAGGCGCCCGTTCAAGCTCTCGTGGCTTGTCTACCGCGCGCTTTGTTGACACATATTTAGCGAAGCATTCGAGCAACGTGACCAGCTACTGCCCGAAAAATACCAGTAGACCATCTTCGATCGAAACTTTCGTGTACCAAGACCCTGCACACGTAAATTTCTCTTCTCTTCCGGAACTGTCCTGCGCCAAGTCCCTGCGCATTCGGTTCCTCTCTTCTCTCTTCTCTTCCGAAACCATCCTGCGCCAAGTCCATGCGCATTCTGGTTTCTCTTCTCTCTCTCATTGGTGATCGATCACCTATCCGGTCGACTAAACTCACTTGATGGAACTCGGATTCAACTTGGTTGACCCAAACTGAGCTTGCAATTTTGAAAAAAAAGTTTATTCTAAACGTGTTTCTGTACTGCTTATCATTTCATATTTAATTTATCAAATTCTTTCGACAATTCACTTCGAAATACTAACTACACATTTGCTCTGGCCAAATTCACGGAAAAAAATAAAAAAAATTTCGCAAAAATTTAATCAAATCTAGTACCAATAAGGTCACTTATGGCAGTCACAGCAGAGAAGATAAAAAAAGTCATAAAACGCTAAACAAAATTGTACAGTATAAATATAAAAGCGCCCATACATAGTAACTGTTTGTATAATTTAAGAATATTATTGTTCAAACTATCGTCAGAAATCACCTCAATACCTCTAAATACAAAAGACAAAAATGAACCCCAGAAACTTCATGTCATCCATTCTCTGACAATCATGAACCCTCTTGCTTTGAGGAGGAGCACACAGACGCCACAAAAACGTTACTGGCTATCTATGAGGCTCCATTTCCGAGTGTACACTTGAGTCAATGTTTCAAATGCACTAGTTAACTCCGACTGAAGGTTTAAACAATAATAATTTTCTAAACAGTTATTAAAAAGTAAAAAAAATTTAAATATTACTACCAAAAATTATTTTAATACAGTAATTCCAACTTGAAACGTCAAATTTCATAAGAATTGAACTTGCAATTCGCAACATCTGAGATACAACTCTCTCCTTCAACAGAAACCTCAGTATGGTTTTCAAATCACAGAAATCTCAGCAATTTATCGTTTCCAAGTGAAAATACAAATTTTTATCGTTATACTAAATAAGAATAGATCATATGTACTAAAAAATACACGCAATCCACTGTAAACAAAACTAAAACATTTCCTAATTGAGAGCGGTCGCTTTGTTTGTAAGCGAACCTCTATACAAATATCCCTAACCGAATGAAACTGCATTATATCCTACATAATTTCGTAATATTTTCCATGCAAACGCTCAAACTAAAAAAAAAGGACATTTTTCATTTCTAATTCCAAATTAAAACATCCTTTTTAGAATACAATCTAAATTTGAACTAAAAATTTTACCATTGTCATTGAACTGGAAAGAAAAATAAAAATCGGCCTACTGTATAAATAAATTGATTATTGAATGAATTTATAAAACGTAAAAAATATATGAAAACATTCTACACAAATTTCTGTAATTCAAAAAAATTATAATATCGAGATTTAGTAAAATGTGTACCGTAACTCACATTGGCCGCCAAAATAAAAATAAAATTTTCTGCCGCTTTTAGGCCTATATTTAATAAATTCAATGTTATGCGTGAAAAGACATTTAGAATTTATGCAAACGTTTGTGCTTATTAAAGAAAAATCCTATGCTTATTTATGTTAAACCAATGAAAATTTTGTTAAATAACTAAAAATTTACTACTCAATAGACATACCGTAATAACGGTTAATCTCCGAACAATATTTTACGATAGGCCTACAAGAAATTCTTCTTACGTACGATACAATAGCCTTTTACCAAATATGTCGGAATTGTCGTGAAATGAATCGAAAGAAACAGAGAGAGGAGAAAAAATAATCAGCTTACCTACCAAATTGTATATAATTAATGAGTATAAAAAAAATATCCAAAACAACTTTTATAGAAAATTTCACAACACAATTTAACACAATCCTATACGGCCCAATCTGACAATTTTTAATATCTTTAAGATTTATTTTTCGATTTGTCCCTTAACTGTAACGTAATCCTATTTTAGCGCGAAGCGAGCAAAGCAAAAAGCCCGTAAACCTATATTTACAAAATAATCCTATTATTATATACAGGCAATCGAAATATAATCAAAAATCTGCTAATGAAACCCAGAAAATTTCTCATGTTCATGAAATGGTTGTATATATGTATATATACCCAGAAATGCGATACAAATTTTCGCTGAAACACTTTGAAAAGACCATATAAATTGTGTATCATACTGTATTTAAACTAACAATTCACTTACGTACAAATCATTATTCTTATTATTATGATTTTTACAATTATCACTAATTCCAAAAGTTTTAAACAAAAAGTAAAAAGGTAAGCTGAAAGAGTAGAGATAAAAAAAAAAGAAATTTGAGTCTTCAGGCAGCACGATAATTTTCAAACTATACCCTCTCCAACCGAAATGAACAAAATTTAACGTAATAATGACTCGCAATACTGAGTCGGACAAACGAAAAGCAACGGAACTGGACGAAACAAATTGAATTCTTAGGCGCGAGTCAGGGACGCTATCAAGACGCGAAGGCAAGCGCCATTTTTAAATTTTATTTACAATGAAATTTTAAGGCATGAAAATCGACGAAATTTGCCTGCAAACGGGGTAAAATTTTGCATTTAGATATTTTAATAATCGAAATAAAATATTCATTAACGCTATTTGTTATTATACCGGGTTTTAAGAATTTTAATGGAAATACTAACACGTGGGTAAGCCTCACAAAATATGATGTAAGAGGACCACCGCTAGCACCAGAATGTAGTGAACGCTTTATTATTTACTTTCTTTATTTATTTATTTACGCTTCTTCCTACTTTACTATATCTCTATTGCTCTTTCTTTAATTTATCACTTTCTTCGTAGTTTCCGGTAGCGACGCCGAGTTCTAACTCTAAGAGACCGTTACAAAACGAAGGGGGGGAAGGTGTATTAATACTCTTATTAACACTTATTACGTTTTATTAATTTCGAAAGTGGTTTAGTTAATTAGGGGATATGCGAGTATGAAATATTACTAAATATATTTCGGTCGGAGAGGGACACACACAACTTATTTATTCTACGTTACATTTTGCCCAACTGCGCGTAACGCGTTCTGCCTCAAGACTGAAAAACCGTTATAGGTATAGTCCACTCTCAAAGCCTATTCAGTATTACCAACCCTACCCATTTTAAACAATTTGTTTCATAATTATTAGTAAATGATTTACATTAAACATTATCTTATTTAATTAAACAAAATTTAATATTCTTAACTAAGCATTACTACAGAGGAGGGAAAGAAGAAGAGGTAAAGTTTTTGCAGAGGTTCTTGACTAGGTGCCAGAGAGAGCTAGAAAAATTAGAATTAGATAGTTCTTCACATTTTTGTCTGATGAAGGAATTTTTGGCGAGTCAAAGAACATTTTTGTTTCAGAAATTTTGTTTTTAGACGAATATTCTTCCAAAATTATACACACCCGTGCAGAATGTTTCGGGATTAATTGTTTATTAAAAGTTAGAGATGAACTTAGAAGTGAAGCGAAGCGTATCTATAGAACTTCAAATTTATTCCTTTAAAAGTCATCCCAACTCACATCATGCAGTTTACGAGGGTCAAAGGTCAATGGTCACCATGTCATCCCACAGAATTTCTTCCAGAAGTGTGTATAATATATATAATTTAAGATCTATTGATACAGAGCATCATCCTGCCCATACGCTCATTTCAGGATACGAGCAGGTCGCAGCAGCATTGTCAAGCAAATAGGGAATGAATGTACTGATGAGGTTTCCGTATGTGGTTCATCACCACTGAAAGCAACAATGCTTATATATATATATATATATATATATATATACAGTATATACACAGTATATTTGTTCGTTCTCCCTCCTCATCTTGCGCGGAATGTTCTCCTATACAAGCGTCGTTCTTTACGTTAATTATACTGCGTGTTCTTTGCAGTTGAAATGTGTATATATATATATATATATATATATATATATATATATATATACTGTATATGATCTATTCTTTATATAACACAATTTGTTGTCTTTTATTCGCTTTAATTCAGTTCTTGATTCCAAACGAAGAAATAAACTTATTTTATTCCTAATAAAGATACTCTTCTTCTTTTCTTATTCTGAGCTTTATGTCTCCTGGTTCTGGCGTTAAATTTGGAACTATTCGTCATAGAACGCTATCTCGTGTCTAATTACCAAATTACTCTTACAAGAAGGAAGAATCCTTTGTGGAAGTAGATAAAAAGAATACTATAACAACTTTTATTGAATATACATACCGTGTTAATTCTACTCAGTATACTATATAGAGCGTTGATACATATACGTATGTAGACACCATAACAAACTCGAGGCTGGCCATTGCGCATCCGACGACTGCAATGGCCTGATCATTGGCCGGATATGAATCATAGTGAACGCGTATGGGCTCTCTTAGGCTGGGCATTGAGGGAAATGTTTAATAAACCCATTTCTAGACAAGACTTGATTAACATTTTGAATTCGAAGTGGGACAAAATTCCCAAAGGAAAATTTCAAATTTCATTAAATCGATACCTGACCGTGTTTTTGCGTTAAAAGAAGCTTGAGGAAAATCAACCAAGTGTTGAGTCACTTCATTTCAGTTATTTTGTTGATTCATGTTGTTATTATTAAGTAATAAAGTGTCCTGTAAATAAATGGGTGTCTATATATCTATATATATATACGTGTCAACCCTTTGTATATAATAGTGCTAAAACAGTAGGCTTATAGAAAAGTTAAACGAAACGAAATCCACAAACATTCTTTTACTTAATGACAATATTTGGGGTTGTTTAAACTCCATAACTTCAAAGGTCATGTGACGGAGGAGACCAACGGCCTTACTTGGGATGCGAACCAGTACTCCACCGATGAAGACTTAGAGAAACACTTTAATCACTGAGATCTTAAATCCGAACCGAGGCTCGAGCCCAGAACCTTCAAGGTAAAAGACCAGCGTTTTACCACGAGGATACTTTGGCTAGTGTTCATGATGAAGTTTCCTGGAACAAGTTTATAAGAGTAAAAAAATATCTGTGACGAGACCAAGAACGTAAAAGCAAAAGCTCACAAAAATAAATATTTTGTTATTCTAATCAAAATAATTTTTTTTTTTGCATCACGGATGTAAACACGTAAACAAAGAATGCATTTTTAACATTACTGTAGTGTGTTTAACATTGTATTTTCAGATTTTAGTTTTAGCACTGAAATTCGACCCAACTTGGCCAAATATACTGTTTTTTAACTCAAGGCCCGTATAATCAGGTAGTTTTGGAAAATTGCTATTTTTGTAGTAGTAGCTGTACGGATTTGGGACCCTACTGTTCTCCGACTCGGCCAATAAGATCAAAACCCACAAAACACACGTTTTTTATTTTTTTTATTTTTAGCGAGAGTGGACGGAGCTTACTGTCACCTGATTATTATCAGCTGAGCACAGAAAAATAAAGTGGCAAATCAAAATTATATGATAAACTGAAATAACAATGGCTTGTACTTTTAAATAGCCTACGCCAATTACACTGTCCAACAAAATGTTTCTCCTTTTAATAGGTTTGGGTGATTCTTATATTCATTTTTATGTTGATTACGAAAATGAAAACAGATGTTTTCTATCACCCACAGTTTTTGAGGGATTTGCAATTTAAAACCCTTTGAGATCGAAATAGCATTCCTCAGTTTGCATCATAATGCGAGATTTATTGTTAGTCATTTATTTTGTATAAAATCTTTATATTACGCATATTATTATTTATATTTACGTGTTTATATTTACAGAACACTTTATGCATATATTTATTTCAGTATACTCCATATATACATCATACTGTCTCTTCTTTTCAGGCTGCCGTAACTCGAACGGTCCCAGCGTAAATTCCATAAATTTCCACTGCGCTCGCGAAGGTGTCGCAATTACAAACAATTTGAAGGTTCTATCCTTAAATGCTCGTAGCCTACGAAATAAAAGAAACAAATTTTTTTCTTTAATTGCTTGTAAAGACTATGATATAATTGCGATAAATGAATCGTGGCTTAGCACTAAAACTCGTGACTTTGTAGGGGAGTATCAAATTAAAGGTTATAGACTTTTTGTTAAAAACAGAATAGGTAGGCGAGGAGGCGGTGTTATGTTGTATATCAAAGATAATATTGCGAACGTTATAGAAGTAAAGCACACAATTCCAGAACCGATAGATTCGACTATAGCAGAACTTAAATCGAACGATTTCAAACTTGTTGTTGCGGTTATATATAGTCCCCCTAATCAAACAGCTGATACGGACGAAGCGTTTATCGTGAACTAAAGAGAATAATCGGTAGTGAGCAGGCTTTAGTTATGGGTGACTTTAATTGCGCTAACGTAAATTACGATACAATGCAGGGAGACGCGGAAGGTAATCGTTTAGTTAATTTTCTCGAGGATAGCTTTCTTATTCAAAAGGTTGGGGAACCTACGAGGTTGGACAGTATTTTAGATTTAGTAATAACTACGGATGATAGGCTTATTACTGATCTTCAAATAATAGAACCGTTGGGCAATAGCGATCACAATATGGTAGAGTTTGTCCTCTCAGTAAGTCACTCGAAACCAGCTAACTCGACTAAAATTCCTAACTTCCAGCACGCAGACTTTAGTAAATTTCGAAATAAATTGTCACACGTCAATTGGGAAAACATAATGGGGAATTCCAACGCAAAACTAATGTGGGAATCGTTCGAAACAGTATTTAGGACTATAAATGAGGAATGTGTACCGTACAAAATTAAGCGTGCGAAAGTAAACAATAAGCCCTTGTGGTTTACTTCTAAAGTAGGAGACATTATAAAGAGTAGAGATAGGGCTTATAGGCTACATAAGTGCGATAAAGACAATTTGTGGTTACGAAACAACTACATATCTCTAAGGTGTGAAGCGAAAAGTGTAATAAAGAAGTCCAAGCGCGAATTTGAAATCTCCATAGCTCGTGACGGTAAAGAAAACCCCAAGCGATTCTTTCAATACGTCAATAATAGAAATCCAGTAAAAAGCGTCTTGGGGCCTTTGAAAAATGTAAACGGAGATCTAGTTTCTGAAAACAAGGAAATGGCTACCTTGCTAAGCGAATTTTTTACGTCAGTTTTTACTATAGAAGATGTAACGAATATCCCTACGGTCATAGACATAATACCTTTTGATAATGGTAATATTTTGGATAATATAGTGGTTAGTGAAGGGGAGGTAATGCGCTATATTGATAAAATGAAAACGCGTAAATCACCGGGTCCGGATTCCATATATCCCATACAACTAAAAGAATTAAAAGATAGCATTGTTGTGCCGCTAACAAAGATTTTTAATGCGTCTATTTCTGAGGGGTGCGTACCAGATAATTTCAAGTTAGCAAACGTAACACCTATCTTTAAGAAAGGCGATAAAGGTGCGGCGGGAAATTATAGGCCAATCAGTTTAACGTCTGTTGTAGGTAAGCTACTGGAATCAATAATTAGGTATCGTATAGTCGAACACTTAGAATTCCATAAACTAGTTAGAAATACGCAGCACGGATTTAGGCGAAACAAATCTTGCTTAACTAATCTTTTAGAATTTTTCCAAAGCGTGGTTGACGTTTACGATAGACATCGGGCGGTTGATGTAGTGTATTTAGATTTTCAAAAAGCGTTTGACACCGTGCCGCACAAAAGACTCATTGAAAAAACTAAGGCTCATGGAATCAGGGGTGTAGTAAATTGGCTAGAAGAGTGGTTGCGAGGTAGGAAACAGAGGGTGGTCGTTGATGGAGCGGAGTCGTGTTGGGCTAATGTAGTGAGTGGCGTTCCTCAGGGTTCTGTATTGGGCCCCTTGCTTTTTCTTATATATATTAACGATTTAGATGTCGGCCTAGTCAGTACAGTTTCAAAGTTTGCGGATGACACGAAGCTGGGTGGTAGGGCGATTAATGACGAAGATAGAGGTAAAATCCAGGAAGATCTGAATGAAATCGTTGATTGGTCAGTCACATGGCGAATGAGATTTAACGTTGATAAGTGCAAAATTTTGCATATAGGTTCGCGTAACGGTAATTTTGCGTGTAGTATGTCAGGGAAAGATTTAACAAGAGTAGAGCAGGAAAAAGATTTAGGAGTTATAGTCACTGGTGATTTAAAAGTAGGGAAACAAAGTACAGCAGCGGTCAATAAGGCGAACAAAGTGTTAGGTTTTATAGCTCGAAATTTTGAGTACAAATCACGCGATATTATAGTTCCTCTTTATAAATCATTAGTTAAACCCCATTTGGAGTACGCGGTCCAATTTTGGAATCGGCATATGCGCAAAGATATAGACAAAATCGAAAGAGTTCAAAGACGAGCAACTAAGATGATTCCGTCGCTTAGGTCAAAGTCGTACGAGGATAGGCTTAAAGAGTTAAAATTGACAACACTCGAGACTAGGAGGCTAAGGGGTGATCTAATCCAGGTTTTCAAAATTATGAATGGGTTCGATAACGTAGATAGAGATAGCTTTTTCGAAATATCTCAATATAATAGGACTAGAAATAACGGGTGTAAGTTGACAAGTAGAAGGTTCGAGACAGCAGTTGCCAAAAACTTTTTTACGCATAGAATAGTAAATACGTGGAATAGTTTGCCGGTAGAAGTAAAGTAATTAGTAGCACTTCTATAAACATGTTTAAAAATCGATTAGACAAATATGTTGATAGATTGGGTATAGTTTAAGGTGGTAAAATTAAGGCTTTGTGGTGATAGATCCCACAGCTCAACACAAATGTTGTGGGATATAGGGAGGCAGCATCTTGGGTTAGGGGATACTCTCTGTCCTTACACACCCCATTTAAAGAGATTCCTCTGCCGAGCGGTGCCCCCCATAGTGCTGTGAGGTATTGAAAAACTCGTGATCTTCACTTGCCCCACAAACACCTTTAAATGGGAGACCCAAAATGGGTGCACACACATTTCTACATTACTGTACAGTCTTTACAGCCACACCTACACCTTTCCTCCTTAGTATATATATTGTAATGTATATGGTTGTAAATTTTGACTTGGTCCGCAATCGATATGGACCGTAACTTATTTTTCGTTGGCAAGGTACTTGTATTGATGGATACCGTAATGAAATTGACTGGATTCTTTGGATCTGATATATTTGCATGTCGGTTATAAATAGATATAGAGTGTAACATATTTGTGGATAGTAGTCTATTATGACTTGATCCTCTGGATCCAGAGATTCTATGTTTAGTTTTAAATCGATAATTAATTAGTTTTTAATTGATAATTATTTAGTTTTAAAAAAAATTGGTCGTTGCGAATGTACAGGCAGTTGTTACATAAATTTCTTATGTTCTTGTGGTTCGGAACCCACGTAAAATTGTAGGTCCCCTCCGCCACCACGGAGGACATACACAATACACAATTACGAACACAGTTAGGTAGACCAGCCATGAGTGGATCCTAGGGTCTTTGTTGGTCTGAAACATTATAACATTATTACATTATAACATTATAACATATATATATATATATATATATATATATATATATATATATATATATATAATATATATATATATATGGGAATGAACTCAGAATGGTTCCCTGAGGTTTTTTATGATACATACAGACCGTGCATGGAACAAGGAACTCTTCTAGGATAATTAAATCCACTATAGTCCGAATAAGTAATGGTAAATGACAAATACTATAGTTTATTGTTTTTCATGATGCTAGCCCGACCTGGGCAACGGGTCACTCGCAATGAGGTTCCAAAAATGTAGCTTCCCTCACCAGCTATCTGCAAAGCAGATAGGATTCAGCTTTGGGACAGGATCTAGGGTAAGCAGCCTAGCCCAGCTACATTTAGAACCTCAATATAAGCAAAAGACTCGCTGCCTTCACGTCAGATTGAATACATCAAAGAAAAAAGGGTAACTATTATATTTTTAGCCAAAAACCAAAACTTAAACCTCAACTGGCAGATTTCAGCGTCCACTTTTCAAGGCACATAACATGTCCGTTTCAAGATGGGAATTAACTCAGAATGGTTCTCTGAGGTTTTTTATAATACACACAGACCGTGCATGGAACAAGGCACTCTTCTATGATAATTAAATCCACTATAGTCCGAATAAGTAATGGTAAATGACCAATACTTTAATTTTTTCTTTTTCATGATGCTAGCCCGACGTGGGCAACGGGTCACTCGCAATGAGGTCCCAGTTTTGGTTTTTGGCTAAAAATATAATAGTTACCCTTTTTTCTTTGATGTATTCAATCTGACGTGAAGGCAGCGAGTCTTTTGCTTATTTTGAGGTTCTAAATGTAGCTGGGCTAGGCTGCTTTAAACCCTAGATCCTGTCCCAAAGCTGGATCCTATCTGCTTTTCAGATAGCTGGTGAGGGAAGCTACATTTTTGGGACCTCATTGCGAGTGACCCGTTGCCCACGTCGGGCTAGCATCATGAAAAAGAAAAACTAAAGTATTTGTCATTTACCATTACTTGTTCGGACTATAGTGGACTTAATTTTCCTAGAAGAGTTCCTTGTTCCATGCACGGTCTGTGTGTATCATATATATATATATGCGATTCAATATCCTAATTTACTGTCAGCCATGCGACCTCTTTCACATTGTGATGATTTGCCAATACCAAAACCACCAAAGACATGGAATTTAGATGATGATGAACCTGATGATGAATCTCGTAATGCACCTTTGGACAGACAAGATGACATGGATACACAATTTCAACCACCTTCATCGGATGAACCTCATTTAATTTCTCAGTCAGAATTAAATGATCTTGTTAGAGAGTTGAATCCATCTAAAAATCAGGCTGAGCTCTTAGGTTCTAGATTAAAAGGTTGGAATCTCTTACAAAAGACCGTAAAAATATCATTTCGTAAGCGTCAGACACACTTCACATCGTTTTTCTCTATGGAAAGTGATGCAATGTATTGTAATGATGTGAACGCTCTCATGGAGGCACTTGCTCGAGAGCACATTCCTAAGGAATGGAGGCTTTTTGTCGATTCATCAAAGTTGAGTTTGAAAGCTGTACTATTGCACAATGGCAATGTCTATCCTTCGGTTCCGATTGCACATAAAGTTTATATGAAGAAATCATATGGCAATATGCAGTTACTTTTGAAACAAATTGACTATGATAAACACTCCTGGCATATCTGTGATGATCTGAAAGTGATTGCACTTCTCCTCGGCTTACAGTTAGGATACACAAAGTTCTCTTGCTTCCTCTGCGAGTGGGACAGCGGAGCTAAGGAGAGTCATTATAATCTAAAGCAGAAGTTCCCTAGAATCAGCGAAGCGAAAATCAAAGAAGGCATTTTTGTAGGCCCACAGATCAGAGAAGTGATGAAAGACAATGCATTTGACGAGTCTTTGAATGAAGTTGAAAGAACAGCATGGAAAGCTTTTAAGGAAGTGACTACAATTTCCTCGGCAGCGTCAAATCAGAAAATTGTTTCCCTGGTGGAACAAATGCTTAGCGTTTACTAAACCATGGGGGTGTAACATGTCTTTGAAAATGCATTTCCTACATCCCCACTTCCCATCAAACCTGGGCGCTGTCAGCGATGAGCATGGTGAAAGATTTCATCAGGATATATCAACCATAGAAAAGTGATACCAAGGAAGATATAGCCCCAGTATGTTGGCTGACTACTGTTGAATACTTATAAGAGAAGCCCCTCGTACTAATTATAAGCGAAAATCAGCTGGAAAAACATTTTAGGTAAGGTACTCTTCTTTTTGTTCGATTAAATATATCCAAAAAGTAAGAAAATCTGTCAGTTTTCATTTGCATTTCCTTCGAAATTGGTGGGTTATAGAAGGAAAAAAAATTTCTGCTATGTTGTTCAGTGTTATTAGTAAATATTTTTATTACAAAGTGTACTTTCATAGTATTTAATCTCAAATACAGTACTTTATTTTAAAACAACAATTATCCACTAACTTTACAACTTCTTTTCTCAGCAACCATGACTGGCACTCATTAATAACCTTTTAAAATTTGAAAAGGTAAACTCAAACTTCTAGTGTTAGATGGTGCTGCGTCGATGTGTCGGAGTGCCTCGTAATGAAGATGTTTTCTTTTCGTCCAAAAATTTGGCTTGACATAAATTCACATTTCTTTCACTGACTCCGAATCAGATTTGTGGGCGAAAAGTACGTGGCAACTTGAGTTTGTGACGTCAAATGTAAACAAAACTCAGTTAGGCCCACTTTTGGCTAGGTCTACTTCGTAATTCAAGGGCTAAAGGCCTAGTCATTCGTCTGGACACTCAACACAGGGCAGGAGGGTCCTAACTTCGAGCTTCTATCTTGAATCCAGCCCTCAATAAGACTGAATAAGGCCTAGTCGTTTTAATATTTTAATCTAATATTAAGAGGACAAAAGTTTAAATTAAAGCACTGATTTATTCCAGTGAATGAACTAACCGGCATTTCAAACAAGAGAACAAAACAACCAGAAAATGTTATAAACTCCGAGGTAAATGGACATGCTGCAGAAAGCATGCATACATTTTTGTCTTTGTGTCACAGGAAATAGAGTTCGAAATTCTGTTTATGAAGGATACGCTTCTTTCACCGTGTCTTTGGCTGGGAAAACTGCCCAACCTGGTGGTTAAATCGGCCTTGCATCCACACTGCTTTTCAGTTTTGACAACGACAGTCGGGCTATGTTTTGGTGCTGAAACATAAGCAAAGTAAAATATAATAAAGTTAGGAATTGTTCCTACAGATATATATATATATATATATATATATATATATATATATATATATATATATATATATATAGAGAGAGAGAGAGAGAGAGAGAGAGAGAGAGAGAGAGAGAGAGAGAGAGAGAGACAAAAGGCTGTAAAAAACAGCAAGGGAATATAAAAGTAACGATAATCCGTCTTCTTCTGATTGATCATCAAGATCCAAATTGGCTCCAACTTCCCTTAAAATGCATGGGTCAACATTCAATGTTACAGACGAACAAGCATTATTGATAACAGGTTATTTTGTAGAGGAACCTCTTCAATCAAACGGAGGAAGAATTGCATGGTTGAAACTTTGTATGTCGGCCAGATATCAAAAATAGGTTTACTCATGAAAAAGGAGGATATGCGAAGGAATAATTATTGGTAATAGACATATTATGCGTCTATATTGATCCTACAGTAATCATCTCGTAGAGAAAACAGGGTTTGAATCTACTGAATTCCTGTTCACTGAAAATAATAACAAAATAGATGCAGAGATCACTGAAAAATAGAAAAAATTCTAATCCAATTTATAAAATGTATACAAACTATATAAACTATTTGTACATAAAACTATTCCTATAAAAAACTATTCCTATATAAAACTAATCATATATATCATATATAAAACTATATATTCCTATATCAAGCTAATGAATAACGCGCTTCAGTGCAAACATGGAACCACTTTCAATATTTAGTAATTTTTTGGTGACATGTGAATGAATTACGATAATAATAATAATAATAATAATGTTTGGGGGTTATTTAACCTCCTTCGTAACGGCAAAAGTCATGTGACGGAGGGGACCTACAACTTTATGTGGGATTAGAACCATTTAAAGGTCGCTACATTATCTGGACGCGGAGGACAATCACCCATCAAATTGCTGAATAGCTTCAACGTTGCTTAACCTCACTGATCGAACGGGAAGCGGTATTGCGAAGTGACCACGAAGTACCCTTGATGAACTGGGGAGTCAAAAGAATATAAATTCTGTATATTCTCAATATTCAAAGCTCCCAAGAAAAATCTGTGCACGTGAGACCTGAAGAGCATCTCTCCTTCGATATACATAGATGATGCACACCCACAAGAAAAAATGAAGAATGATTCCAAGGCCTTTTGTGTACTGAACAGTACACCTCGTCAGGAACAAGGTGTACTGTTGAATATACGAAAGGCCTTGCAATCGCTTTTCATTTTTCTTTGTGTATAATGTACATCATTTATTTATTTCACATGTTTAACTGTGAAATTCATCCAATATATATATATATATATATATTAGGGATGCACCGGAACCTCAATTTTTATGAAGTTCCGGTTCCGGCCGGAACTTTAGAACAATAACAGGCCGGAACCGGAACTTTTTATTGTGATATTGGTTACTGTTTCATGAATTAAAACTCGTGGCTTCCTGTAGATCGATTTTTTTTACAAGTTATTATTTTTCCATGTACTTATAAAACAACTTAAATGCTAAACTTAATATATTTTAGGTGATATGACATACAGTTTTGGAAAAATACTATCCAAGGTGAATCTTACCTTGAAGCATTGTTGTATTCCTATATAAAAAAACACTATTAAAAAGTGGTAAAGCATATAAAACAAAGTGGCCTACTTGAACTTCATTTCACGGCTTTAGTTTTAGAAATTAGTTTAAAAACCGAGACAAAGACCAATAATATCATACTAGCATTTCTGGGTGTCCTATGAAATAGATTTTTTTTTTCGTTGTTTAAGCAACACTTAAAGTTCCGGCAAGTTCCGGTTCTGGCCGGAACTTGATATTCTGGTTCCGGTGCATCCCTATATATATATATATATATATATATATATATAGTATAGGGACATTTATCATTTCCCTAAAAAGCTAAAATGATACTTAAATGTAGGTACTTGGATGTCTACACATAGGGAAAATGTGCGTAAGAAAGTCTGAGAAAATCAATTCGTGTTTGCTAACGACTGGAAAACGTTTGACTTTCAGAATGAAGGTGAGGAAAGGAAGATCATAATTTATTAAGGTTATAACTCTTAAGGACAGCCGAATAAACACCTTCGCAGAGAAGCGGTGGTCGGAGTGAAAATATTTTATATTCCGCGAATCAGTCGGTTTGAGACGAGCAAATGGAATGAATGACAGGTTTTGAAAAGGTGATGAAATGAGCACTTTCGTCTCACCTCACATCAACTGTCGCATTCTGCTGAAATAGCACTCTCATTTTCTTAGAATTAATTATTTTTTTAATATATCTAAGTAACTTCTTGTTATACAGAGTCCGTTTATATTTTACCACTTGAAAAGTGGACGCTCAAATTCCCCGTTGAGGTTTAAGTTTTGTTTGTTGGCTAAAAATACAATAGTTACCCCTTTTTTATGTATTCACTCCGACGTGAATGCAGAGTTTCTTGCGTATATTGAGGTTCTGAATATAGTATGTTACGCTAACCTTAGATCCTGTCCCAAAGCTGGATCCTATCAACTTTGCTCTTCGTACTTATCCTTCCACAACGAAATAGAATTCATTCATAATTTCAGCATTAACAACTCCTTCTCAAAACATCTACTACAATTTTTAACTAGAAATTGCCTTAATAATATTCATCAACCCCCACTTAATGTCCATACCGTTAAAAAAGACACAATACTTTTCTTTTTCCTATTACGACTATATCAGCCATAAAATACTCTCAAAACTTCACTTTCATTTGTGTTCACCAACAATAACAGCATCAAATCATACTTCAACCACAAAGAAAAAACACCCTAGCCCCTTGCCTCGTCCACTATCTACGTTTTCGACTGCGTTCGCTGCAAAGCGAACTATATTGGCAGCACCATTCGCCAATATCAAACAAGAGTGGACGAGCATCGAGGTATTTGTACCAGAACATCGCAACCTTTAAATAAACCATCCAAATCAGCAATAAGGGATCACTGCCACCTTCACAACCACCCACTACTTCCCTCCAACTTCAAAATTATCATCTCAACAAACCAACTAAACGACCTCTGCATTCTCGAATCCTATATATCCTCAGTATTAAACCAACCCTCAACGACTATACTGTAGTTCCGCCTTTAACTTAAAGATAACCAGATAAATTCTCATACATTACCAGTGGAAAAGAAATCTACCATCACTCCGTTTGGCTCTCCAACATTTCTAATATGGATTTTTCCAACATTTTCCAACATCCCAACCTTCGGTTCAATTAGTTCATCACTCCGATAATAACCTGGTAAGAAACTGCTCTCAATTTTGTCCTTTCATTTTTTTTTTTTACATTTTGACTATTGGTTCACCCTCCTTTATTTTATACAGTATATCATACATTTTTTTTATTTTAAAATACTTAATATACACTGTAAATATACTATTAATATCATACGTTCATATAAATATACTATATAAGTCTTTTCTGTTTATCATATTTATTCATTCTTTATATTTGATTTTAAATTATTAGCACTGATGATGGAAATTGAAATTTCCAAAACGTCTGTAAATAAACATGTACCATCTTCTCGTCCTCCTATTCCTGACTAAGTTACGGTTCCCCAAGAACAAACTCTTCAATCAAGTATATATATATACACACACTCGTGTGTGTATATACTGTATATATATATATATATATATATATATATATATATATATATATATATAAAAGAGTAGACGTCTGAGCACACGCACCTTCTGCGTATGTAAAATGTACCCCATCAGACTTCAAACCTGGAAACTGACTTGCAGTCACGGAGTTCACACATGTTAAAAGTGCGCGTGCGTATACGTTTATTTCCATCTGTAGGTACTCTCGTGTTTTCAAGAGAGATTTGAATTACATGCTGTCCATTGGTTAGAGTGCAGGGAGATAATCGTAAAAACACTTCTAGGCGTGAAAGCGCTGGTGATTCACTTAGGTGATGAAATATGCGCAATGTTGTATTGAATGTTTTTCTGTCGTAGCTTAGTGGTCGGTGCCTCTCGACTCCAAATCAGAGGTGCCGCGTTCGAATCCTGGTCGAGGATGTTTTATACGAGGGCCACTCAATATATTTTGCCCCACCCTTTTTTTCTTTCTTTCCAAGTTTCCTTGTAAGTTCCAGAAATTTTGTACACAAGTAGTTACATACATTTTTTACAAGTTTTTATTTTTCCACATAGTCTCCAGCCTTTTCTACGGCTTTCCTCCACCTCGAAACAAGGGCCTTTATTCCTTGTTGGTAAAAGTCCGTTGGTTTCTGCTGGAGCCACCTCTTAACCTCCTCAACAACCTCATCGTCACTCTGAAACCTTCCACGAATAGCATCCTTCATTGGCCCAAACAAATGGAAGTCTGAAGGTGCCAGATCAGGCTGTATAGAGAGTGGGGTAACACAGTCAAGCGCATTTTTGTGATGGCCTCTCTTTTTTGCAAACCGTT
This sequence comes from Bathynomus jamesi, assembly GCA_023014485.1. Classification (NCBI taxonomy): domain Eukaryota; kingdom Metazoa; phylum Arthropoda; class Malacostraca; order Isopoda; family Cirolanidae; genus Bathynomus; species Bathynomus jamesi. Next base: position 2,128,712 of record JAJOZX010000017.1, on the reverse strand, counting down.
GTGTGGTCTTGCGTTATCGTGCAAAAGAAGGACGTCTTCAGTTTTCTCTCTGGTCGAACTCGCTTTATACGTTTCTGGAGTCTCTGTAGCCTCTGAGTTTATTGTTTATCCTTTGTTCATAATGTCCACCAGAATCACCCCTTTCATGTCCCACAAGATGGTGGCCATAATCTTTCCTGCAGAGGGAGCCATTTTGAACTTTTTCTTGCGTGGGGAATGTGCGTGATGCCACTCCATGGATTGGCGTTTTGTTTCAGGTTCAAAATGGTGTACCCAAGTCTCATCCCCAGTCACAGTTCGTGAAAGGAGGTCATCCCCTTCTGTCTCGTATCGAACCAACGACTCAGAAGAAATTTCCTTTCTTTGGGCTTTATGATCTTCAGTCAGTTCGCGAGGAACAAACCGTGAACACACTTTTGAGTATCCCAGTTGCTGAATTATCGTATTCACACTTCCTTCACTAATTCCTAGCTCCAGTGATAGCTCCTTGTATGTGATGCGCCGATTTGATCGAATGATGCTGTTAGCATTTTGCACAGTGTGAGATGTCACAGCCGATGCCGGGTGACCGCTGCGTGGCTCATCATCGAGGCTGGCTCTTCCTCTCTCTGATGATATCACACGTTTAGACCAGCGTCTAACTTTGCTTCAATCAATAACAGCACCTCCGTAAACGTTTTGTAGACGTGTGTGAATATTTCCAACTGTTTCCTTCTCTGCGGTTAAGAACTCGATAACAGCTCTCTGTTTACGACGCACATCACTGTCAGACGCCATTTTCGAAACTGCGTTAACCATCGGTTTTATACAAGGGCGTTTAAAAGTGGTCTTATATAAGGAGTGGAGGTTCAAACTGGAAAAATTCGGTTACGTGAAGCGCAGAAAGTTGAAACTTACGGCCCAAAAGACATTTCAGCCCCATGGCCTATTATTTAGCTAAGAAAAAAGGGTGGGGCAAAATATATTGAGTGCCCCTACTATATATATATATATGTGTGTGTGTGTGTGGGTGTGTGGGTCATATGTTCTATTGGAATAACTTTAAATAATACATTTGGAGATTAAGGTTCATGAATCTATATTAATTATAATTAATTATTCTATTTAATTAATCTCTATTTAATTAACTTCCCTCCTTTGGTTTCTATCCCTCTATCTGTGCCTTCCTCTCTAATTTCCTTCCTGGTCGATCCATAGTTGTGGTTGTAGATGGCCACTGTTCTTCTCCTAAAGCTATTAATAGTGGCTTTCCTCAGGGTTCTGTCCTATCACCTGCTCTTTTCCTTTTATTTATCAATGATCTTTCCTGGAAAAATCCTAAATACTCTCTTTCCAAAACAGTTTCTAAGAGACTAGGTGTGCTGTACCGCCTCCACAGTTTCTTCATTCTAGCACAGTTGCTGTCTCTGTACAGGGGCCTTGTCTGCCCCTGTATGGACTTGTTTCTCATGTATGGGATGGCTCAACCCACACAGTCGTACTTGACCGGGTGGAATCAAAGGTTTTCGTCTCATCAATTCCCCGCCTCTTACTTACTCTTCACTCTCTCTCTCTTCGCCGCAATGTTGCCTCACTCTCTCTTTACTGTCACTGTTATGACGGACACTGCTCTTCTGAACTCTCTAACTACATGCCTCCTTCTTTAAGGAAGCACGCAGTACTAGACTTTCGAGTTTCGACACTCTCATTTCTTTTCTGTCTAACTCTCTAACGCAAAGGTTAATCGGTATTTTTAATCTTTCATCTACTCAACCGGTGAACTCTGGAACAATCTTCCTTAATCCATCTTTCCTCCTGTCTATGACCTCCAATCTTTCAAACGCAGTGTGTCCAGACATCTCGTAAACCCTGAACCTTGATTTTGGCTCTCTTCTTCATCTATAGTGTGGGGGGCCGTTTTTGCTGGCAACCGTCCTTGGCCCATCCTTCCCGCATAAAAAAATATCTATATTACTGTTATTATTCCAAAAGTAAACTAATTTATTTATTAACTTTTAACTCCACTCCTTTGCCAGGTTTCGTAAACTGTTGCAAAAAATCCTCAAATATTAAAAAGTGTTAAGTTAATTAAGTGTAACTTTAATTAAGAGTGTTTTGGCAATGAAAAAAACACTTCTTTTGAGCTGCTTTCCATTTTTTTCTTTTCCATGGCCTGGAATAATAGAAATTAATGCGTTATCAAGAATTCCACTCCGCTGCCTGTTATTCTTTTTAGTAGACTTTTACGCTGATTGCGTGATTCAAATTTTGTTTAGCAAATCGGGTATAATTCATTCGCCATTACGGACTTTAATTACTGTTAGATTTCAAAATGCATTTGGCATGTGTGCGGAAATGCTTTCGCGCTTTGTGTCAGAGCCCGCCTCCGCGTATGGTAGATTTGGTTACATCCCTCACACTCGTCATGCGTGACATTATGTAACGAGTTATATAATTCGTACGACACCTTACCAGACTGTATCTTAAAAATAAATTGTATTTTATGAAAGAGGGACTGCGAAGCCTTTTTAAAAGAAACTTCACAACAATGCTTACCAACGGCGAAAATTAGAAAAGGTCACTAATTGTGGAATCAGAAAAGGTTTAAACGAAGTGGTCTCATGATATTTCATTTCAATACTATACTGAACTCGAGTTAATTGCCCTATAAATGACTGGGTACGTCGTGGCCACGTCGCAGCACCGCATCTCGTTAGATAAGCGACGTTGGGTCTGTTCAGTAGATGCATGGGTGACCGTCCTCGTCTAGATGATGTAGCGACATATAGATGGTTAAGAGCCCCCTTAAAGCCGTAGGTTCATGTCCGTCAAATGACCATTGACGTTGCGAAGGAGGTTAAACAGACAAGGCAACGGCCGAAACGTACTTCCCCACCTTACGGGGGTGAGTGTACCCCCGAGGGTTACTTGAGCCCGAACTTTAACAGGGTGAGTGGCCGCCCCAACCCAACCCAGGCACCAACAGCCGGGAGCGAACCCAGAGCCTCACAACCCAATGTCTAACACCGAGGCCACTGATCCACCGGGAGTCCATTTCATGTAATTCGCTGAAATATGTAAAAGTGCATCCTCTTTTTTGACATGAAATGATGCTTGCTTACATTTAGTAATTACTCTTGGTCAATAATTTTCTCAAACCCAAAACAACAACTTCCATACTGCTAACCAAACCTATTAATACTTCATTTAGAAAGAATTTTAAATTAACTCTCCAGACCTTGTAAAACAGGTTGTAAAACTTATGTAAAACCAAAATTATCAGCTATTTTCCCTCTGCAAACACTTAACTTTCGTGTTACCTTCGAACTTTCAATTCAGTTTTTTTTTTATGCTGAAAACGCCATTTCATGTCGACAAAGCTTTTCCTCCGTTCATTTTAGACCTGTCTAAGATGCTAAATCACTTCTCTCTCTCTCTCTCTCTCTCTCTCTCTCTCTCTCTCTATATATATATATATATATATATATATATATATACCTTCTCTGAATCCCTTCTAGCTGTCTAATGTCTTCTTTTTTATATGGGCATGTTAGGACTGAGCAGTACTCCAATTTGGGTATGATCAGTGTTTTCAGTAGCGGAATCATTATATTCCTATCCCTTCGTTTAAAGGTTCTCAGCATCTGCCCAGTTATTCTATTTGATCTGTTTACTTCTATCTTATTTTGTGATTTTGTGTTTCAAATTTCGCATCATCAGTCATAACAACCCTTAAGTCTTTTGCTTTAGAATTTCTCTGAATTTCCTGTCCATTTGGGGTATAATATTCCATGGATTTTAGGTCCTCTTTTTCCGTACCATAACAGCTGAAATTTCTCAGTGTTAAACTTCGTATTGTTGTCTTCCGTCCATTTGTAGATTCTGTTCCTGTCGGTTTGTAGAGATCCTATATCTTCTGGGTTTCTTATTTTTCTACTGATCTTTGTGTCATCGGCAAAGGATGTTACTGTGCTGTCTCTGGTAACGTCCTCATCTATGTCAGTTAGCATGATTATGAAGAGTAGTGGAGCTAATACTGTTCCTTGTGGTACTGAGCTGAGGACCTCTGATTCTGATGAAGATATTCCTTATACTGTAACGACTTGCCGCCGCTCACTAAGGAAATTATATATCCATTTCCATACTTTTCCTGTTATTCCCATATATTTCAGTTTATGCATTATGATTCCATGGTCACACTTGTCGAACGCTTTAGCAAAGTCAGTCTGTGCATATTACATCATACTTTTCATTACTTTCCAGTGCATCAATAATGTTGTTGTAGTGTTCCATTAGTTGTGAAAGGCATGATCTACCTGACCGAAACCCATGTTGGTTATCATTTAATTTTTTCTGAGTTTCCTAAAAGCCATAGATTTTGTGGCTAACTATCTTTCAAATATTTTAGTGAGATGAGATGTAAGCGACACTGGCCTATAGTTTTTGGCCTCGGATCGATCTCCTTTATATAGTGGGACTATGTTCGCGCTCTTCAGGATGTCCGGTATTTCTCCCGTGTCTAGTGATCGTCTCCATATCCAATATAGGGGCTGAGCGATTGCATTCTTGCAGTTTTTGATCAGTGTGGCATTCCATTTGTCCGGTCCTGCCGCTGAGTGTGCTTTTAGTTTCCCTATAGCTTGTGTAATATCACCTGTCGTAAAGTCGAAGTCCGTTATACTTTCCCCTTGTAGTTCTTCTTCAAAGAATATATATATATATATACACACACGAGTATATATGTGATGCAAACCCACAGGGAAAAAGAAAAATGATTCCAAGGCCTTTGTATATATATATATATATATATATATATACATACGAATATATATGTGATGCAAACCCACAGCGAAAAAGAAAAATGATTCCAAGGCCTTTCCTGTATTCAAAAGTACACCTCGTTAGGGAATGATGGGAGAAGGCGAGATGACGAAAATATATACAGGGTGTACATAAAGTCAGGATCTATTTTTGTGAAGCACTTGGAAATTATATGGAATTCAATCATAAAATGATAAAGTGGTAACATTTATTAAATAATTAAGAGTAGGATTCGACGTGACGCCATCAGTATCCCTGCACAGCTCAAATCGTTCCGCAGCATTTCTAAACACATTCTGGAGCATTTGCGGGGTTATGTTATCTGCAGCAGTTCGTATACGTGTACGTAAGTTTTCAAGACTCGTAATCTTCGTCTGATAGACGTGCGATTTGATAAAGCCCCATGCAAAGAAATCTAAAGGGGTTAAATCTGGTCATCTCGCTGGCCAAGGTCTGTTGCTTCCGCGTCCGATCCAGCGATTTGGAAAACGTCCATTTAGATAATCCTGAACAATTTTGGCATAGTGACAAGGAGCACCATCATGTTGATAGACGACGGTACTAACAATCCTATCCCATCGTCGTCTATCAACATGATGGTGCTCCTTGTCACTATGCCAAAATTGTTCAGGATTATCTAAATGGACGTTTTCCAAATCGCTGGATCGGACGCGGAAGCAACAGACCTTGGCCAGCGAGATGACCAGATTTAACCCCTTTAGATTTCTTTGCATGGGGCTTTATCGAGTCGCACGTCTATCAGACGAAGATTACGAGTCTTGAAAACTTACGTACACGTATACGAACTGCTGTAGATAACATAACCTCGCAAATGCTCCAGAATGTGTTTAGAAATGCTGCGGAACGATTTGAGCTGTGCAGGGATACTGATGGGCGTCACTCGAATCCTACTCTTAATTATTTAATAAATGTTACCACTTTATCATTTTATGATTGAATTCCATATAATTTCCAAGTGCTTCACAAAAATAGATCCTGACTTTATGTACACCCGGTACATATGTACAACGGGACAGAAAAATAAAAAGATTAGCACATGATTAACAAGATTAAGGGAAAAGGTATTTTAACAGGATATTGTCAATTTTATACATTCCCACACTGTTACTGAAATTATTTTTAAAATGGATAAATACACATTCTAGAATATTCCTTTCAATTATATTTGTGTTTTTAACAAGCGCTTTAGAACTATCCCACTTGATACTATGGTTAAATATATACATATGGTTAAACAATGCACTAGAATTATTTGCTGTTCTACATGCATATTTATGCTGTTTTACCCTGATATCTAACGTTTTTCCCGTTTGACCTCTATATACTGAGTTACATTGTGTACATCCGATCGAATACACACAGCCAACCGCATTATCCGGGCTATTCTTTATTAGGCGTGATTTAATAGTATTATACTTAAAGACTACGTTGATACCAATTGCTTTAAGTAAAGTCGGAAGATATTTAAAATTAACATGGTAAGGTAGGCTTAGGATATTTTTCCACTCAAATTCCTTTACAATTACACTATTATAATATCTACTCTTTGCTTTCCTAAGGCAGTTATCTAGAAATGAAATAGGATAACATAATTTAGTACCAATATTCATGATATTGCATAATTCGGACTAAAAATTCAGGACTGACAACTCTCAATGCTCTAAGAAACATAGCAGAGAAAATAGAAGATTTAATCGAGGGATGATGGTCAGAATAAAAATGCACATACGCGTTATTATTAGTAGGCTTACGAAAAACTTCAAATTTGAACTGATTCAAGCCTCTCCGAATCTTTAGATCCAGAAAAGATAAGCATCCATTATTTTCTTTTTCAACAGTGAACTTAATAGATAGGACTAAATTGTTGAGCCTACCAAGAAATAAGTCAACATCCAAATTGTTAGGCCAGAAGCATAAAACATCATCTATATACCGGTACCAAACAAGGTTAAAATTAACAATAGTAGGCAAAATTCTGCTTTGAAAAAATCTCATATATAAATTAGCTAATACAGGTGAAAGGGGATTTCTCATCGCCAATCCAAACGACATAGCATAAAACTTATTTCCAAACTGAAATTTACAATCTTTAACGCAAAGCTTAATTAACGACTATGCTGCTTTGTTTGTAAATTGTTCACTGCAAATAAGATGAACCCTTTTGCAAGTGATAGTTTTAATGACTGGAAATATGCTGATCGGGGCTTTGTCCATGCACGAGAACAGTGAATGTCACCGACAAACAATGATTTTAGTGACAATGCGCACGCAAGTAGAGGGACGAATTGATACTGATCTGGTCAAACAGCACAAAAGTGAAACTCGCTATTAGAAAGCTGTTCTACAACGAGTTATGAGTGTTACAAGTTTTCTATCAGAACATGAGCATATTAGAATTATTAGCCAAATATGATGTATTTCTTGCACAGCATATCAGTCAACATGGTAACAGGATGCCGTGGACACATCATATCTTTTGTCAACTGTATATGAAGAATTCATTTCCTTACTGGGAAAGCGAGTGTTGGAATATACAGCATATTCAGTGGACCGAATCAATCAAAAATTTTATCATTTTCTGTTGATTCTACTCCTGATTCTACACTTGGCTCAATTGACAATTATTATTAGATATGTTCTACCTAGTGGCCTGCAGAACGATCCATAATATTCCTTAATTTCGAGTCTCCTACTGGAGAGGATATAACACAAAACTTACTGACTTTCTTGGAGCAAAGAGGTGTGGATATTGGTGACTGTCGTGGACAGTCATATGATAATGCTTCCAACATGTCTGGAAAGTACAAAGGGATGTAAGCTCTGATCAAACGGAAAAGTGAGAATGCTGTTTATATTCCATGTTTTGCCCATTCCTTGAACCTTGTGGAACAATGTGCAGTTGATTACTAAGGTGTAACAAACTCATTCTTTGGATTTATTCAAAAGCTATATGTTTTTTTCTCTCAATCTACAAAACGCTGAAAAATTCTTGTAGATTGATTAAGTAAGGCTGACATCAAATTGCCAACTGTGAAAAGCCTTTCTTAAACTTGCTGGTCAGCACACAATGATGCTGCTTTAGCTTTGAAGGAGGAATATAGCCAAATTAAGGATGCTCTGGATTCTTCATCTGTTGATGACTTACAGAAAGCAGACACTAGATGTGAAACACGAGCACTTTCAAAAGTGGAAAAACTGGAAACATCAGTTATGATTGACATGTGGCACACTCTTCTTAAACGTTTTCACAAAGTATCAGTGAAACTGCAAAATTCATCAATGCACCTCCACAGTGCAGTGGCATTGCTAGAAAGTTTGAAAATGTTTGTAGATGATTTGAGAGGGGAATTCAGTCATTTCGAAGAGCAAGCAAAAACTTGTGAAATATCTTCGAGAACATACTGTGCTGAAAAACAAAAACCACGGAAACTAAATATGAGATATGATGACATGGTTACAAAAGTAAACGTGCCCCCCCATGTGAACCTACCTGCCTACCTCATCATTATTGAGAAACTCTCTTTCGCTCTAAGTATTCGACTCGATGCATACATCAATGTGAGGGACAGATTTGATTTCTTATCAAGACTGAGAACAATGACAAGGGAACAAATCTCAAGTGCTGCTCAAAAACTTCTGACGTATTACTCTTCTGATATTGAAGAATCTATAACTGAAGAACTGTGCCAGTTTTCAGCTCTTTTGACCACAGATTTAGCAAAGGACCAAACAAATGAAAAAAGATTTGAAATACAAATGTATAGCTTGTACATAATTCTCACGTTGTGAGAATTAAGAAAACCTATTCCTTTCTAGAAATTAGTCCATTAACCCTGTACGAGTTTGAATTTCAACTCTATATTTGTAATTAGATTGCTCATTTTAAAAGTTTGAGTGATCGCCAAATAAGGGAATTAAAAACCCATTTCAAAAGGGTTCAACCCTCTTCTATGTATTTAATTTGTATGGTATGTGTTCCTTGTGCAATACCTTTCCACGTTTTTTAGTTAAAATTTTCTCAAACAATTCAATTCGTAACAAACGATTTGAATTGTCACTGAAAACTATTGGTCACGCTTAGTATTATTTGCATTACAATACTGGAACCGATTGAACAAACGAACGAACATACCGCCCATAAAAACTAAGACTCTCCGCGAGGAAGGCCAGATAGTGTTTTCGACTCATCGTCAGAAACGGCAAGAAGAGGTCAGAAAAATTTCTCATCGCCCACCGGCTACCGTCCATCTTTCTTCACTCTAAACTTAAGACCGGGGCGATCAACCATATTATGAAGCTTTGAAAAGCTTCCTTGACGCCCAAAGAGTCGACAAAGATCAAGGCTAACGGAGGTGCCCCTGCGAGAATAATTCCCTTAATTCCCCACGGTTGGAAAGGCGCGTCAATTTGTGAATTTCTTAAGGGTGACCAATTAGTTGAGATTAATTTTATTATTCCTGTTCGCGGTCGATGTAAATATAAAGTTTGTAGGATCTCTGTAAATGTTGTTATAACTACGGCTATTGTGTCAAGTTTATACTTAAAATTATGCTAAAATTTGCATTTGTCATCAGTGAGTGAAAAGTTTGATCGTTCAAGTATAATCAACACCAGTGTTAATTTAAAAACTTGAGTGATCGCCAATTAAGACGAAATTACGTCAAATTAATATTTATATTACAACTCTTGATGATATCTTTGAAAGGAATTTAAACGATACAATTATCCGGCAGAGTCTTATGAATGGTTTGGACTTGACGGGGAAGTGAGGTTGGAGGTCACTAAGCGGGAAATCGAGCGCCACTTTGCGGTTTAGTAAAGCGAGATCTCGTTGAGGATCCAAGGCCAACAGCTCCAATCTCATTGGAAGACGGAAATCCACCTGAAGCAGTTTAACTGGGACTAGTATGTTTCATGGACTGCTCTCGATTTTCCTACGAAATTGCAAACAAGGGCAGTCGATGACCCTGATTTTGTTTCTGCAATCGGTTTTCTTGAGAAATGATAAAGAAAAATGTTATTGGATATTGAATAAATTTATTTACTGAAACGACGCAATACACTCCAACATCTTTTTGAATAAGTCCGAGCTGGTGTGGCGCTTACGCCATACAAATTCTTCAAAGTAATACAAACATCACTCATTGTTCTGCAAAAAAAATTACAAGAATTAGTGCGATATCTTGCAAAAAACAATAGTATAAGAAACTCGATTAGGTCAGGTTAGGTTAGGTTAGGTTAGGTTTCTCAAGAAAACCGATTGCAGAAACAAAATCAGGGTCATCGACTGCCCTTGTTTGCAATTTCGTAGGAAAATCGAGAGCAGTCCATGAAACATACTAGGTCCGTTTAACTACCGTGTTAACTTGTAATAGTAAATTAATGTTAAGGTTTTCGTTCTCATTTTCACTCCGAAATTTCTGAACACAGCTTGCTATATTCATATTATCTTAAGACGCTTTTTAAAATACTGAGATTACTTTGCCTGTATCTTTGCCTCATGGTCTCAAACTGTACTGGAGAACGTTCCTTTTCAAAACTTGGGTTGATCAAGAACAGATTGTGTTCAACCATGCATTAGGATCGTTTGACTGTGCTAACTCTTCAGCATGGACTTTGGTGGCATTATCCAAGATTTTTCTGAGAAAGAAGGCAGAAAGCAAACGTAGTAGTAGTATGTGTCGTAGGAAGGCCTGCCTTTCGCTACTTTGTTTTGACGACGCTTTGTAGACCGTCTAGAATAGTTACTCGTCATATTACTTTTAATTAAACCCTACTCTACAGTATATAGATATTCCTGCACAATTCCTGTATCAGACTGAAGCTCCAATTGTTACATCATCTTTGACTTCTGAAACAAACATTGTTTCGGAAGTCTTAGCTTCAACTAAGTCGAGTCATCCTGCGATAGTCTGAAATTACATTTGCAACTAAGACACGTTGTATGTTCTGCAATTTGGATTATATTGCTTACCATGCTCAACATTTTCAATTTTGTAATTTGTGTGAATAGAAGATGAGTATACAATTTTGATTTAACTAAGAGGTTTTGTTTTTTGGTTTGTGACTTTATATAACATTTATATAAAAAATTGATTTAATCGGGGAGCATTATTCTATTGTCACAGGGCCCATCTGGTCTTAATCCGCCCATGTCTGTAAGTAGTGAAATCTGCCGAAAACAACTTTTTATTGTAACGAAGGTCAAGAAAAGTGGCAACAACAGCAAACTGGAAATTTTCATGGTGCTGAAATTTAGTTTGTAGTTCAGATGAGAGGTTTTTGCACGTTTTCTATTGTGCATTCGGGACTTTCATTTTCATCCATCTTTTGTAAAGTCCTAATCAATGCCCTTATCAAAGGTATAAGATCCCCAACAGAAGTATGGGGATCACTGAATTTTTTTTTTTAATTTCCTCAAATGGCTCCAACATTCTGGTTGGTTTTAATAGAATGCTCGAATCGTCAAGAGTCAAATTTTGCATAAGCTTTATTTTGGGTTGTGAGTAGCTATACTGTTAAAGTTTCCTTAATATTTTCGTAACGTTGAACCACATAGTTGGACAGTCTTGTAAAACTCTTAATTGGAAGCATTAAGGGTTTCCTGAATTTCTTTTAATTCGGAAGGAGCCCCATCAGATCTGTATAGAAATGTAGCTATATTCCTCCCTTTTCCAATAAGATCTTTTACGTTTTGCTGCGTATTAGTCTTTGTTCACCACTAATTGAATTTTATGGGATACACAGTCTGTGCTGTTGTAACCTCTTAAACGTAAAGCAGCCTTATTAGTTCTTGCATCTTTTAAAACTGTATCATAATTTTCTGTAACACCATGTGCTATCAAACGTATAATGGCTATAGATGCGCCACTCAACCCTGTCCATACATCAGTTTTGAAGCTTAAAAAAGGAAAATTCTTTATCCTACCTTCAATTTCTGTCTGAAGTTTAAAGTACATTTGTGGAATTACTGTTTCTGAAAGTATTTTCTAGATTTTTGCTCGTAATATGGCTCGGTAGACTGCTTAATAAATCCTCTACATGACTAAAAGGCAAATCGTCCACCACTAACACTTCGGCAATAAATTTATCAATAGCTCTTGAACGAGAATCACTGAGGTCCCTTATCTTCTCACCTTCCAATGACTGCTGAAGAGCGAGTTGCTTTTTGTGGTCGATCTTTGCTTGGCCAAATGACGTGGATACCTTCACAATACTTTATTTTTGTCGCAGTTCCTCCATTTTTTCTTTCCAGTACTTTATACTCATCGTTACTAAAGAGCACTGCTATTCCTCCTCCTTTGCGGACATCTCATTTTCACATATTTTTACATAAATTACACGCCACTATTTTATCTTGTTCCGCTATCCCTTCAAAATATTTCTAGATTATATATGATTTCCATTTGGGCATATTCCTTTGCGTGTCTAAAAACCGGCTTCCTCCCTTCAGATACAAGGGAGAATCGTCGCGCATTTCTCATTCATCTCATATGGTCCGAATTTTGTCTTTCGGTTTCTTTTCCAATCAAAATTTCGTCGTTTCAGTATTCACGGGAAAGAAAGGCATATCTACCTTCCTTGCGCGGAAACAGTCTATATAATATTTATTTTAAATTAGCGAATTTCTATTAGATAAATTCGATGTTAGGTTACGTTAAGTATAGTATAAATTAGGTAGAGTTAAGTTTATTAAGAAGACTTGGCTAAAGTTTGGATAAGTTAAAATTATGGTTAGTTTTATGTCGAAAAAAATTAGATCGAAAATATTTCTTTAATTTTCTATTTAATTTTATTAAGTCACCATACTTCCTCCTTCGACTATATATATATATATATATATATATATATTATATATATATATATATATAAAATTAACCCAATATGCCTACTTGCCTAGTATTTTATATTTTTTTCAGGATCAAGATAGGAATCAGGACTTTTTAATTTGAGTAGGATCATGAAGATATAGGATAAGAATCGCCGTTCCAACTCTAGTGTCTCGTTGATCTTTTTTCGTTTACAAAAATCTAAACCTTGATCAAAACAATTAAAGTAACAAACAAATGACATTGATTTAATTCTCAACGTTCACAGCCTCACACGAACTGTTATAACAGGGGTATCCAACACGCTAGCCAATCGACGCATGTGGCGAATTGACGATTAGCTTGTGGCGAACGGTTTTTGAGTTAATGAAAGATCTTTTGTATTTTGACATTTTTAGTGCGCAAAAAACGACGGAACTTGCCAACCTATTTCATTTGGAAAGACGTCATTTAGAAATAGACGTCCTTTCGCTTCAAAACAAAATGGTCCGGCCACAAAGAAAAGAATCCGTCGTCCAGTTTTGGACTCTGCTTTTGGGAGAAAACAAGTTCGTGGTGTTGCAGTCGGGTATTGCGAGATTGTTTCAGGTATTGCGAGATTGTTTTCGATCTTTGGCTTAACTTACCATTGTGAATCCACCTTTTCCGTAATGAGTCACCTGAAGTCAAAGTATCGCTCTAATTTGCTCGATGCCAATTTAGAGACAGAGCTGAGATGTTCAATAAGTGAAAACATTATGCCTGATTTCACCCGGCTAGCGCGAGATAAAGACTGCCAAGCTTCACATTGAATTTTTTAATATAGCTCATTGCATTGCTGTAATTTTTAACATTATTAATGTTTTTATAATAAAGTTTATCCTAAACATATATAATATCATTGTTGTATTAAAGTTTTGCTTTTATGTCATTTTTTCTTCAATTTCTAACGTGTTAGTACACGCAGTTTCACGATGTGGCGAATTTAGCCCGCTGATCGCCACGCATGTGGCGCACAACTAGAATTCTGTTGGATACCCCCGCGTTGCAATGTAGGTTTAAACCTAATGAGCATGCCCGCTGTAATTCTAAATTCCTCTGATCAAAGGCTAGACGGCACCTGTCCATATTTTTTGCTTTTCATTCTTGATAAAGTTCGTTTTTCAAACCGTGATTTTGAACTTTTTTAATTTGACTTTCGTTTCTGATATTCTTATGAAATTTTTACCGAATAAATTTAAATATTTTTATTAGTTACTTTCATAAATTTCAGCGCCTTGAAATAAATGGAAGTTGAAGGGCAACGTTTTAAATAGGTGATGTTTACTTTGCGTTCCCCAGTATAATATACTGTGTGTATATGTATATATATATATATATATATATATATTTATTGTTAGTAACTTGATTGAATAGGCGAGAGTTTGATAATTAATTAAACATAGATAGATTTAGATATATAATGTATAAATATATAAAATGAAATGAATCCAAATTACAGTGGTGGCCTTGTGCCCAGTGAAGACAAAGTTCCGTCTTGATGGTGACTATCACGACTTGGTGACTTAATTACTTGATAACTTGATCACGATTGTTAATGGTTACAAGGGTCCCCGACGAAAGGTGACAACAGTCAAAAGACCAAACCAAGCGGCATGATCGCGAGTTGCTGGCCGAAATTTTAAGCAGGATAAGCTAATTCGAAAGTTAAGAATTAAGTCGCAGTAGACTAATCCCAAACAAAATCGTGTGCTACTTTACGAAGAAATAAGGTGGTATAATGCCCAAAACATTCTTACGAACAATAAACTTATGTTGACAATTTCGGTATTCTTAATTTACACAAGTAGTTCGCATAAATTATGAGGAAGGTCTAAGAAATGGAATACAAATATCTGTTTGCTTTACGAAGACCTCTGTTAGAATATGAACATTTTCGTCATGCCCGACATATTTATAATCGAGTATCAAGATACAACCAACTAATTTATTAATTAACGCTGCAGTGCATACCAACTAATTAAGTAGGGTCAATGTGGTGTTTTTAGTACCTGAACCGTCGTTCAAACTCGCCTAAAGTAAGTATATATATTTTTTTCTAAATGTAGAAAGGAGGGGCCAAGGACGAATGCCCACAAAAACGACCACCCTATGAAGGAAGAAGAGAGCCAAAATCAAGGTCCAGGGTTTTTGAGATGCCTGGACACTCTTCATTTGAAAGAGTGGAGATCATAGACGGGAGGAAAGATGGATTAAGGACGATTGTTCCAGAGTTGACCGGTTGAGTAGATGAAAGACTGAAAATACCGATTAACCCTTGCGTTAGAGTTGAACAGAAAAGGAATGAATATATGTCGAAAGTCTGGTACTACGTGCTCTCCTTAAAGGAGGAGACGTGTACTTAGAGAGTTCAGAAGAGCAGAGTCCGTTATAACAGCGATAGTAAAGAGAGAGGCAACAGTGCGACGAAGAGAGGGATTAAAGACAGTCAGTAAGAGGTGGGGAGTTCATGAGGTGAAAAGCCTTTAATTCCACCCTGTCAAGTACGACTGTGTGGGTTGAACCACCCGACACATGAGAAGCGTACTCCATACAGTGGCGGACAGCACCTCTTTACAGAGACAGAAACCTGGTGAGGATAAAGAAACTGTGCAGCCGGTACACCACACTTAACCTCTTAGAAGCTATTTTAGAAAAAGAGTATACGTGATCTTTCCAGGAAAGATCACGAGAAAAGGAAACACCAAGAATGTTAAGAGAAGAGGAAAGATTGAGTTGTATATTTTTGAATATTAGGGAACAGTCTTGTGGAAGATTGTAACGAGTAGACAGATGAAGAAACTGAGTTTTTGAAACATTGAAAGCCACAAGGTTTTCTTTGCCCCAATCAGAGATAGTAGTAAGACCAGAGGTCAGGTGCACCATAGTCGTCTCACGCGAATCATGAAGTGACTATTGAGAGGGACGTTTTGTGAGCGAGTGGAGAAGTGAAGGATGGAATCATTAGCGTAGGAGTGGATATGACAAGAAGTACGACTTAAAAGATCATTAATAAATAAAAGGAAGAGAGTAGGTGACAGGACAGAGCCCTGAGGAACACCACTATTAATAGCTTTTGTTGAAGAACAGTGGCTATCTACAACCGCAGCTATGCATCGGCCAGAAAAGAAATCGGAGATGAAGGCACATATAGAAGGGTAGAAAACGAAGGAGGGCAGTTTGGAATTTAAAGATTTGTGCCAGACTCTATCAAAAGCTTTTGATATGTCCAGCGCAATAGAAAAGGTTTCACGGAAATCCCGAAAGGAGGATGATCAAGAGTCAGGGAAATATGCAAGAAGATCGCCAGTAGAGCGTCCATTGCGGAACCTACACTGTCGATCTGAAAGAAGATTGTGAGTAGAGGTTTTTAAGAATCTTCCTTTAAGGATAGATTAAAAAACTTCAGAAAGGTAAGAAATCAAAGCAGTTTGTCGATAGTTGGAGGGTTGAGAGCGGTCTTCCTTCTTTAGGACAGGTTGAATAAAAGCGAACTTTCAGCAGGAAGGAAAAGTAATAGATGAAAGACAAAGACAAGAGAGTT
>JAJOZX010000017.1:1845000-2107500 GCA_023014485.1 Bathynomus jamesi | reverse complement strand
TAAAAAAAGAAGCACACACGAAACTTTTTGACATTGCAGCGTGCAAGTGCAAAGTACTAACACAATGTTCTTGTCCCAAAGAAAAAACGGTTCCAAAGGAAGAAGTGACGTTCCTCTTAGATCAAAGGAGTGAAAGAAAACTGTTTATTGATAGAGTAGATATTACACTCTCAAAGAAAAAAGCATCTACGTTGCTAAGAAAGCAAAAAGAAGCTGTGAGGCTCACCAAAGAATCTTCACAGGAGAAATTGCAGGATACAAATGTTGAATTATCATCATCGACATCAAATAGTGAAAGTGAATCGGGCGAAATATCAGACGATACATTTCCAGAGCCAGTTAGCTCGAAGAGAAAGCTCGAACAACCTGAAGAACAATTATTCAAGAAAAGGAAAACTACAAATCTACCTTCAGTGGCTACTGCTTGTGACAGGACTGCAGTTTCAGATCGAGCTGCAGCATTCATTGTTAGTGCAGTATTGCAAGATATTGGAGAAGTTTCTATTGACAATACATCTGAAGTAGTGGATAGGAGTAAAATCAGAAGAGAAAGACAAAAGAAGAGATCAGAAATTATGAAAGATCAAAATCAGGTCCCAATCAGAGGAATCTATTTTGATGGTCGAAAAGATTCTACACTCTTCCAAGAAAAAAAAGAGTCCAAAGTATATCAAAAGAAGGTAACAGAAGAACATATCACTTTAGTGAGAGAACCTGGTTCAGATTATTTGGGCCATTATTCTGTGAATTCTGGATTAGCTGAAGAAATATGTAAAGGAATGTTTGAGTATATTGGAAATAATGACATGAACCTGGAAAACCTTGTTGCCATTGGATGCGATGGTGCAGCAGTCAACACTGGAGAAAAGGGAGGCGTTATAAGGCTTATAGAATTGAAGCTGAAGAAGCCAGTTCAACATTTAGTGTGCCAGCTCCATGCCAATGAATTGCTATTACGCCATTTAGTTGCAAAGCTGGATGGAAAAACATCTGGCCCCCGCGGATTCACCGGTCCTATTGGCAGGGAATTAGAGAACTGTGAGAGTCTTCCTATTGTCGAGTTTGAAAGGATTGATGCTGAGGAACCAACTGCTGGAGAAAAGGGAGGCGTTATAAGGCTTATAGAATTGAAGCTGAAGAAGCCAGTTCAACATTTAGTGTGCCAGCTCCATGCCAATGAATTGCCATTACGCCATTTAGTTGCAAAGCTGGATGGAAAAAACATCTGGCCCCCGCGGATTCACCGGTCCTATTGGCAGGGAATTAGAGAACTGTGAGAGTCTTCCTATTGTCGAGTTTGAAAGGATTGATGCTGAGGAACCAACTGTAGACTGTGAAGATCTTAGCACCGACCAAAAATATCTAATTGATATTCATCAGGCCATAACAAAGGGATATTGCTCTCCAGATCTTGCTCATCGTAGTCCAGGCAAAATGGCACATTCACGATGGCTGACTACAGCAAATCGTTTGCTTCGTCTATACGTTTCAACTGTAAGTCCATCTGAGAACCTCATGAACATTGCTTCTTTTATAATGAAGGTCTACATCCCAATGTGGTTTTCTATTAAGCAAAGTACGTCTTTTGTCAATGGCTCAAAACATGTTTTCAAAACTATTGAACTAACAAGAACACTGAATGACGAAGTAAAGGATATTGTAAACCCTGTCATACAAAGAAATGCATTTTTTGCAAATCCAGAAAATATTCTAGCATCAATGATTCATGATGACCGCAGCGCCATAAGAGAATTAGCGTGGAGGCGAATAAAGAAAGCAAGGCAAACAAACAAGGAAAAAGTTGTGAGGCGTTTCACAGTACCTGTTATTCAATTTGAAGCTACTGATTATACTGATTTAATTAATTGGCAAAAATGCATTGTCACTGAACCACCTGTGACAAGACACCTGACAGAAAATGAGATTGAAGAATTCATAGAAAACAAGAGTACCCCTCCATTCGAGAAATTCCCTTGTCATACACAAGTAGTAGAAAGAATGGTAAAATTAGTGACTGAAGCATCATCAAAAGTATTTGGATTGAACGCGCGAGATGGCTTCATAAGATCAACACTTCAGTCACGTAAAAAAATGCCATCATTCGAAAGTAAAGCTGAATATAAAGTTTAAATAAAACGTTAATAGAAAAAAACATGCGCAAGGATGGGTGGTTGGGAGGGCATGGGTGGAGCTCGACACGCAGCCACCCCTCGTGGTGAGTTCTGGATTATTTAGATCATTAATCAAAAGAACATTGATCTAAATAAACTAAGAGCTGCGTAATTCAGTAACTATTTTGGTAATTGGAACACTTAATATATAATAATAACAAGTAAGTTTCAGTTATTGTACTAATGCAGAATATAAGAAAATCATTATATTTCACTTTTTTCGACGGCTTTGTGGCACCTGAAGATATAATTTCGCAGAACTAATATTTATGCACAGTCATTATCTATAGCACCCACATATTTTCCGCACTAGCCAAATTTGAATTTCGAAAAAACGTTTAAAAACCTCATTTTCGATCCGCCCTAATGTTTATGTTCAGATCCTTCTAAGTTCTGTAGTCCGTCATATGTTGTCACGTATTATTGTAGTACCTCTCTCTATGTTTTCCTTCATAAATAATGTTTATGTCTCCCGGTCACGACGAGGAACGGCATCATACGGGAAACATTCTCCCGTTTCTTTGCATATACCCCCGAAGACCCACTGCTCAGGAAGAAGTCGCCCACGCTAATACTTTCTTCTAGAAAACATTATTTCGTCAATTTCGACTGTAGTACCTAGTCCTCCTACTTTCACGAGGTTTTTCAATTTTGTATGAGCACAAGGATCTAAGATCTTGAAAAAGATGCATATTATAGGTTAGGTTAGGTTAAGTTAGGTTAATTTAGGTTAGGATAGTGCAACTCACCTCTCTTAAATAGTTGTTATAGTCTATTACCGCGTCTGTTTTAATTCCGAGTTCATGATCACAAAATTTTTTGTTGGTGAATTCTTTTGGCCAGAAATAAATAAACAATAATCTCAGATAATGGAATATGGGTGTCTTCAAACCATGTTCCATTGCGCGCCGAAACTGTTTTATCGCACCCACTTTTTTGGCACCTCCATACGCAATTATTACTTACGATTTTGATTACTAATTTATGTTTTCTAAGACATTCTTTTTCTTTTGGTATTATGTTCCACTTCTGTAAAAAATGTAATGCATCTTCTTCTGTGTGCAATCTATTATGCAACTTTATTAAATTAAATTTTTCATCCATCTTTAGTGTAAGTCAACCAATATCTTAACTGCTTAACGTAACTGAGCCCTAACCTAGCAGTTTATGAAAAGGCTATTGTATACTTTCGAAACAAGATATCGTATAATTTTTGTGGAAGATATTGCGTTCATTTAGGCTATAGGTGGATATAATTTACTTTCTACTACACTTTAGTTAGTTAGGGTTTATATATCTTAGTTTTGGTTAATTTTTCCATTTAAGAAAGGCCAAAATTGAATTATGTTCATAAAATTACCTCAAAACATATACTGTATATATTTTTTTGGATCACCTGAAGATCAGTGCCCGCAGCCTTTTTTAGTTAGCCTTATAAGGCTAACTAACGAAAATATCACGACCTAACCTAACCAATCGTTAGGTCAACTGTAAGCCCTTGACGATTGGTTAGGTTAGGTCGTGATATTTTCGTTAGTTAGCCTTATAAAGCTAACTAAAGGAGGTGGGGGCCCAGATCTTCAGGTGATCCCTTTTTTTTAATTATTATTATATTATTAATTGAATTATTATTATTATATTGAACTATTATCATATTATTAATTGAGTTTATAAATGATTTTAGGTTTCATAATCTCTTTTTAGTGTTTCAATGCAAAACAGCTGACGAAATAAATTACTTCCTCTTTTTTTATCTGATGCGTATAATTCATTTAATTTATGTCCAACTACTAATTTGGGAAGGGAAATTAAAGTTTATGTCGCGGACTAATAATTACACTCTGTGACGCAATTGACAAGTTTTCTTTTTTATATATAAATAACTGGCGTAGGAAGACTCGTTTAGGATGAATGTGTGATTAGTTAATGCGTACACGTTTAAGTCCCGTTAATTAAGAAAAAAATGACGCACAGTAAAAGTTAATTTATCGATTTTTAAAATCTTGCTTTACTACCGTTATACACTCAATTTTCGCATTTTCGATAGTTGCGTCTTCTCTCGGATGTTTCCCATTTAGCGATAATGTTCCTCACTTTATTTCATTCTACGAAAGTGACGTGCTGAGTCCCATGACATCTTTATTTATAAAGAGGTGTTGAGCCGTGGAATGGTTACAGTTATAGCTAAATCGATGTACGGAGAAATGCTATACTTAGTTTCGTGAGGCTAAATTTATTTCGTATTACCTCATTTGTTCAATTATATCACTGGTATGCATCAATTTTGCTGTCAAGGGTTTTGTAAGTGATTCTTCTAGAGGTTTTCCTGCTGATTTCGAATCTGCAATCCGTTTTTCTCAATCAGCTCAGGTTATCCGGCTATGGCCTCATAAGTAAAATAGAATTTTCGTGATTTGGTCAAAAGCGGAATTGGAACAGTAACATCTATCATCACTTGTTTCACTTGTATAATATCTTTTTTTACTTTTCAGGCATATAGGTAAAATATTTCATAATGAATAGAGCGTGTAAAATGATCCCAATAGATTCTGCTACATATGTGGGACGGTTACCATGCCAAATAACCAGTCCCAAATCACTAATTTGTGAAGACAATGTATAGGCATACTTTGGAATTAAGCTAGGGACCAGGACAAAAATTTCGCCCCTCATATGTGCTGCAAGACGTGCATTGAAAATTTGAGAAGATGGAGCAAAGGCAGAGCGAAATCTTTGCCTTTTGGAATTCCCATGATTTGGAGAGAAGGAAAGGATCATGTGACAGATTGCTATTTCTGCATGACAAACCTCCAAGGTGGGCTTATAAATTTATTTTTCTTAAATATTTTGAAATCCTCGTATGAAACTTGACATAATATTCACCATAATGTAATATTCACCATATATAGCATAATATTCACCATAATGGTAATCATACATTTACATATACATATTTATAGAAAATACATTTACACATACATATTGTTATACAAGTTACATTTACATATACAATGATTGTATATTTTCTTTCTTTTTCATTCATATTGTCCCCGAAGGGACAATATGAATGAAAAAGAAAGAAAATATACAGACTCCATCGACCAATTTCATATCTTACAGACCGCAGCCTTCCCTCACGAGCCGCCACTGTCTGAATGCTTCTTCTATTTCATATGCAAGTTTTATATCCATGTTTCTGTGTTTCTATTTTCAGGAGTTAACAAGAAAAATAAACACATTGTTGTATACCCTGACATTCCTTCTGCTATGAGACCTGTACCCATGTCCTGGAATTCCAATACCCGACCCACCTCAAACCCTGGACTTCGATGATTCTGATGATGAATCAATGACCAATGCCACTGACCAGTCCCAGTCGTATATACCTCAAAATACCGCTTCAAATGAGCCGAGGCCTCTCAACCAGGCCAAACTTAATGATCTTACCAGGGATTTAGGACTTTCCAAATTAGCTGCCGAGATCTGGGCTCACGACTTCGAGAGGACAACTTGCTGGCTCCGGGAACAAGATTCTCCTGGTATAGGAAACGAGAGGAAGAATTCCGCAAGTTTTTGCAGTGCACGAAAATACCTCTCCTTAGTGTACTGCTGCAATGTTGAGGGGCTAATCGAATCCTTGGCCTGCCATATAACGCATCAGAATGGAGGCTATTTATAGACTCGTCTAAACGAAGTTTGAAAGCAGTACTTCTCAAATGCATTGGATAGGGTTGCATCCAGTCCCTGTAGCATATTCCGTACAACTTACTGAGAGCTACGATAACATGAAAATTTTACTGGATGCTCTCGTATACGACCAACATAACTGGAGGATCTGTGGAGATTTGAAGGTAATACTAATATCATAAGTAAACTATTGCTATTGACTATGTTGTTTTTCCAAAGGTTATTTGAGAGCGTATAAGAACACTTAACTTCCCACAGAAGTGATACAGTCCAATGCATAGATTTTTTTTTATCTGATAGAACAAATTCTCTAAATTCTTTAAATATTTTCATTTTTTTCAGATTGTGGCATTTGTATTGGGAATGCAAGGGGGATACACGAAATACCCATGTTTCCTCTGCAAATGGGATAGCCGAGCGGATGAGAAGCACTATGCACAGCGTGAATGGGCATCCAGAGAGAATTTTGAACCTGGGTCGCATAATGTCGTTTCAGTGCCCCTTGTACCACCAACAAAAATTTTGCTCCCACCACTTCATATTAAGCTGGGCTTGATGAAAAATTCATCAAATCAATGAATAAGGAGGGTTCAGCATTCCGATATCTCGAGAGTAAATTTCCTCATATATCTGATGCTAAACTAAATGCTGGGGTTTTTGATGGTCCTCAAATTCGAACTTTGATCAAGGATACTCAGTTCGAAAACGCAATGACTCCAACTGAGAAGAATGCCTGGCAGGCATTCAAATCAGTTGTCACTGATTTTCTTGGCAAGCGTAGAAGTCCAGAATACGAGTCCGTTGTCGAAAACTTGATGGAAGCTTTCAAAGCTCATGGGTCGCGCATGTCCATAAAAATGCACTTTTTGTGGTCCCACTTGGACTATTTTCCTGAAAATTGCGGGGATTATAGTGAGGAACAGGGTGAACGATTTCACCAAGATATCAAAATAATGGAAGAGAGGTACCAGGGAAACTGGGATATCAATATGCTGGCGGACTATTGCTGGTGTTTGAAGCGAGACGTGCCCGAAGAAAAACACAGACGGAAAGCCAAAAAAACTTCATTCCTTCCTCAATAAACTTTTTTCCATGTTCATTGTATGAATAAAAGTATTTATTCACACAATGTTTTCATTTTTCACGAGTGTTCTTATAATATTACTCGTATCTACAGTGTTTAAGCTAAAAAATCAATAAATTTGGGGATAAAATTGGACTTATAATAAATGGCCAATAGAGAAAAAACCTGACCTGATTGAGGAAAACCAATGTCATTTTCGAATTCAGCATGGTCGAATTATATAATATGAGTTGAAAAAACCCTCACAGCAGACAAAAAATTTCATATGCATACCAGTGATATTTCGTTTGTTAAAGGATTAAAAGGTTTTGTTTCGGTTGTTAAATCTACATTTGGGGGCTTTTCCGTTCTATGGGCACCAACGAGGTCAGGTTAGGTCAGGTTAGGATAGGTTAGGCTATGTTAAGTTAGGTTAGGTTAGGTTAGGTTTAGGTATGACCAGTAATAATGATAATGTAATGTAATAAATCGTCAAATTTTTGAAGAAACGACAAATATTTTTTGTTTTTCTTTATGTTCAGAGCTGTTAAATTAAATAAATTAAATTTCACTTATTCAAAATATACTCATTATTAATAAAGTTAAAATAAGTTTAAAAAAATATTAATTTCTCTCATTTCAATGGTGCCCATAGAACGGAAAAAGTCCCTTCATTTTAACGGCAAAGGTCATGTGAAGAAGTGGGCGTACAATTTTACGTGGGATTCGAACCAGGGGTCGCTGTATCATCTGGGCACCCATCCAACTTATCGAACAAACCCGACTTCACTCAACATCGCTGATCTAACGGTAGTCCGTAGGCCAGAAGGGTTGATCGGTACCACTCGAGGGAACCAAACGTCCCTCTTACCAATGATGAAGGATGCTAAGTAGATGATGATAATGCTTGCTGGACGTTTCAAAAGAGTAGCTTTATTGTTTTATCTGCATTTTAAGTTTGCGCCCAATAGTGAAATATTGGTGGGTCTATGTTTGATAAAGATTTACGCTAAAACGCTACCAGATACAGATGTCCAGCAAGCATATTTGGAAACTACAGATTATAAGCTTTCCAAAAAGCATTGTTTCATCTGGTTTGCCTTTGTAATACCGATTGCCCAAAATTTGGGGTCTGGCTCACGGGCGATGTTGCGATGTTGTGACGTAGCAACGGCGTAGCTCTGCGTATTCACGAATTACACTAAATTCAGAGGTCCGATGACTGGACGAGAGACTTGGAATTTGCCGTCGTCCGTATGAGAAGTAATGTCGATATTCGCATTCTTTATGACAAAAAAGATATTACAAAGATAAACAGTCTTGACTTTAAGACGGAGAAAAGGGTTCTATGAAGGCAGTTTCGCGAAGACCAAATCGTGCAACTCGATAACGAACCGATGAATGAACCGAATTTCTAGGAATTGTTGTTGGTTTTCCTTAATTTTGTGACGTCACAAGGAACTACTTCCATTTTAAGAGAAATGGGAAAAATGTGTTAATTTGAAATTATTTGGCATTTGGCTTTGATTAGACGCAGAGGAAGTTGTTTGCTTTGGTTTCAGGCGCAATTCAATTGTTTACCTAAACGGTAAACAAACTTATCGATCCGTTTCTCCCTTTGTGTGAAGGAAAAGTTTCCTATTATATTATATTATATTATATATATATATATATATATATATATATATATATATATAAGAATAAAAAGGATGATGAACGCCCAAGTCAACATTATGAAGATTTAATATCAGACTTTGCGGAAGTCAAACTCTCATTATCAGTGGCTAAAAGCAATAAAGACTAAAAACACGATATAAAACTGGTGAAAAACTAGTTAGTCCAGGCAATCTAGAGCAAAAATAGCTTCAACCTGGGCAAAATTGCTTCAGAAGCTTTCTAAACTGTTTCCAGCTCAGGAACCATTGCAGAATAACATATCCAAAATCCGACAAAATTGGACCCCGGGAACACACCCAAAAATGAAATTCAAAATGGCGGACTGGCAGTTTCCTACGAAATACAATAAATTTTAATTTCGCTTTGTAGAGAGAGTTATGACATTTTTCTTGATCAGTAAAATGTTTTAAAACACATTTTCGTTTCTAAATTAACCTATGACACTAAAAATTGTATTAGGCGGCTAGTATTAAACTATGACGTCACGTAATGTAAATAAAATATACTGTATGGAGTGTATGTGAGAATGGACATTGCTACATCTTTATAAACTTATATTATATACAACTCTTTAATTCCTACTACCCACTATCAAATCTGCGTATTTGTGCTTGTCATTTTCTTTAAAACTGTTGTACTCCTTTTAAATACTGCAACACAGTTTATTAATTTGTGTTTTCTGTTTCAGACTGACTCGGTGTACGGCTGACTTGGTGTGCGTCCGCCTTCAAGAATGCAGACCCCTGAAGAATTGTGCGTGATTTGTAAGGAGAAATTGGACAGCGGACAGGAAGTGGTTCACATCTCGCAAAAAGGAGCAGATGGTATAAATGCATCCAGCCGCAGCCGTGGAAGCGATGTTGTTGCAACAGCTGGAATAAGTGTTCACGTTGTATGTAGGAAAAGGTTTACGGATAAAAAGACCATTGAAATAAAGAAGCGACAGACTGCAGCCGAGGCAATACCAAGAAAAGTGCTCATTTTCATGAATACGCATTTTCCAGTGCTACTCACTGTTTGTTTTGTGATACCTTTGTGGACTTTTTTTCCAAACACAAACCAAAATCAGAGCATGTCAAAATAAGAACTACAGAGTTCTCCGAAACCATAAAAAGGTGCTGTGAAAGCCGCTGCGATGAATGGTCATTTAATGTAAAAGGCCGTCTGGAGTATTATCTTCGTGATCTTCCTGCTGCAGATTGTGTCTACCATCACACCTGCAGCGTAAATTTTCGAAGTGGAAAAAACATTCCTCGCGCATACTCCTCCGACGATCATGATTCGAAGAAAGGGAGACCAACTAATGAAGAGCAACACCAAGCATTCCTTCAGACCTGTGCTTACCTGGAAGAGAATGATGATGAACAACTGTTGATTGGAGACCTAATTTCCAAAATGGAGGAATATCTTCAAGGAAGTCAGAGCTCTGTCTACGAACGCAGGCACATGAAGAGAAAGCTTTTAGAACGTTACGGAGACAAGATCATAATTCATAATATCAGGTGAAAGTGGGAAGGCAGATGTATAACACTACGAGAGACAGCTAATGAAATTCTTATAGATTATCACAAAAGTCGAAAGAATGTGATATAGATATAGAGCTACAGAAGATTTACCTAGTAGAAGCTGCTGCAAAAATAATCAGAAGTGATATCAAGTCTGTCGACTCGCCTAGAAAGATGTGTATCCATCTCCAAATGACATCACTGCAGAAAGTGCTCTTGATTACATTCCCAACAGTCTGAAATTGCTATTATCAAAAGCATTTGCGGGACAGGATGCTTCAAGAAAAATAGGTGCAATTGGCAGAGCATTATGCAAGCAACCCGTCCTAGAGGATTACTATGTCCACTACAGATCGGTTTGTCGGTTCAGCTACACCACAACTTTAGGTCAAGGTACCTTATTGACGTTCTCCATCAGCTGGGTTACTGTTCGTCGTATGCAGAAGTAACAAGATTCGAAAGAAACGCGGCGCTGGCAAGTGGGTCTGGCTCTTTTACTGTTGATGAAAACACTGCAGTCCTTCTAGCAGCAGATAACGTCGATCATGATGTCTGCACTTTGGATGGGAAGAATACCTTTCATGGAATGGGTATGATTGCCGCAATAACTCCGAAGATCAAGATCCACCCTTCTATTCACAGGCGTAATGTTGGTGACAATGACATTAAGATGATTGCAACCGTTGACATTAGGGAATATAGACACGCGAGAAGCATGTTGAGGGACATCTCATTCCGCGAACTTCCAGTACCCACTGCCACCATAAGTCGACTTAGTCTTCTCTGGCAGATATCTTCAGCAGAAAGATCAGGTCCAAGTTGGTCCGGACAATGCAGGCAATTCACGGTGGATCAAGTGTCTCACATCCAGGTGTGGCGTCGATCACGTTCCTTCCCATCATAGATATGTCGCCAACTGACATGACCTGCATATTTTCGACATTACTATATTTGAGCAAGACAGCACGCGATCAAAAAGTCCCATGCATTATTACCTTTGATCAGCCTTTGTTCTGGAAAGCTTCCCAAATCATCAATGAACAGAGAGACCTGCAGGACATTGTTTTAATGCTGGGATCATTTATTTCACACTCTGATGAATCTTTTGGGAGCAGTCGGTACTCTTATGAATGGTTCAGGATTGTCTGAAGTACTTCAAGAAATATACGGACCAAATGCCGTGCAACACATGATGTCTGGAAAAGCTGTTTCAAGAGCGATACGTGGTCATATGATAGTAGATGCAGCTCTTATTACCTTACTAGTCGCAGACGTTTTCCCTCGTAATGAAGATGGAACTCCTCATGACCTCCATAAGGAAGCTTGTAACCTGCTCGACGATGTTATGACCGCCAAACAATCAGTTGAGGATGTGGAATCTTCTAATGCATTGTCTCAGATTGCTACCACTTTGGATGCGAAGAAAACTGACCCACAATCTACTTCGCAAACAAGTCAACTCTGGTTGGAATATCAGCGAATGATCAACATTGCACGTTCCTTGATAACAGCAGACAGAACCGGCTCGTGGGATTTGCACTTGCAAGCTATGCTGGAGACTATCCCCATAATTGCAGCAGCCAGACATCACAATTACCTGAAATCGATATACCTGTACCTGCAGAAAATGTTAAGTTTGCCTTCTGAAAATCCAGCCATTAACAAAATGTTCCAGGAAGGTAAGTTTGTGGTAAGAAGAAGCGACAGATTATGGGCCGGACTCGGCACAGACCTGGTGATAGAACAAGTACTAATGCGTTCCCTGAAAAGCAGAGGCGGACTGACACGCGGAAGTGGATTTACAGACATCCAAAGGACAACGTGGCTCTTTTCTATGCCTCTGTGTTCCACTTATAACTTAGCAATGCAGGAATACACCAGAGTTTTGTTGGAAAGTAGTGAACAGCACAAGGAAATGAGGGGAAGTAGACAAATCAGGGACAGTAATGACATGAAGAAAGTACTTGAACGTCTGGAATCCTTATCCCCATTCCATTCTACCTCGGGTCTCTGCAACGTTGTAACAGGGCTAACTGCTGATCCTGGAGTTAACGTTCATCAATTGCATTCAATCGGTACGAACATTGTCGTAAAAATGATTGGGAAACAAGCCTTTACATATTCTGCCAAAAGATCTGACAAAGTGAAAACACTAGGATCTGCTTCTGCCATTGTGATCACTGATGCTTCAGATATAGAAGTAGATCCTGCACTACTGTTTCAGAGAATGATGACTGTTGCCACTGGCGGAGACATGAATCTTGAAGATGTCATGTGTTACGAACTGTGTGCATATCCTCCTGCATTGTTCGAATCACGAAGTATCTTGAGGAAACCCGATAAGTCTCAGCTAGCTCATGCAATAATCAAATACACTGACACTTTACGCATGGAAGAAGTTCAAGAAATTCAGTGCACAGACCAGTACGTATTGGATGGTAGATCTCTACTACATCGTGTTTCCTGGCGTCAAGATGAAACATATGACAGCATCGCCAACTCATATGCCGATTTCACTCTGAAAACATATGGAAAAGCAATCATTGTTTTTGATGGCTACAGCAGCTCTCCTACGATCAAGGACATGACCCACAGAAGACGCAGCACCAAGACAAGCAGAAATGTGAATCTCAGTCCAAGCATGAAGTTTGTTGGCCAGAAGGAACACTTCTTGGCTAATGAAAACAACAAGCAAGCATTTATTTCCCTCGTAGGTGAGATGTTGAAGAAGCACGGGTGTACTGTTCACAACGCAGATGGGGATGCTAATGTGGACATCGTTCGTACAGCAGTTTCCTCATCAGAAAATGCAACTACAACAGTAATAGGGAAGACACCGACTTGCTGATTCTCCTTCTGTACCATGCCAAGGACAGTGGTTTCAAGTTGTACTATCGCAGCGATATAAGACGGGGACCATCTCCTAATCCTGTGTATGATATTCTCAGCATTCAATCATTGTTAGGCAATGACATCTGCAAGTATCTCCTGTTTGTGCATGCTTTCACGGGCTGTGATAGCACATCCAGAATTTTTTCGATCGGTAAAGCCAAAGCATTCGACACACTGATGAAGGTGGCTGAACTCCGTTCAGTTGCAAATACATTCTGTTCTGATTGTTGCCAACACTCTGACATTGAAGCCGCTGGAAGAAAGGCAATGCTTCTGTTGTATGGCTGCAAAACACTTGAATCCACTAATGCACTACATCATGAATGTTAGTTGAAAAGGTAGCTACAGCTAAATCTTTTGTTACACCCGAACATTTGCCACCTACCAATGCGTCCACAAAGTACCACAGCTTTCGCACATACTTTCAAATACTAATCTGGAAGTCTACAGAAGAGAAGATCGATGCAGAACAGTGGGGTTGGTATGTAAAGAATAATTCCTATTACTCTACAGCCTGCGACAAGCCACCAGCTCCAAATTATCTACTCAACATGATCCGCTGCTCCTGCAAGACGAAATGTGCTACTTCAAGATGTGGATGCAAGCGTAATGGAATGCCCTGTTCAGCCGCTTGTGGCGAGTGCCAAATCAGTGGTTGCGATAACAACCCAAGTACCGGTAATCTATTCGATGATAGTGATGAAGAGGATTAATTTCTGTATGTTTGTGACCAGGTATCACTACTTCTGTAATGAACATAACTTGAAACTGGGAAAAAAATAATTGTTGTATTATTGATTATAAAAATCTGTAAAAAGCTATATAACATTATATTTGCATAATAACTGGTTGTGTTGTATATTGTTGAATTATTTAAAACATTACAACTGAAAGAAAAAGCATCAAATGTATCTCTATAAATAAAAGCGTAAATTATATATTTTTTTTTTTCGTAGGAAACATCCAGTCCGCCATTTTGAATTTCATTTTTGGGGGTGTTCCCGGGGTCCAATTTTGTCGGATTTTGGATATGTTATTCGGCACTGGTTCCTGAGCTGGAAACAGTTTAGAAAGCTTCTGAAGCAATTTTGCCCAGGTCTAACTACAAATTGCCTGGACTAAGTTAGACAGGTACATAATTAACTTCATTTTGAAAATACTTTCGATAGTACACGAGCAAGAATAAAATCACAATGACAACACTAATTTCAAGTTCAGTTAAGTTTAATAATCCAACGAACTTAAACCAAACTAAAGCAAATTACAATATATATATATATATATATATATATATACACACACACACGAGTGATCAAAAAGTATCGATAATTTTATTGCTACGGACAAATAAATTCAAATAAGAAATAACCATTTACATATGTGAGTCTTCCTGCCCTCTAGCGTCTGCAGTCTGAAGCAAAATCTGCTACCATGAGTCAGTAGTTGGTTGGAGCGCTTAAAAGGAGGGTGTGGTTTGCAGTACGTATAAATCTCTGAAATGGAACAACGCGCGTTCGGAGACAAACGAAATGATTAAAACAGCTTTTGGAAATGATGCTCTCAGCGTAGCTAACGTTTACAAATGGCACAAAAAGTTTAAAAATGGAGAAACATCGCTTGAAGACAAGGAACGCAGTGGCCGCCCTTCTACTTCTCATACGAATGAAAATGTTCAACACATTCGATTTCTGGTACGAGCAAATGCTTCTCCATTTTTAAACTTTTTGTGCCATTTGTAAAAGTTAGCTACACTGAGAACATCATTTCCAAAAGCTATTTTAATCATTTCGTTCGTCTCCGAACGCGCGTTGTTCCATTTCAGAGATTTATACGTAGTACTAAAACACGCCCTCCTTTTAAGCGCTCCAACCAACTACTGACTCATGGTAGCAGATTTTGCTTCAGACTGCAGACGCTCGAGGACAGGAAGACTCACATATGTAACCCGTTATTTCTTATTTGAATTCATTTGTCCGTAGCAATAAAATTATCGATACTTTTTTGATCACTCCGAGGTGTATATATATATATATTATATATATATATATATATATATATATATATGATGGAAATCCACAAGGAAAAAGAAAAATGATTCCAACGTTTGCATCATTCATTCATTTCACGTGTTTAATTGTGAAATTCATCCATATGGCATATATCGTATAATTTAGGCCGGGTCGAAAAGGAGTCAAGGTCAAGATTTTGCTTAGGTACATATTGTGAGGTTGATATTTTATAATAGTAGTATCCACACCAAAAATCAAGGCTGTGGGACCTTCGCTACTCCGCCCCCTACCGATACTCACTTTTTTCCATATGAATTTGTATGGGAAATAGGCCAAATTCGAAAATCGTACAAATCGACCCCCAAATATAAACTTTTTTGCTTTCGGATGGCCAAAATCAGGTTCCCCGGCACGAATTACATCAGAATAGACCATTCACCAACTTTTTTTGAGATCGGGGGATAGGGGGTAGGGTCTTAAATCCGGTACTGACTCATAGCACCGGATATAAGACCTAATATTACATTACTTTTGTTTTTTCTTTCCAGATTCCTATTTAGGTACCTAGAATGTTAAAAGTTTGTATTAAAATACGTTATGTAATTTTAAAATATCAGTAATAAATAAAATATAGTTAAAATCTTATTAAATTAAATTATGGCTACTAGAAAAAGAAGCCACAATGCAGCCTTTTGCAGCAGAAATTTTGAGCTACCAAGATCTATAAATTTTCTAGCAAATGATTATATTGATTTGATTAATTGGAATGAGCAGATAATCACTCCTCCACCTTTGCTAAGTAATTTTAACAATGAGCAATTGCTTCAGATTAGAACTAAACCTCTAGAAATACTAGATTTTCTATGTCACAGCCAAGGCGTTGAACGGGGTGTGAACTTAGTAACTAAATCTAGCCAGGAAAGAAGTGGTTATATTAATCGGCATAAATTTATTTTAAATACTTTAGAGTCTAGAAAAGAACTGCCTACTTTTGAGTGGAAAGGTCAATGGAAGGAATAAAAAAAAAACATTAGTTTTAGGTCAAAAATTTTATTGAATTTCTCTCTTAATTTCTAAATTTCTACCAATAATAGCTAAAAATTTATGTATTAAATTTTTTTTTTCATGCATTTTTGTATTTTTTATTTTTTTTCATTAAAAAATAAATATAAGTGTTTTATAAGCGAACTTTTG
The DNA here is from genome assembly GCA_023014485.1 of Bathynomus jamesi. Taxonomy (NCBI): domain Eukaryota; kingdom Metazoa; phylum Arthropoda; class Malacostraca; order Isopoda; family Cirolanidae; genus Bathynomus; species Bathynomus jamesi. The sequence continues at coordinate 2,091,302 of JAJOZX010000017.1, read as the reverse complement.
TAATAATAAAAAAATTTCGAAGTAAATCGCAAATTATCTCGAATTTTACGAATTTTCTGAAAAAACTGAAACCGGTAGGGGGGGGGGGGGGGGGGGTCCTCAGAATTCAAAAATATTTTACCAGGGTGTTACTATGAATGTTTGAACCACCTCACACTATGTACGTAAGAAATAAAAAATTTCGACCCGGCCTAATATATATATATATATATATATATATATATATATATATATATATATATATAAAGAACGACGCTTGTATAGAAGACATTCCGCGCAAGATGAGAAGGGAAACGAACAAATGAAAAAATGAGGTAACCACCCGGGAATCGAACCCGGGATCTTCATATTGCCGGTCAGATATGATAACCATTACACCATGGGCCTCACTCGATCAAAAGTCATAATTCTCCTACATACGCGCAGGAACCAATGCCCTGAGGGGGGCACCTCCCGCATGCCGCATGTATATATGTGCGGCATGCGGGAGGTGCCCCCCTCGGGGCATTGGTTTCTGCGCGTATGTAGGAGAATTACGACTTCTGATCGAGTGAGGCCCATGGTTTAATGGTTATCATATCTGACCGGCAATCGGAAGATCCCGGGTTCGAGTCCCGGGTGGTTACCTCATTTTTTTTATTTGTTCGTTCTCCCGCCTCATCTTGCGCGGAATGTCTTCTATACAAGCGTCGTTCTTTACGTTAATTATACTGCGTGTTCTTTGCAGTTGAAAATGTGTGTATATATATATATATGTTTGTTAACCCCTCCTTTCATGGACCTGGGGTGGTTCGAATCGACGGGGGTTCTGGTTGGGAGGCAGCAACGGATATTTCTTCTATAACATTCTAATTCTTTTCGCTCTCGCTATAGGGTCGACAGTTGTTAATTCTTCTCTTTCTATAATACTCTGATACTTTCTCTGATACTAGAATTATCGACTTTTCTTTTATAACTTATCGACTTTACTGACTAAGTTCTTCTGAAGAGAGCCCAACTCGAAGAGGAAATAAAAAGTTTCTCTTACTGTAATTTACTTCTAAAAAATGTACAGGTAGTTCTGAATTTACAGGGGTAGAGGTTCGACCTCTTTCGACCATAGCTCAGGCCGAATCTAAAAAGTTAAGGAGGCAAGGGGCCTCTGCCCCTCCTCGCAGCGAGGCTGCTAACAAGGGAGTCTCGTAGTAGTGACCAAAGAAGAGTGAAGTAATGAAGTGTAGTTAATTTTACAATTACATGTATCATATAAGTCTAAATGTTGGGGGAATGCAGTTGAAGGTTAAGTTTCCCCCCTTTTAAACACACGATCAGATGTTTGAAAGATTCCAAATAAAAATTAAAAAATAAATATAAAAACTAATTGTATCTTTCGCCGAGTCTACATTTCTGAAGGCGATATCATTTCGTAGTACAGTCTAAGTACATCATTGAGTACGTATTAATTTTGGTCATTACAATTACGATTACAATTACCAATTAATTCATATTCACTTATTATTGTTTAATTACACTTCCATTTAAAGTACATTACAAGTTATTATTAATTACAGTTTCATTAAAGTACATTACGTTATATTAAATTAAAGTATTACAGTTAATTACAATTAAACAGTTGCTATAACTTTGTTTTGTTTTTACGGTGTTTCATATTAATAGAGAATTAAGATGTTAGAAATATAATACAAAATACATGGGCACATACGGTATGGATTTATATACAACATAATATGTTATAAATTTGAATCAGAGCGAGAGGAGATATTTATCTTAGAAGCGTTCGATTTTGCTGTGATTAGCGAATTCGACCACTTACCTAAGCATTTATGAATATCTTGCGAGAGGTGAACGCACTTAAAATAAAAAAAATTAAAAAAATACATGTGGACGTATTTTACATGTACGTAACACAATAGGTTGTGTGCGTAATATAGACACGCGTAAAATATGGACTGATTAGGTTGATAGGCATCAGTCGACAATAGGTAGGACACAACATAAATAATGATGTATAGAGAATTAAGTTTTTTTATTATTATTATTAAAGAATTTACCATACATTGAATATGGAAGATGTCCAAATACTAAACACGTGATTCAGTGTTCAAGGTATGGAAAACGTGAAGAGAATTAAATTACTTTATGACGTCATAGTTATTCACATTATGTCATACGTACAGTATGTCATTATTAGAAAAGATGAATTAGAGGAATACAGTAATGAATAAAGAAGTACAAATCGAAATTCTATCCAAAACTCGCTTAGGCGATTTTGGTTTCTTATGTAAAAATGAACATTCGAACATAAAAACCATACGAACATAAGTACTGCATGAAGACAATGAATCTATATAATGATGGTATAGGAATTGTTCATTGTTCATTTTTACAGTGCTCCCCGTTTTAAAAATGATATTAATTAATACAATAATATAATACAATTAATACAATACAATACAATTGAGAAAATAACATCCTAACTAATTCAAGTTAGATGACGAATTTTTCTTTACATTACAAGTTTTATACAGAACAAGTGAGTTCGGGTGGTTGGGTACAATGCAGAGTAATCAAATTTTTAACATGACACTTGCTTAGAGTTATTATAAAATATAAAAAATTCAAAGATTAATACTTTAATTTAGACAAACAATTAACCCTAAAAGGACGACCGCTACATATTGGTAACCTTTCAAATACATGCCTTCATAACTTAACCCTACAAATAATTCCGGCGTTAAAGGGTTAAGTTAGACAAACAATGATATCGTTAAATTTTTTTACAAAATGTTATTTTTCTGTGGGAAAAATTACATACATAATGAATAGTAGATAAAAGGGAAAAACGTAAATCTTACAATCTATAAACTAATTTTTATTGACTATTGTAGGTAAAAAATCGAATTACGTAATGGATGATGTATAGACCTGTGGTCTAGTGTGTATTTGTGTGTACTAGGTACAAAGTGTGTATCTTATAATTTTGAGGGACAGATTAGCTGAGAGGATTGTTAAATGTACTGAATAAATGCATGAGCAAGATATATTAGAAAGCACAGTTAGCACTTACACGCAATTAAATAAAGTTTATCGTGATAACCAATGATTTTAGCACAAGGTTCGTGTACATATAGTATATATAGTGTGCATACGTGTGTATGTGTGTAGGGATTTGGAAGGTTTTTGAGTTAAAAAAGTTTAAAAATGATGTATAATAATTTAAGATGGGTTTAGGGTTATAAAATCTTTTAAGTTTAAGTCAATTATTGTTATTATTATTATTATTATTTATTATTATTATTATAAAATCCTTTAAGCTCAAGGTCGATTATTATAAAATTCTAAATTTAAGGACAATTACTCACGATTAATTGAACAAAGAAATGAAAAATACAAATTAAAAATAGAAATCACCTATGCATTTTAATGAGCTAAACATAATTTTATAATAATCTTAAAAATAAAAGTAAATCGAGCCATAGATGAGTTTCGGCCAAGAATAAAAAAAGTTATTGAAATGGAAGGAAAGCATTTCGAACAATCTTTTCTTTTAATAATTTCGGGTAAATTTTACATTAAAAATTATTTTTATATAACCAAAAAAAGATATTAAAAAGGTTTAATAATTTTTGCATGTTAAGTAGAAAAATCATACTCTTTCGTTAAATGTTGATAGAATTTGAATTATTTCATATTTTAGTCTGAAAACTTGTTTGCATATAGATAGATAAATACGTATGTTTTATTGTGTAGAAGTTTTATTAAAATTAAATGACAAAAAAGAACAAACACAACTGAAATTTAGGGTATGTGCGGTCATACGGGTAAATTTCCCGACCGTACAGAGCAGGATAAATTAGGTACATGATCGATTAATTATTACACTATTTCTGTCATCATATAATCACAATACTTATAAAACTCGTTACAAACATTTGTAAAAACGGTTTTGGTTGCAAACAATAAAATGTCATTTTACCTATATATTTATATACGCAACAATGGCATGAAAAGAAAAGACAAATCGGTCAATTTCCTTCTTACAAAAAAAAAAAAAACTAAAAACAAACCGGTCAATTCAGGTTGAATTTAATTTTATTTTACAACAAAAAAAAGGTTGAATTAAATTCTTAAATTACATTTTCTTAAATTAAATTCTCTTAAACTACAAAGAAAAAGTTGAATTCAATTGACTGCATTGAAAACTGACTTGGGACTTGAAAACTGACTTGGGACTTGAAATTGACTGAGACTTGAAACTGACTGAGACTAGAAATTGAAACTGAAACTGTCTGACTTGAACTCTATCAAGTATCTTGAAACTGAAACTGTCTAACTTGAACTCTATCAAGTATCTTGAAACTGAAACTTTCCTACTTGAACTCTATCAAGTATCTTGAAACTGAAACTGTCTAACTTGAACTCTATCAAGTATCTTGAAACTGAAACTGTCTAACTTGAACTCTATCAAGTATCTTGAAACTGAAACTGTCTAACTTGAACTCTATCAAGTATCTTGAAACTGAAACTGTCTAACTTGAACTCTATCAAGTATCTTGAAACTGAAACTGTCTGACTTGAACTCTATCAAGTATCTTGAAACTGAAACTGTCTAACTTGAACTCTATCAAGTATCTTGAAACTGAAACTGTCTAACTTGAACTCTATCAAGTATCTTCAAACTGAACTGACTGAAATTGACTGCACTTGAACTCTATCAAGTGGAGTCTACTGAAAATGAAACTGACTTGCACTTGAACTGCTATCAAGTGAAGACTATTAATCTCTGAGGTTTGGTTGTCCCTCTTGGTTACAACCAACTGAAACTGTCTGAAAACTGAAAATGCACTTGAACTGCTATCAAGTGAAGTCTATTATTCTCTGGGTTTGGTTGTCCCTCTTGGTGCAACCGACTGAAACTGTCTGAAAACTGATTTGCAACTTATTTGCAACTAAAACTGACTTGAAACTACTTCAAGTATCTCTATAAATCTCTGGGGTTTGGTTGTCCCTCTTGGATGCAACCAACTGAAACTGAAAACTGAAACTGGAACTTGAAACTGTTTTCAAGTATCTCTATAACTCTATAAACTCTCTTTCTTAATTTGCAAGTCTATTCAATTCAATAATTTGAAAAAATTGTAAACAAAAATAAAAAATGTAAACAACATTTCACTCGAATGTACGCGAAGGTACGGTACTATTATGTTTGTACATAAAATAAAATTATTCTATACTAACTATAATAGTGAAAATAACTCTCTGAAATTAATTCTGTGACATTTAACTCTGTGACATTTAACTCTGTGACATTTAACTCTGTGACATTTAACTCTGTGACATTTAACTTCTGTGACATTTAACTTCTGTGACAATTAACTTCTGTGACAATTAACTTCTGTGACAATTAACTTCTGTGACATTTAACTTCTGTGACTTTTAACTTCTGTGACTTTTAACTCTGGGAAAATTACTGTTTCACTAAAAAAATGTATCACTGGTGTCTGAAATGTTCACTGTGTTTCTTGTAAATTCTGGCTTGATACTCATTATTAACTTAATAATACTTACTTTTCAAATATTTACAAATTTCTTAAAAAAAACCAACTCTGTACTTAACAAAATTTCTACGGCGAAATCCTTAGAGACGTGTCCTGAAGACGTGTCTTGCTGGCTACTTCTTCTTGGATGAAAACTAGGCGTGGAGAACTTGCAGTCGTGACACACCGGTTCAAGGGTGGATGGTACGAACTGGAAGTCGTGACACGCCGGTCAACTGGTGGGTCTTATTATCCTGGCAGGGTCGCCACTGTTTGTTAACCCCTCCTTTTATGGCCCTGGGGTGGTTCGAATCGACGGGGGTTCTGGTTGGGAGGCAGCAACGGATATTTCTTCTATAACATTCTAATTCTTTTCTCTCGCTATAGGGTCGACAGTTGTTAATTCTTCTCTTTCTATAATACTCTGATACTTTCTCTGATACTAAAATTATCGACTTTTCTTTTATAACTTATCGACTTTACTGACTAAGTTCTTCTGAAGAGAGCCCAACTCGAAGAGGGAAATAAAAAGTTTCTCTTACTGTAATTTACTTCTAAAAAATGTACAGGTAGTTCTCTGAATTTACAGGGGTAGAGGTTCGACCTCTTTCGACCATAGCTCAGGCCAGAATCTAAAAAGTTAAGGAGGCAAGGGGCCTCTGCCACCTCCTCGCAGCGAGGCTGCTAACAAGGGAGTCTCGTAGTAGTGACCAAAGAAGAGTGCAGTAATGAAGTGAAGTTAATTTTACAATTACATGTATCATACAAGTCTAAATGTTGGGGGAATGCAGTTGAAGGTTAAGTTTCCCCCCTTTTAAACACACGATCAGATGTTTGAAAGATTCCAAATAAAAATTTAAAAAATAAATATAAAAACTAATTGTATTTTTCGCCGAGTCTACATTTCTGAAGGCGATATCATTTCGTAGTAGTACATAAGTACAGTCTAAGTACATCATTGAGTACGTATTAATTTTGGTTCATTACGATTAAATTACCAATTAATTCATATTCACTTATTATTGTTTAATTACACTTCCATTTAAAGTACATTACAAGTTATTATTACAGTTTCATTAAAGTACATTACGTTATATTAAATTAAAGTATTACATTTAATTACAATTAAACAGTTGCTATAACTTTGTTTTGTTTTTACAGTGTTTCATATTAATAGACAATTAAGATGTTAGAAATATAATACAAAACACATGGGCACATACCGTATGGATTTATATACAACATAATATGTTATATTATGTTATAATATGTTATAAATTTGAATCAGAGCGAGAGGAGATATTTATCTTAGAAGCGTTCGATTTTGCTGTGATTAGCGAATTCGACCACTTACCTAAGCATTTATGAATATCTTGCGAGAGGTGAACGCACTTAAAAGAAAAAAAAATACATGTGGACGTATTTTACATGTACGTAACACATTAGGTTGTGTGCGTAATATAGACACGCGTAAAATATGGACTGATAGGTTGATAGGCATCAGTAGACAATAGGTAGGACACAACATAAATAATGATGATAGAGAATGAAGTTTTTCATTATTATTATTAAAGAATTTACCATACATTGAATACGGAAGATGTCCAAATACTAAACACGTGATTCAGTGTTGAAGGTATGGAAAACGTGAAGAGAATTAAGTTACTTTATGACGTCATAGTTATTCACATTATGTCATACGTACAGTATAAGTCATTATTATAAAAGATGAATTAGAGGAATAAAGTAATGAATAAAGAAGTACAAATCGAAATTCTATCCAAAACTCGCTTAGGCGATTTTGGTTTCTTATGTAAAAGTGAACACTCAAACATAAAAACCATACGAACATAAGTACTGCATGAAGACAATGAATCCATATAATGATGGTATAGGAATTGTTCATTGTTCATTTATATATATATATATATATATATATATATATATATATATATACTGTATATACACACAGTGGACCCACATTTAACGATCGTAATTGGTGCAAAATAAACCATCGGTACACGAACCAATTATAACATGTAAATGGCGTAATTGGTGCAAATTTTTCGAAAATACACTCTCGCAAAACTTAAAAATACTAATTTTCCATGTTTAAAAGGATATTTTAACAATACATGATATTTTAACACCAAAAATGTATTATAACTTATTTTGCTGTAAATAAATAATAAAAACAATTAAATAAACATAATTAAATAAAGAAATAAAAAAAAATTATTTACCTTAGGTTGGTGGAGTGTAACATGGATGAAAATCGATTGTGGTAGTCGTGGGGTTGGAGGAGAAAATTATTGTTTGGAAGGAGAATCTCCTCACGGAAATTAATCGTAACACGGGCAATATATTCTCAATGAGGCTTGATCGTAACACAAACCAATCGGTAAGCGGGTGTCCACTGTATATATATTTATACACACACACACACTAGTGTGTGTATATATATATATATAGACCATATATATTATATAATATATATATATTATATATATATATATATTATATATATATATATATCAACGTAAAGAACGACGCTTGTATAGGAGAATATTCCGCGCAAATGTAAAGAACGACGCTTGTATAGAAGAACGCTCCGCACAAGATAAGGAGGGAGAACAAACAAATGAAAAATGAGGTAACCACTAACCACCCGGGAATCGAACCCAGGATCTTGTGCGGAACGTTCTTCTATACAAGCGTCGTTCTTTACATTAATTATACTGTGTGTTGTTTGCAGTTAAAATGTGTATATATGTGCGGCATGCGGGAGGTGTCCCCTCAGGGCATTGGTTTCTGCTCGTATGTAGGAGAATTACGACTTCTGATCAATCGAGGCCCATGGTGTAGTGGATAGCATATCTGACCGGCAATCGGAAGATCCTGGGTTCGATTCCCGGGTGGTTACCTCATTTTTCATTTGTTCGTTCTCCCTCCTCATCTTGTGCGGAACGTTCTTCTATACAAGCGTCGTTCTTTACATTAATTATACTGTGTGTTGTTTGCAGTTAAAATGTGTGTGTATATATATACTCATATATATATATATATATATATATATATATGCCGTTTGGGCTACGTCGTGGCCAATGTCGTAACACCGCTTCCCGGAGATCAGCGAAGTTAAGCGACATTGGGTCTGGGTAGTAGTTGGATGGGAGACCGTCCTCCGCGCCCAGATTATGTAGCGACCCGTGGTTCGGATCCCACGTAAAGCTGTAGCTCCCCTCCGTCATATGACCTTAGATGTTGCGAAGGAGGTTAAACAATACCCAATTAAAAAAAAAATATATATATATGCCGTTTACCGTCCTGCCGTTTTTTCTCTAAGCTATGGAATTCTTGGTACGAAAACGTCTATCTGTAGTTCCACTTAACTTCGACATTACTGTATTATTTCTAATCAGTTGTATATATTTTTAGCCTTAGTATGTGAACTATCATTGTATTAATAATATTTCTCGTATAGACTATAGTCTGCCAATAAACCTTTTCTTTTTCATTTTCATATAGTCGCCTACGGATCACCAGTTTGATGTGGCCAAGAAAGTAGGCTTACTATAATTAATGAATTATATCGAAATGAATAATTAGGGGTCACTAGTTTGGACATACAGCCCACACAAGCAATATTTAATAAGGAGAGAGAAATTACTTTTTTGTTTTGTGTTTAATTAGAAAACTAAATTAAGTATTTGTTCAGAGTGATTAACAATTCTATAACGGTATTTATAGTGATTAACAAATCCATACGGTATTTATACTATATTACAGATGACTGATTATTAGCAATAAGGGTACTTGTAGGTTATCCCCCCCCCCCCACGCTTGATTTGTCATCGTGGCAAATAGCACGCACGCAGAACAATCAAACGAGCATTTCGTTCTAGAATGTTTGATGCACATTGGTTGTTGATTTGTTATACAACTTACATTAACTTTGGATCACCTGAAGATCAGGGTCCCCAGCCTTCTTTAGTTAGACTTATAACGCTAACTAACAAAAATATCACGACCTAACCTAACCAGTCGTTAGGTCAACTGTACGCCCTTGACGATTGGTTAGGTTAGGTCGTTTCCGTACACTTTTGGGTATAGCCTATTCGCTAGGCTGCGGTTACACTATGTAGGCTACGCAGGAATTGCTTAACACGAAGGCAAGGGTAGGCTTGTGGCTTGTAGCCTACTAAAAGGTTTACAGACCTGGGCTTCGAAGGATTGCTTCTGTAGGCGGACTGGCCTTACCGGCGAGAGGATGAGTGTTGACGGCCGGTAGAGACTTGTTGAAAAGGGGGCCAACGGAAACTCCTGCAGCAGTGATGTTGCTTCTTGCAGGATAAAATTTGAGAGGGCCTTACTTGATGATACACTTCGTGTATGTTCGACCGGAGCCTTGAAAGAACAGCGGGCCGCTCTCCGACGAAGGCCGGAGAGCGGGTGGCGTGACGAGTGGTGTTACTGACGAAGGCGCTGAGAGTGAGACGTAACGACAAAAACAAGAAGATGGCAAGCGATAGTGATTTGAGAAAGAAATCGCATTTTATAGGTCTTGGTGACGTCCTCTGGTGGTCATTTCGGGAAATACCACAAAATCTGTGTTTCCTCCATGGGCCTGTTTCATGTCCACGTGAAGTCTTTGTTTTGATTTCATGGTGTTTGAGAACGGCGAGGAAAGAATTTCCGGTCGCTCTCTCTCTCTCTCTCTCTTCTCTCTCTCTCTCTCTCTCTCTCTCTCTCTCTCTATATATATATATATATATATATATATATATATATATATATATATATATAAGGACTCCATAGTTCTCAGGTCTGTTTCAATTTGCAAAGTGGTTAAAAATTGAGAAATTTTTATTAAATGGATGGTCGGATTGAGGATTTCGCTGGTCTACTTAGTGGTAAAGAAGTACGACTACTAATGCCACGATGCTTAAGTTAGCGGACGGAGCTGCCAATATATGTGGCGTTACAACTACAGTTGAAAGTGTAACCTAGGTTGGAGACGAGAACATCGGGTAACTTTTCGTTAAGCTTAAAAAAGGAGCTAATGCTAAAATTATTGATAAATATAAATTTAAAATCAATCTATGGGTAAAACTGAACGAGAAAGCGTTTTAGGTCTTTTTCGATCTTTTCGCTGATGTAACCATAAAAGGCATCGATATATTTTTTATCTTTATGAACAGTGGGATCGTGGAGTTGGGGGCTTAAAATGATGATTTAAATAGTTTCGAACATGTTTCATAATCAATGTGTGTGTATATATATATATATATATATATATATATATATATATATATATATATATTGTGACCCCCCCAAATAGTAGCCACCTTTTTCACCGGGCCAACAAGAACACAATTTCAAGAATAACTAAATGACTCAAATCATATTAAATCCTTTATATTATCTTTAAAATGACAAGTAGTTTGTTTATATGGGGGTAAGAAATTTCTTTACAAATTCAACTTGAACAATACTAGTTGTTAAAAAAAAGGAGCAAGTGTAGTTTACGTCCCCCTGACGCAAAAGGGGACACAAACTACACTAGGTCAAAGTTGGTGAACGTAAAGTACACTAGGATCTTTAGGAGACATTTTTTAAATGAATCCATCAATAAAATGTTAAAACTAACGAAAATATTACGACTTAACCTAACCCATCGTCAATATATATATTATATATATATATATGATGAATAAAACCACGAAGGAAAGGAAACACAAAATGGTGCTCAAGTGCTTTCGTCTAATGACATCCTCAGGAACACTGAGGATGTCATTAGACGAAAGCGCTTGAGCACCATTTTGTGTTTCCTTTCCTTCGTGGTTTTATTCATCATAAATATTTTTCACGTGTTACTTTCGTGAAATAATTTTCATATATATATATATATATAAATTTACGATTGGTTAGATTAAGTCGTAATATTTTCGTTAGTTTTAACGTTTTATTTGATTAGGTATACGCGGACAAAGTTGGGGAACGTAAATTACACTACTGTAGGATAATGTAGGGGAACGTAAACTACACTAGGCACCACAGGGGGACGTAAACTACACTTGCTCCATAAATAATGTTTGACAATTCAAAAATAGAAAAAATTGCTAAATTCGTGTTGTTGAATAGTGATTTTAATAGTAATTTTACGGTCAACTTTCGGGATCACTCGTCGATTCAGGGTAGGCCCATAGTATATCCTCGTATCCAAAGTCTCCTCACTCATGAGCTGTCATACTGAAATGAATATCTAATTTACATTTACAATTACCATACTCCACACAACTTTTTATCTCTAAGGAAAGTAATGAAAAGTTATATTACTGTTTTTCACTCTAATCTGTATGTTATTACAACCATAAGAAGCATAATAAGTAATAAATTCTGTCTCTAATCCGAAATTACCAGCCATTCCAAACGCACATCCGTCCTCCCCGACCTCAAACTTAGCATTGATGAATCATGAATAGGGTTTGTAAATTGTATTGCTGCATCTGGAGGGCGCTGCGAGTCGATGTTTGGATGAACGCTTGTCCACAAAATGAAGTTTTATAAGACTTGGTCAATTATATTAGACTATGGTTAGACCTAGGTTAGGCTAGTTGATGCATTGTTATGGGTTGTAGAGGGCTAGGCTAGGCAGGCTCATAAGTGAAGTACACCTAGGCCTAGACGGTATTGCACTCGCGACAATCAGTTTTGATTTGGCAGTGAGCGAAGGAAGTTTATTAATCCTCTTATTTTATGCGAGCTGTTATGACACTTTTAACCCTTTACTGCCCAAAAGGACAAATTTGTAACCTTTCAAATACACGCATTCATAACTTAACCCTACAAAATATTTGGGCAGTAAAGGGTTAAGTGAGGAAGACAAAATTGCCATCAAACTTCTTCACAAGAAAAAAGGTTTCGGTGCTTAAAGAATACTAAAACAGTATACTCATTGGTCAGACATTGGTCTGTACGTAGTGTGTCACATTTGTTGGAAAAAATTCATGAAACAAGAACTCATGCACAAAACCCGGGGGAGTGGACGACGGCGTACAGCAAGGAAGGACCCCGACAAACATTAACTCCGTAAGTGAACTTATTTGCAGCCAAGAAGACAATCCCCGTTTAAGTTTGAGTGTACGTAGAACTGCTAATCGCACCGGTATTAAAGAAGTTCAATGCATCGAATTGCGAAGAAAGACTTTGGTTTAAAAACATTTAAGCGCTCCCAAGTGCATCGCATATCCGAACAGCCAAAAGTAAAGTACGTACAATGTTGCCGTTTAGATCAAATAACCACGCGTCTATCATCTGGTTTACGGATGAAAAGATTTTCACTGTTGAATGGCTTCGAAATATGTAAAACGATGGAATGTACGATAACCTAAGAAAAACCAAGACATTCCAAAAAGCAGGCTCCTTCGAGAGACACATCACTTCAGTCAGTCTGTGATGGTTTCTGTTGGTGTTTCTCGTTTAGGAAAAACATCCACTGTCTTCGTCGGCAAAAGTGTGAAAAATTTATATATATATATATATATATATATATATATATATATATATATATATATATATATATATTGTTCTTCTTCATTGTAAACTTCGTTGTAAATGTTCAGCTAAGTCCCTAATTACCCTCCTTGTCAGCTTTAATTTTTAACAACTATTGTTCAAGTTGAATTTGTGAAAAGACTACTTATCCAAATTAAATAAACTACCTCTCATTTTGAGAACAATATAAAGGGTTTAATATCACTTCTGTTTCCTTTAATTTTCCTCGGAAGTGTGGTTTTGTTGACTCGGTGAAAAAGGTGGCCACCTTTTTGAGACACACACACACACACACACACACACACACATATATATATATATATATATATATATATATATATATATATATATATATATACAAATTTGCATTAAATATACTTGTATTAAGTACACTTGGTTAACTTATATTCATATGAAATGTAATCGCGTCATATCGACTCGCCCGAATGATTTAATGTTCTTATCTTGACCGTGAAATGGCAGTGGTATTAACTTGTGGGAAATCTTTGCCCTCCTTTCGGTTACGTTATAATCGCGAGCATATATTAGAAAGATTAAAAATAAACGTTAAAATTATAATAGCACAAAAAAGAAATATTGTCAGAAAAAAGTTTATATAAAATAATAATAATTGGAATTATACGAGTGGAATTATAACGTCATTTCGCCATATTCAATTAATATGCGTCATATTAATTAATTCATTCATTATACGTTTCAAAAAGTAAAAGTCTCTTTTCGGTTTTCACAAAAATTGTTTCTTTACCTATATTATTTCAGAGGGAACATAATTAGAATTAAAAATTATTATGCAGGGTGTCCATAAGTCACCCAACATAGGAAACTACATTTATTTATAAAGATAGTTATAGTATTTGTTCGAAATGATTCCCACCAATCTCAAACATGTTTGTAAACGAAAAAGCAGATTCCTTTGAATGTTCCTCAACATATTTGGCCTGTGGAGCGACTTCATCTTGAAATAAATAGACATTGCTTATTTTCCTCTGATGCGTGACTTTATGGACACCCTGTAGATTGGGTTTCATTGGAATCGTTTTTAATTTTTCCTTGTGGGTGTGCATCATTTATGTATTTCGCATGTTTAATTACGGAATTCATCCCATATATATATATATATATATATATATATATATGGTACTTACGTATTATCGGGACTACCAAACTGTTTACTATGTATTTTTGCTCTCGTCATTTTCGTTTAAACTAACGAAAATATCACAATTTAACCTAACCAATCATCAAGGGTGTACAGTTGACCTAACCGGGCATTCAGTTGACCTAACCGGGCACTGAATTAACCAAACCGGTCACTCAATTAAACCTAACAGGTTAATATTGGTTATTTCACCTAAATATCTTCTGGTCTTTTCGTATTAGGTACTCACTGTCACATTTCGGACAAGTTAAGGATGAGAGAATAACGCCGTAATTGATAAAAACATCCAGTGCTTTGTCTTCATCTCGTATTATCAGGACTATCTACGAAAAACATATTTTCTGTTTTCAGCGATTTTATTCATTGTGGATAATATAATATAATATAATATGATATAATATAATATATGATATGATATACATAAGATAAGTATGATAAACACTCAATAATCAATTTCAGGTGGCCAATATTCCTTAATTGCTTCCAGTATGGCACTGAAAGGGTACATAATAAACAGTTTGGTAATCCCGATAATACGTAAGTACCATATAATATATATATATATATATATATATATATATACACACACAGGGGTGGTGCAAAAGTTACGATCGGATCGGCTTTGTTCTAAACAAGTTTGTAACGTAGCACAGATGCAGGCGAGTGCGTTGTGAACAGTTGTGAGAGTGCATAATATGGAATTCATTCAGAAATTTATCATATTTTCTGTCTACATTTTCTAAAAATTACACTGGCCAACAAAATGAAACTTTTTTCTCATCACAAACATGATCACACTTTTCTTAATGCATGTTTCGCGCTGATTCCGAATCTGGTTTTATTTCTTTTCTAGCACGTATAGTTATATAGATACACTGGTTTTGATATTTTTAAGTTTTTGATATTGCTATAAGAAAATTTATGGATGTATAGATCACATTTAGGAATGCTAAACAACAAATACATCATATACCTTATTCAATGTACTTATAAATAAAGAATATATACATTATTTTATTAAAAGCGCTGTGAGTGTGATTTCCTTTTGTAAATTTGGCCTGGATTGTCACGATACAGCATCCAACAATGGTCCGCCATCATGCTTTCATTCCAATATCCTTGGTAGCGCTTCTCCATCATCTGAATATCTTGATGGAAGCGCTCTCCTTGCTCGTCACTCACTGCACCAAGGTTTTCAGGAAAGAAATCTAAGTGGGAATGCAGGAAGTGAATTTTTAACGACATTCGACACTCCATTTCTTTGAAGGCATCAAGGAGGTTCTTGACTCCATCCTTATACGCAGGTGACTTGTTGCTTCCAAGAAAGTTTTCACATATCCATTTGAACGCCAGCCAAGCCTTCAATTCCACCGGACTTAGGACTTTTTCAAATTCAGTGTCATTCAAAACATTCCTTATTTGTGGCCCAACAAAAATTCCTTCCTTCAATTTTGCTGCAGTAACCTTCGGAAATTTCCTTGAAAGGTATTGGAACCCTTCAGAATTGACTTTACCCATTGCTTTAACAAAATTCTTCATTAAACCAAGTTTAATGTGAAGAGGTGGCAGATAGATCTTTTGGGGATCCACTAAAGGGACAGACTGGACATTGCTTATCCCTGGGACATATGTATACCTAAGTGGCCAGTCACTTTTGGTGTAATGTTCTATAGTGGCGCGACTGTCCCACAGGCAAAGGAAACAACAAAATTTTGTGAATCCTGACTGCATACCCATAAGCATTCCTATAACTTTTAGATCTCCACAAACATTCCATTGATGACTGTCGTATTTGATTGCCTTAAGTAGTATATCCATATTGTCATATGTCTTTTAGATGGACGGAATGGACAATGGGGATGGATGGCATTATATTACCATTATGCAAAAGAACTGCTTTCAGGCTTCTCTGCGACGAATCAATAAAGAGGCGCCACTCAGATGCCACATACGTCTGAGATATGGCTGTAAATAGTCCATTGATGTCATGGCAATAACAGAGAGGACCGTCTACTGAAAAGAATGCTGTTAATTCAAAATTCCGCTTTCGGTAGTAACTAATACGAACATTGTTCTCAAGTAAATTGTTCTCCTTTAGTCTTGAGGCGAGAAGCTCTGATTTCTCTTTAGACAGCGATAAGTCTCTAACAAGATCATTCAACTGTCCTTGGGTTAACTTTTTAGGCTCTAAATGTCTACCTTCAAAAGTGTACTCTGGTTCTGTAGATGGTCCGGAAACGCCAGTTGCACCTTCATCACTTTCCATGTCATCTATGATAGAATCTAGCCTATCACTTGGGGAATTGGAATGGAATGGGCAATGTTTCATCATGTTTTACTGGTCTACGTGCTGAATCCAAGTTTGGATATACAATCTGGTGTTTGTTCTTGGCAGAAAACCCCATTAAGTTCACACTACAAAAATAACAGTCTTCATGATGATCTCTCGGCTCCCTCCATATCATGGGTATGGCAAATGGCATTGAAGCTTTCTTTTTGTTAAGCCAATCACGTAATCCATTTGAACAGCCAGAACAGATTTGATGTGGCGCCCATGGTTTATCTTGGTCACCTAGATGGCAACCAAAGTATAGCTTGTATATTTTATTAATGTCGGTTGTAATACTTCGTCGCTGTGTTTTAGTTGTCAACTGGCCGCATACGAAACAGAACTTGTCGGGGTCATTCTTACATTGTCGAGGCATGTTGACTGACCTGAGCAAACTATAAATTCAAAAAAATGTACACCAACTTGACACAACAAGTTCTTGGACTGGACTGATCTTTTGACACACAAAGCACGGCGTTGTTGCCTGAATCACAATGCTGCTAGACGTAAAAGCTCACACCTGAAATACATAAGATGTATAATTAAGATAATTGAAATAAATAAGATGAATAAACTAAAAAAACACAATAAAATAAACACAATCAAATGTTGAAATATTAGTATTTTGCCTATTTAAAATGGTTAAATCTGTGTATTTATATATATGCCTTCATCTTGAAAACTATACGTGCTAGAAAACATCTGAATGCAGTTTTGGAATCAGCGTGAAACATGCTATCCAGCCACCACAAATTTTACTCTGATGAAAAATCTTTGTTGACCAGTGTTATATTTTAAAAAAAATTGAGATAATCAATATATTTCACCCGGTCGTAAATGTTCAACAGCCCCATACGTTGACCTCCTACTAACTTCACATTGATGCTGCGAGCTGTTCGTATCCTGAATACGTGTACACTATCTTTAAAGGTGCATTGTGAAAAACGGCGAAATCTTGCACTTAATCTGAGCACATATGTGTCATGAGTAGTGATATATATATATATATATATATATATATATAATTATATATATATATATATCATAGAACACCCTTAGCCAAGAATTCAATTAAGGTTTGACGTGTTTATGACACGTTTGGCGAGAAAAAAGTATTTTCTCTGAGGTATGTTCACGGGGAATGTTCCCAATCGTAAAGAATGATGAAGGAATATACTTCCTTTGAAGAAACAACAAATTAAATCAAACTTATACATTTCACTTCATTTTTTCATTCGGATTATTTGTCAATGGTGAAAAATAATTTGTCTAATTGAGTAGACGATAGAAAAGCTGTATTTTTCCATACAATTGTCAATCATGAAGATATGTTGCGAGCAAAGTCTGAAACTGTATGTAATAATTTATACGTGTTCAAAGCGCAATTTATAACTCCTTGAAAGAGAGGAAGGAGGAGGAATGAGGGAAGAAGGAAGGAAGGAGAGGAAAGAGTTATAATGATAGGGTGGTGGGCTTTTTTTTTTTAACGTGAGAGAGATACATTTCTTATTCCCCCCCCCCCCCCCCCCCCCCTCCCCAATAACGAGGGAGAAAAAATGTTTATCATATTCGGTGAGGGGTGAGTGTTGTAATTAAACTACATCTTTCCATTATATTTTATACATACAAATATTATATATGTGTGTGTGTGTGTGTGTGGTGTGTGTGTGTGTGTGTGTGAGAGAGAGAGAGAGAGAGAGAGAGAGAGAGTACCAAATAAATAAAACAAGAAACGAAAAATTTTTCACAATCTCCTAATATGTTCTTAAATTACGTTTACACAAAAATATGAAATCCGCACATCTACACGTGTACGCAACACCAGAAATGTAAAAATCGCACAACCACATTAAATATGTACACACATAAATAAAAAATACACGTACATATATTTCTAAAAATTGGACAAATAGGATTGGTGGAAAATTCTGGCCATTTTCCAAAAACGGTCGCTGGGTTTTTTACCCCACACTACCCCTCCCCCCTCCACTTTTTACCGGAAAACTTTAAACAAAATTTCGAATAAGAGAAAGTCGAGTAATTCTGAAATATTTAAAAAAAAAAGAGGATTAATGTCATTTTGTTTAAGATAATAGGAAACCAATTTATTTATGTCTAAAACTAATTTGATACGTGTTTTTTCTTATACTGGCACTGTTTGATACGTAATAACTAATAACTTACGCATTAATGGATACTTATTTAACTTTAGTGCACTATGTCTTATAGTAAGTTACCTATAAAACTATTTATTCAGTTTTATTGACAGTGTCATACAATAACTTACGTATAAATAGCTACTTAAAAAGTAATACTAAAATGAACAATACACACACACACACACACACACACACACACACAAAACAGAATGAAAAGTATCTCTATATCTGACAAAACAATTTATACCGTAACTTGATCTACGGCGACTAAAGTTGTCCCAAATAGTTTAGTTGTAAAGCTCAATTTAAAAATAGTGCAGACAATCTTTGTATATACCAATTGTGAGGTAAACGATGCAATAATATAGAAAATAAATGTACTGTTAACGGAGAGAAGTCCTTTCATAAAAGCAAAGATTATTCGTTGTAAAACTGTATCTTTGTTGTAAATGATTTTTTACGATGTTGAGGTGAATGACCATTCAGAGGAAGAACCCTAATGTTCTTCCAACACAGATTTACGGCCAAAATTGAATCAACATTAAAGCAATGGAAGTAAGTGCATTATCCCTTTTTTCTCACCTCCAGACACGCTTTCAAATTTTATAACTTTTATGTACAGTATATATATACATATATAAATATATATATATATATATTTTTATGTAAAGAACGACGCTTGTGTAGAAGAGCGTTCCGCACAAGATGAGGAGGGAGAACGAACAAATGAAAAATGAGGTACCACCCGGGAATCGAACCCGGGATCTTCCGATTGCCGGTCAGATATGCTATCCACTACATCATGTATATATATGTACGGCATGCTCAAAGGTGCCCCCTCAGGGCATTGGTTTCTGCTCGTATGTAGGAGAATTACGACTTCTGATTGATCGAGGTCCATGGTGTAGTGACTACACCATGGACCTCGATCAATCAGAAGTCGTAATTCTCCTACATACGAGCAGAAACCAATGCCCTGAGGGGGGCACCTTTGCATGCCGTACATATATATATATACATGATGTAGTGGATAGCATATCTGACCGGCAATCGGAAGATCCCGGGTTCGATTCCCGGGTGGTACCTCATTTTTCATTTGTTCGTTCTCCCTCCTCATCTTGTGCGGAATGCTCTTCTACACAAGCGTCGTTCTTTACAATAATTATACTGTGTGTTGTTTGCAGTTAAAATATATATATATATATATATACTGTATATATATATACAGTATATGTGTGTGTGTGTGTGTGAATCTGGTTGGATTATGATTTAGTAGTTTATTAATTAATAAAAGCTTTATTTTTCGCTGATTGGAGGGTTAAATAAATTATGTCGTATACAAAATTTTAAGTACTCTATTTTTGAAGTTTTAAGCATGACATTACCTCCTACGAGTATATTAAAAGGTTTAATAATTTGAGAATGAGTAAATGGACAACTGATTTGAGTGCGTGTGTAAGAGAGAGAGAGAGAGAGACTTATTTAAGACATACTCTTACTATGCAATCAATGGGTGAATTGAAAGACTTTCATGTGAAGCAATTCCATCAGAGATGAGTTAACCGATGAGTTAGTGAACAAATAAGAAAAGGGTAAAAGAGAGTTCAAAGTAAAAAGTCTCAACACAGTGTGGTGACTCTCAACTATTGGTCTGTGGATCAGTCCCAATCGGCAACCCGATTTTTATCTGTGTTTGGACTCCATAGAACGAATAAGCTTAAAACGAAATTAACGCGAATAGGACAAGGAAACGCGGTTGGTTTAGTGTAACGCGGTCTAGGTATTGATTTGGAATAATGGCAGATTGACCAAGTGCATGTATTCTGTTAAATGCGTACACAATCCTCAAATTCATCGCGGTTGGTTTAGTGTAACGCGGTCTAGGTATTGATTTGGAATAATGGCAGATTGACCAAGTGCATGTATTCTGTTAAATGCGTACACAGTCCTCAAATTCATCTCCTATTGTTGCACTACACCTCAAGGGAAGAGACAAAAAAGGGTGCAAGGTCTTCTTTGGGCACATGAACCCCGTCGAACACATTTGAGAGAATTTTTATCATCAACCGAGCAAACGAAGGCCTCGTCCCACTTCTTTGGAAGCTCTGAATAAAGTTTACAGTGAGCTTTGGCAAAATCTTGAACATGTCATGGCACATAAATTCATTGTGTTCTATGCTAAGACGCTTCTTTGCCTTTCTTGAGGTTCGTAGAAGGACTATATATTATTTCTTGTTATTGTTTTGTTAATGTTTTAGTGAATGAATCTCTTTGTAAATTTTAAACGAATGTTTTTCTTTATGCAGGAAGGAGGGGCCAATGGCGAACGCCCGCAAAAGCGCCCCCTCCATAGAAGAAGGAGAGAACCGAAATCAGGGTCTCAGAGGCTCAATGATGCCATTTTTTTAATATAAGTTTTGAAAAGATTATGTAGTGTAAAAGATGCATGTATGTGTAGCGAGGAGTAGAGGGAGAAATATGTGTTTGAAAGCATGCTGGAATGCTCACAGGGTAGATGAGACACCGAAAAAGATCAGCTAAGGAGGAAAGTGATAGGAGAAACGGGAGTTTTAGCACTCTCTGTCTCCTGCCTAACATCCCCCGCGAAGTACTTTTCTGGTGGATTGGTGTCTACAATCTCCTCCTATTAATATAACAATAAAGTTTACTTTCGTTACAAGGATTCTCATTTTATTCTGGCAGGACTAAATATATCGGGTGGCTCCCCCCCCAAAAAAAAACGCCTTGAGATTTGAACATCAATAACTTCAAAAATATGCAGTTTACACTTCCAAAATTTACATAACTTTTACCTTAATCTATTGATAAACCATCATAAAAATTTCAGACCTCTACATAAAATACTTTTTCCACAGATGAGGGAACAATGAGGTATAGTGAAAAAAACGAATATCATGAATCCTAAATGTGTATAGCTGTACCTGCCAACTATTCTAAGACTTGTCGTAGTTTCCTTAGCCTATTGATAATCTGTTAGTCTCTGAAAAACGTCAGATGATATAGGCTACGTCCATCTTAAATACTGTTTTTTAAACTTACCCTTCAAATTATGGTTCTAACTAACGGTGAAAAAGCGGTGATTGAAAAGTGCTTCTTGGGGGAAAAAGATGGACTGGGGCAAGAATTTTGAGGGAATTTCCAGGAATAACTTGTAAGGTTACGTCTCTGAATAGAATAATTAAAAAACTTAAAGCAACCAGTTCGATGGCACGGAAACGTGGAAGTGGTCGGGCTAAAACAGTTTACACTCAAGACAATATAGCAATGCTCGAAATGATGAGCCTATCTCAAGAGGATCGACCTGGGTCACACTGCTCTCAGAGGAAAATTGCAAGAAATTTAGGTATCAGTCGAAGTTCCATACAAAGAATGCAGAGAACGGTAGGGCTTAAAGCATTTAAGAGGATCCATGTTTCAAGACGTGACAGCAATGTAAGAGCTAAAAGAAAAATTCGTTGTAGAAAATTGCTTGATAGATTTTCGTCCAATGATGTTAAAAAAGTAGTTTTTACAGATGAAAAAGATTTCACCATCGAGATTGCTCGAAACTCCCGGAACGATGTTGTTTATGGTCGGCGTAAGAAAGACATTCCTCCATCGAGACTTTACCACCAGACAGGTCGGTTTTCCCCCAAAAAATCATGGTATTAGCAGGTGTATCGTGTATTCATTTCATTTCAGAAAATAAAAAATTAATTCAGAAACCTATGTAAATCTTTTAGAGGAGAATCTTTTGCCTGATTGTCGGCATCTGTATTATGGAAACGATTTCATACTCCAAAAGATGGTGCTACAGCTCATACTAGCAAGTTCACACAGGATTATCTACAACAGAATGTAGTCAACTTCATTGGAAAAAACGACTGGCCCCCGCAATCACCTGATTACAATCCCATGGATTATTGCATATGGAACACTCTAGCAGAGAAGATTTATGAAGGCCAAACAGAAAAATTTACAGAAATGCAATTAAAGAAAAAATACTCGAATGTTGGGACAAAATAACGTTAGCAGAAATCAGAAAATGTATCATGTCGTGGAGGAAAAGGTTAAAATTAGTTTGTAAGCAGGACGGCGGACATATTGATCATATTTATTGATAAAATGTGAATAATAAAATTTTTTCAGTTTATGATAGTTTTTTGGATCTTTTCCGTTTGACTGCCGCCATTGAAACATAAGAGGTGAGTGCCCCCAGCCTTCTTTACTTAGCCTTATAAGGCTAACTAACGAAAATATCACGACCTAACCTAACCAATCGTTAGGTCAACTGTACGACCTTGACGATTGGTTAGGTTAGGTCGTGATATTTTTGTTAGTTAGCCTTATAAAGCTAACTAAAGAAGGCTGGAGTTTAATTATGTTTCAATGGCGGCAGTCAAACGGAAAAGTTCCGTTTTTTTTCACCATACCTCATTGTTCCCTCAGCTGTGGAAAAAGTATTTTATGTAGATGTCTGAAATTTTTATGATGGCTTATCAATAGATTGAGGTAAAAGTTAAGTAAATTTTGGAAGTGTGGACTGCATATTTTTGAAGTTATTGATGTTCAAATCTCAAGGCGTTTTTTATGGGCCACCCGATATAACTCGCTATATATTGATAACGATGATGAGAGCTGCTGGTAGCTGAATAGGTGTATGGGAGGAAAAGCGTTTTGTGAAACAATGAAACCTTTACTTTCTGTCAAACACTTCACCCACAAACAATCTGTGTACTAACCGTTCACTAAAGTATATATATATATATATAATATCATGCGCATAAAGATTTTCATCGATCTATCTGTTCGCGAAGTTGAAAACTTTGGAAACCATTGTGATGAAGATAAATACTAATACAGTAATAATGTTTAACGTAACGGCAAAGGTGTAGTGATTCCCCTTTATTTACAATTTATTATTTACTTTACTTTATTCAGTTTCTCTTATCATTGCTCTTCCTTCTCTTTACACTCGTTTCACTGTCCTTTTAAACACGCGGGCAGACGCTTGAGACGGGAAGACACGGCCGCCATAAAACTTTCGAACAAAGAAAAGAGACTGGGAATAAATTACGCACTTTTATTTACCATTTACTGACTTTTTATTTATACCGAAACAATTTAGACAAACGGGGTAATGCGAAGGCGGAATTAGCGTTAACATTTAACCGCGGAGAGAGAGACAATTAAATATTTTAAATAAACAATAACATACTAAATATGAAAAACACCCAATCGGGGCAAACACCCGTCCAAGACTGCCTTGGGCATTTCACTGTTTCTCTAGACCCATTTAGAGGTGTTGCCAACTAGTACTTTATATTCTTAATTTCAAACAAACCATTATTAATTTCGGATCACCTGAAGATCCGTCACCCCAGCCTTTTTTAGTTAGCTTTATAAGGCTAACCAACGAAAATATCACGACTTAACCTAACCAATCGTTAGGTCAACTGTACGCCCTTGACGATTGGTTAGGTTAGGTCATGATATTTTCGTTAGTTAGCCTTATAAAGCTAATTAAAAAAGGCTTGGGTGACGGATGTTCAGGTGATCCTTAATTTCTTATTAAACATTATTTTCTTCTTTATTAAACAAACATTATTAAATTCTTATAAACAAAACATTTAATTCTTATTAGACATTATTATCTTATCTTTATTAAAAATCAGTACACTACAAAGGTCATGTGTCGAAGGAGAACTACAACTTTACGTGAAATCCGAACAACCTACGAGTCGCTACATCACCTGAACCCAGCTCAGAAGACGGTCACTAACCCATGCTTCGGATCTCGCGTAAGGCTGTAGGCCATCTCCGTCGCATGACCTTTGCTGTTACAAAGGAGGTTAAATAACTCCAAACATTATTATTATTATTATTATTGTCAGAATAACATTAGGTGCTAAAGCCAACAGAGAACACACAAGTCCAATGTTCAAAGCCCTAAAACTTCTTAAGCTTAACCCTTTGCCTGTCCCGTGCATCACATGTGATGCATGCATCACATATGATACACAGAGCGCATCATAAATAATATTTAGTGTGATACATTCTATGATCACATATTA
This sequence comes from Bathynomus jamesi, assembly GCA_023014485.1. Lineage (NCBI taxonomy): Eukaryota > Metazoa > Arthropoda > Malacostraca > Isopoda > Cirolanidae > Bathynomus > Bathynomus jamesi. The sequence goes on along the minus strand of JAJOZX010000017.1, from coordinate 2,066,466 downwards.
CCCACCAACTAAACCAAATAAACCTCCTATAACCAAAAGTCTGAAAACAAGCATGGACATTTGGACCAAACTTATGAAAATGCTTTGGACAGGCAAAGGGTTAATGCGCTACGTCATCGCTGATGTTCGTAACACCACGTCCCATTGATCAGCTAAGCTAAAAGACATTGGTTCTGGGTTGAGGTTAGATGGGGGACCGTCCTCTGCGTCCAGATAATGTAGAGACCAGTTCGGATCCCGCATAAAGCTATAGGTTCCGTCCGTCATATGACCATGATGTTGCGAAGAATGTTAAACAAGCCCATCAACCAACAGTCTTAAGCTTAATGACTCGAGAAAGTTTAATATCTGCTCACATATTCATAAAATAATCCATAGGGAAGCTCTTGTGTTAATTATAGAAATCATATCAAACGAACAAATAAACCATTCAGTGAACCTAAGACATGATAATTATTAAGAAATACAAAGGACACCGAACAGTAGCGGACTGGCTGGTCCCTACGAGGCTGTCTGTTTAAGGGGAAGGTTAAAAGATGAGAGAAAATTAAAGACAAGTGAAATTTTTAAAGCAAAGAGGAGAGAATCTGAGTGAAAATTGTACAATATTTTTATGCGCTAACAAATGCTTCCAACTAGTGTTTTTAAGGCAAGATAAACATCTAGCTTCTTTTTTAAAGGACTCGACCAAAATATTTTGAACTACGCTGGCTGACAATCCATTCCACAAATCAACTATACGATTGATGAAAAAATTGCATTATCCTCCCAACACTAATTTTTTTTTATAACGGCTAACGCCTGCGGCGGGCTGTTTTTACCGTAACCTAACCTAACCTAACCTAATACCAACACTATTTTTTTTTATAATGGAAGGAAAATAAAGTACCATAACCAAAACCAAACCAACATATAAAAAAATTAGTGTTGGGAGGATAATGCAAAAGAACCATCATTTTAAACACCCGCATTAAATCTCCTTGAATACGCCTTTTTACGAGTGAGAATAAATTTACCGTTTCCAAACGGGCAGCGTATGACTTGTTTCTGATTGGGAATCATCTTTGTAGCTCGTCGCTGCACCTCCCTCCATTCTATGTCCTGTCGTAAATAAGAACTGAACGCAATATTCCAGGTGGGGGCATACTAAAGATTTATATAATGTTCGCGTTGTTTTTTCGATTAAAATTCAAATGATGTACTATCAACACTCGTACCTCTAAAGATTTTATACGCTTTTCCCACAGCTTCGATACATTGCTTTCTCTTCCGTAACACTCGTTAGTGTCTCGTCTATTTTACTTCCAAACACCTAATTTCGCGCTTAAAACATGAAGGAAAACCCTCTCATACGAAGGAGCTGATATTTGGAATAATCTTGGAACAAATTTGAATGCGATCGCTTCTCATACAAATTTTCGTATTCGCTTAAAAAGGAAAATCTTGGGTATGTATTACGATACGTTGTCTTTCTCTTTACTCTTCTCCCCATATCCTATTCTTTCACTTCTCCTAAAACTCTTTAAAGATTAATTTCATGTATAATTTACTGCTTTTTTTAAGTTAAAAATATTTATTTAACTTAAATTCATATAAATCAGTATTAGCTTAACCAATGTATACCATTGAATTATTTCAATAATAAACCCAAATTACTATATACAAATGTCATCACCCTACGTATATAAATTGTCGTAAAGAACGTAAAGAACGACGCTTGTATAGGAGATATTCCGCGCAAGACGAGAGAGAATATCTCCTATACAAGCGTCGTTCTTTACGTTATTTATACTGCGTGTTCTTTGCAGTTGAATGTATATAATGTTACGGCATGCGGGAGGTGCCCCCTTGGGGCATTGGTTTCTGCGAGTATGTAGGAGAATTACGGCATTTGGAAGAGTGAGGCCCATGGTGTAATGGTATCGCATCTGACCGGCAATCGGAAGATCCCGGGTGGTTACCTCATTTTTCATTTGTTTCGTTCTCTCTCTCTCGTCTTGCGCGGAATATCTCCTATACAAGCGTCGTTCTTTACGTTATTTATACTGCGTGTTCTTTGCAGTTGTATATATATTATATATATATATATATATATATATATATATAAAGTGCTTTCGAGAGATTCCATTTCAAAATGAAATGAGGGTCAATTGGTCGAACATAAAATCCACTTCTCTACCTGTGTCCTAATTCCCTTAACAAGCTCCTTTTATGACATGAAATTCTGCCAACAAATTCACCTTATAATAACAAAAACAACACATGCGATGCAATTGTTAAAGAAAAATTTATTATTGAGAGAGAGAGAGAGAGAGAGAGAGAGAGAGAGTAGTTACAAGGAAAAGTAGTACCTCAAAAGGCCTTGCGGCCCATACCGAGGAGGTACCAATGGCAACGGGTGCCAGGGAAAAATTCTGTCACCCTCAAATAGTGTGCAAGATTCGGCCTAACCTTTTCTTGAATATATCCACAGAAGAACTGTTCACAACTTCTGAAGGTAGCCTGTTCCACGTGTCACAGATCTTATACGTAAAGTAATTTCCACACACACTAGTCCTAAACCATTTCAAATCCAACTTCCAACCATTGTTGCGAGTTGGGTTATCATTTAAACTAAACATGCTTCTAAAATCGACATTGTTGAACCCGCGTAAGAACTTGAAAACCTCGATGAGTTGACCGCGCAGCCTCCGAGTTTCCAGCGAAAACAAATTCAGGGCGCGTAAGATTCGATTGTAGCCCATATGCCTAACGGAAGGGATTAACTTTGTGGCCCTCGCCTGAACTCGCTCCAGCCTCTCAGTATCTTTCCTGAGGGTGGACGACCAGGACTGCACAGCATACTCCAGGTGCGGCCGAACCAGAGAATTGTACAGAGAGAGCACAATCTCCTTGTTCCGAAATCGAAATTGCCTCCTGATATAACCCAACAACTTCTGGGCTTTCTTTTCCACCTCTACGCACTGTTTGGTAAACTTAAGGTCGTTACTAATTATACTAATTAGCACACCCAAGTCCTTTTCCAAATCAGTGGCCTCGATATTACTTCCCAACATCGAGTAGTCCGACTTGGGATTGGCGTAGCCAACGTGCATTACCTTGCATTTACCCAAGTTAAACAGCATTGCCATTTTTCGGACCACTCTCCTATCCTACATAGGTCCGCAGTTGCTCGATCGCCTCTGGCGTCCCAACATTGGCCCCAAGCTTGGTGTCATCAGCGAGAGAGAGAGAGAGAGAGAGAGAGAGAGAGATCTTTTTCTCTCATCTGTTCTTTCCTTTGTTATACTAAAATAAATACATGTCGCAGTCTTGTAGTCTATGTGCACATAAGTTGTCCTTTAATACTAAATCCTGTAAATTATTCATTTTTATTTAACTCCACGCAAAATCATGTCTAATCGAAAATTACATAATTTTTCACGTGTTTTTTGTTTGTTAATTTAGCATTCATCATTTTTCACTTCGATGGTGTTAATAATTATATATTTTAAAGAAATTTTTATCTTTTGTGAAATAAAAAATGAAGTCGATATTTCGACATTTCGTAAATCATTTATCAAAATTACCCATTACTTTTTTAAGTTAAGATCCTTTACTCCACTCTTAGCAGGAAGATAGCTGCTCTGCTGATATAATCATTTGACAGGTTCGTACTGATTGAAAGGAAGATCTAGCGACAAAATTGGCACCTTTGTTCTGTTTGCGAGGTTTGAAGGTATACTTTCACTGAGGAGTTTACTGAGGAAGTAAAATCTACTGAAATTTTTTTTCCAATGAATTATGAATTTTTTTAAATTTCAGTTTAATTTCCATGAATTTTATTTCCTCAGTTCATTTTTTTCATCAGGTGTGTGCAGTACATCTTCGCCAGATGGGAAACAGTTGGTGATGAAATGCTCGAAAACTGATCATTTGAATTTTGAAAGAACAGAAAAGCTCGTGAACCAAGAACTGCAAATAGTCACAAAAACTGTACAGTTTAGGGAAAAAAGTTTGCCTAGAAAAGTAAAATTTCTCAAAAACAAAAAATTATTAATTGGTAACATTCCGTTTTTATTTGATGTTATTCTTTTTGGTGAAACATAAAATTTTAAAATAAAACATTACTGATTAATATTTCTTCATCTTTTTTACAAATTTCATTTTTCTAGGGGAATTTTTTTCCGAAATTGTACCAAAATAATATAAAAACAGAGAATAACAGCGGGAAAAGTTATAGATTTGAAAGTGGTCGATAAGAGCACTAATCGATGGTCATTTTCTCTCTAAGAGTGACATAATTGAAAGGGACTGGAGCGTAATTTCGGCTCAGTTTTTTTAAGTGAAAATTGTGGGCAAGAATTATGCGTATCCAGTTTGCATTTTGTTTGTCGAGTAAAGATTAACTTATGAAAACTGTAGTAATGGAATTTATCTAATATTGGTTGAAAAGTGATCATTTGCTAAAATTAAATACAGGGTGGCCATAGAGTCTGGAAACATAGGATAATATTTTTTCTCCGTTGCAGATAACCTACAATTCTGAGAAAACTGTCCTATGATTCCAAACTTTATGGCCATCCTGTATAAAGGGATATAATTTTTTAGAACATAATAATAAGTACAAAAATAAAAACCTTTTCTTTTTTAAACTTATGTATTAAATTGAACCCCAAAAGTTAAAAAAACCTGTAAGCTTTCTTTAGACTTCAAATCATTATATAAAAATATAATTTTGCCTTAATAATTCACTGGGGAACAAAAAAAAATGTTTTTCTTGGTGCCTGAGATTTTAGACCTTATTTGGATATTTTCATGCGACTGATTCAGAAAATATCATCCATTTTGTTCTAGCAGCTCTAGTTTTTGAGATATTGCATACGTCATTACCTACTTTATTACCCTTCTGGAACGGTATTATGAGTTGCTCGTAAATCTAAATGCATCTGTATAATTAAATTGTAGCTATGATTTTGCTGATGTTGCTGTTTTGCATGTGTATTGTACATGTACTAACGTGAATTCTTTCCTGTTACAGGTGTTGACATGGCTTCATCACGAAGAAAGTGTTTAAATCATCCAGATGTGTTTTGTTTTATCTGCGGAGAGTACACGTTCATTGAACAGAGAAAAACTATTACTGATTTTGTGAAAAAAGCTTATTTTGCCTATTTCAAAGTACAACTAGGGGACCAAGATAAGCCATGGGCTCCTCATGTTGTGTGTAAAACGTGTACGGAGCATCTGCGGCAATGGACCAACGGAAAGAGGAGGTGCCTGAAATTTGGTATACCAATGGTATGGAGAGAACAGAGAAACCACAGTGATGACTGTTACTTTTGTTTGGTGAATATAAAGGGCATCAATGGACGTAACCGGAGTAAATGGACGTATCCTGACATAGACTCAGCTAGACGGCCTGTTTCACATTCAGATGAGATACCTGTCCCATCATTCAGCCATCTTCCAGAGCTCCCTCAAGAAGATGATGAATCTGCTACTGACAAAGAAAGCATATGTGGGCAAAATGACAGTGATTTCGAAGGACCGTCATCAGTTGCAGAAGGTTTTAGTCAACACGAATTAAACGACTTCATAAGGGACTTAAGTCTTTCGAAGAAATCGTCTGAATTGTTAGCTTCCAGGCTGGGAGGAAAAAATTTACTGCTGCCGGGAACCAAAATCACGTTATATCGCGACAGAGAAAAGGATTTACTGCCCTTCTTCTCAAAAGAGAACGATTTAGTTTTCTGCAACAATGTGCGCGGATTGCTGATGAAAATGGGCATATCGGAATACACACCAAGTGAATGGCGGTTATTCATAGATAGCTCCAAACGGAGCCTAAAATGTGTTCTACACAACGGCAACAGATACAGATCAATCCCAATTGGTCACTCAGTCGGTATGAGAGAAGAGCACGGGACAGTCGCCCTAGTCCTAGAAAAAATATCATACCGAGACCACCAATGGGTGATCTGTGTGGATCTGAAGATGGTGAATTTTCTCCTGGGCCAGCAGAGCGGGTACACCAAGTACCCGTGCTTTATATGTCTCTGGGACAGTAGAGCTAAAGATGAACACTGGGTGAGAAGACAGTGGCCTCTGAGAGAAAACATGGTGGTTGGAGAAAAAAATATCATCAAAGAAGCTTTGGTTGACAGAGAAAGGATCATATTGCCACCACTGCACATCAAACTAGGTTTGATGAAACAATTTATAAAGGCTTTGAACAGAGATGGGACGTGTTTTGGCTACATATGTAGAAAATTTCCTGCGCTGAGCATGGAAAAGCTGAAGGCAGGTATTTTCGATGGACTGCAAATCCGGGAACTCATGAAAGACCCGCGTTTCCAAGATTCAATGGACAACATTGAGGCACGTGCGTGGTCATCGTTTAGTATGGTTGTGAAGAATTTCCTTGGGAACTATAAGGCCGATAACTACGGTGAGCTAGTGGAGAATATGCTCTCTTCTTTTTGTAAACTTGGCTGTAAAATGAGCATCAAACTGCATTACCTCCACAGTCATTTGATCGTTTCCCAGATAACCTCGGTGATTAAGCGAGGAACAGGGTGAACGATTTCACCAAGAACTAAGGACCATGGAAGAACGGTACCGTGGACGATGGGATACTCACATGATGGCAGATTACTGCTGGAGCATCCAACGCGAATGTCCTGGCACATCTCATCGCAAGAAATCTCAGAAACGCGGTTTATGTGAGATGTCTCAATGAAAGAACTTTTTTTGCCGTTCGTGTCTCAAGCTTGTTTGAATTTAATAAATATTTTTCGTACCTTATGCTTGTTTGATGTTAATACACTATTTTTGCTGACATTCATCATACTTTTGTATTCAATTGACAACAACAGTGATTGCCAGTCAGCAATTATATAATATTATATACATTATATAGAAATATATATAGATATATATCATATCTTGATAAGCAGAGCTGATGGAGAAAAACTAATGTCATTTTTAGAATCAGCGACCTCAATATACCCAGAAACATGTCTAAAATCTAAGTTTATAACTGTATATAATACATGTAAGAATGAAAACGTTTTACCCATTTATGTATGTTCTGTATATTTTTGTACATAAAGTATGAATTAATTCAATAAAAGTATGATATCTTTATTGAATACGATTTCTGAAAAATTTATAAGCCAATTCTATGAACAATTTTTTGGAGTTGTTTAGCCTTCGGGGTGCGTCATGACCAACCTTCGGGGTGCGTCATGACCATTGTCGTAACCGCTTCCCGTCGATCAGCGAAGTTAAACGACACTGGGTCTGGAGAGTAGTTGGAGAGTGGATATTGCAAAAGGGGTTAAACAAATCCGCCATTACATTTTTAATCTTATTCGAGACGGCAGAGATCATGTGACTAAGGAGCCCTACGGCTTTACGTGGGAGCGGAACAATTTACGGTCGCTACATCATTTGAACATCACGGCCACCCATCTAACGTCGCTTAACTTCGCCGATCTAACGGGGAGTGGTCTTCCGACGTGGCCATGGCAAATCCCTTTTAAATCAAGTGCGTCAGCTTCAGAAACCCAAAAATTCTAAGTTAATCATTAACGAATCCTATAATTAATTAAAATTGAATAAATTGAATATTAATTAATAATTATTAATAAATGTTGTTAAATAAATGTATTTATAAATAAAAATACGTATTCATAAATGTCACAATGAACAATTGACTTTCTTTAATTAAAAAAATTAAAAAAAAATTAATTGCCACAATTTTTCATCATCCTTTCATACTTTGGAGAGATTAATCAAACTTTGAAAATGGGATTTCTCTTACTCGCATTGTGTATATACAGTATATATATACATATATATATATATATATATATATATATATATATTATATATATATATTATATATACCGTGTGTATATATATATATATGCCTATATTACAATATTTTGTTGACATTTAATATTTCGATAACCATCCTTTGGTTTAAGTTACGTTAGGTTAGACTGGGCTCGGTTAGATTAAGGTAAGCCGAGGTATGTTAGGTTGGGCTCAGTTAGGATACTCTTGGCTAGGTTAAATTAGGTTAAATAAGGGAGGTTTGGTTAAGTTTGCTTAAATACGAGGGGTTAGATTAGTTAGGTTAAAGTATTAAGTGTCGACAGAATGTCCCGCTGTCGAAGTGCGTAAATATCACCCTAAACTGTAGCAGAGAAAATTCTTTTGTCGTATTCAGGAATAAATAATGTTTGTGGATTATTTAACCCTCGCAATATCCAAGGTTATCTAACGGAGGGAACCTATAGCTTTTCTCGGGATCCGATCAAGGAAGATCCAGAGAAGGACCCTAATAGCCAAAATCTGAAATCCGGGCCGAAACTCTAACGCAGGACCTTCAAATTAACGAGCCAGCTTTCTACGACTAAAGGCTACTCTGGTGGATCTTCTATTATTAATTATTAATTTATATTTTTGAAAGGAAATGCTTTTCATTTGTATAATATCGAATTTGTTTAATTTCGAGCTTTTGCTGAAAAGTTGTAGAAAACATTTAAACAAGAATTTTTTTTTCCTGTAACTGTAAAGCAAAATTGGGACTCGCGGATACAAGGTTGATTGGCTCAGTTTTTATTGATTTGATAAAAGGTCATGTAAATGATTACTTTATTATATATACAATAAAGGACAAATAAAATTAACATTTTTATAATGAGGTTTGCCACATCACATCTTTAAATTCCCGCTCATGCGTGCCATACGTCCTGTTTTAATGGGAGGTATAATGAATGCGTGAGAGAGGTGGATGCTGCGTTGCTTATTTTGGCTTATTTATAAAGAATACTACAATATAAAGTATTTATAGTGAAGTGTCGCTAGATTCAATATTTATCTTACATAATGTGGCGGAAGACACTGTGTATATACACATACATAATTTAAGAACCCATTTCCCATTTTCTATGGGGTGGACACAAGTTTTGAAATCGAGACGGAAGGTGCTCAAGTCATATTCTTCACACGCGCAAGGACACACTGAAATCCCCCATCAAGAGTAAGACACTACCACAACATCAGTGATTCATTGTTACTTTTCAGACAGAGATTGCGGTATACCTTGTACGTACTGTACAAACTTTACATTACATCACATTTGGACAACGCAAAACCACTCTGGCCTATCGAGATTATCCGAGTCAGATAAGGAGCTTAAATTAAAGCTATGTATTCTAAAACTGTGCCGAGAATATATCTGAAGAAAAAGACTGGACTACGAACGACCAGTCCAGTCGTCACTTTCATTTTTCACTTTCAGAAAAGGAAATCGATCACGTGAGAAGAGTTTGGAAGGCATCTTGATTGGCCTCGATTTCAATTGAAAAAGAAACAGTGATTGATTTGGAGAGAAAAATGGAATCTTCTTTCGGCAAAACCAATTGGAAAATTTGCATTAAAACCGACCAAATTAGTTTTGTATAAATGAGGTATCACATTTTTTGTTTTAACCGAATAATTTTGCATTTTGTTCAACATCCAAATAGTTAAAAAAGTATTTAGCGAATTAAAAAAGCTGTAGAAGTTAGTACAGTATAGAAACATATATATATATATATATATATATATATATATATATATATATATATATTATATTACTTTGGTCTTACTTGATGTCTTCGAACAACAGTTCAGGATCGACCTGCGACGACTTCTCTGCGCCATCCTGCTTCATTTACGGGATTTGGTCGGGGTAGAGAGTTTGTTTCCATTTTTCTCCTGCCCTTGTACGCGTCTCTGGTCAGGGACTTTACACAAGAAATTGTCCAGTTGATTCTTGAAATATATATATATATATATATATATATATATATATATATATATCAAAGCTATTGACTTCTCCTTAGGGAAACGGAGCTTACAGATGAACAGAAGGACCAACACAACGGCAAACATTTTCATTTATTTTTTGTACTTCAGACGTTTCGACAAATCTTTTGTCATCATCAGTGAATTAAGTCTTAAAACCTTAAAACAAAAGTAAAAAGTGAAAATTACATCAATACAATATTAAAACCATTAAAATTAAAACCTTAAAACAAAATGAAAATTGCATCAATACAAAATTAAAATCATTAAAATTTCATCACTAAAAAATTAAGTTAAATTAAATTACCTCAATAGGTAAATACACTGTTTACATCGACCTCCATACTTGGCAAAGCCTAAGAGAAAATTGTATGGTCAGAGGATTAGAAAGTATATGTCTATGAGAATCGGTTGGTTAGTTAAAAGAGCTGTAATTTGTAGGATGAACTATTATTGTTAATGGAGGGTTTGTTTCTATAGATGTACAAAAATTCTAAAATTCGGAGTTCTGTGAGGTTATTGGATCTAGTTAAAATTTCAAACTGAGTTTTTGAAGGGGATGGTTGTTTTCATTACTATGGTTTCTAATTGCGGATTGTGGAGGGCTACTGAGGGGACGGTTGGTACGGACTGACAAGCCCAAATGTTGAGAAAGGCGCACCTCCAGTTGGAGTTGAGTGCTGCCAATATACGCAGCCTTACAGCTGTCGCACGTGTATTTGTAAACAACATTGGGGCATACAGTTTTGGGGAATTCATCTTTGAACTTTAAAAAATTTGATAATTTAAGTGGGTTGACGAAGGCGAATCTAAAATTTATTTGGGGATAACAAGACTTGAGCAGTTTGGACAATTCACCTCGAATACGGAATGATAAATAACCATAAAAAGGTAATTTAATATATCTGGTTTCTTTTTGTACTGTAGTTATGGGAGTTTAGTATTAAAAGTGTTATTTAAAAATTTCTTATCAAATAGATTAGAAGGGTAGTAATTGTTAATAAAGTACTGTCTTAAAAATTTTAATTCTTCGTTCAACGAAAAGTAATCCGAACAAATACGGTAACTTCTTGTTATTAATGTTACTATAGCACTAATCTTATATTTATAAAACATACAACTTAAATAATTGGTTCCCAAGCCAGTAAAAGTTTGTTTTCGAAATAGTGAAGTTTGGAACTTATTATGAGCCCGTTTAACTAAAAACATCCAGGAAAGGTAAACTATTATTTGTTTCGTTTTCACATGTGTACTTAATATTACTATGTTGTTTATTAAGATAATCAAGAAAAAGTTTTACGTGTGAAGGATGGTTAAATATTAAGAAAGTAAGTCATCCACGTATCTTCTGTAATATATGGGTTTAAAACTACTAGGACAACTTTTCAACCAAATTTCTTCTTCGTAATGGCAAAGAAATGCATTTGCCTGTGTTGGGCTCAACGGGGAACCCATAGCTACTCCATCAATTTGGCTGTAAAGGTTGCTATTAAATAAGAAAAGATTATCAAAACACACTATTTCGAGAAGGTTTTTAAATTGAGTCTGAGTGAGGCCATTAATAAGAGTATTATCAGTAGTGAATAACTTATTTAGTATGATATTTAATGTTTCTTTTAACGGGACATTAGTAAACAATGACGAGACATCAAAACTGGCCATAGTAAGAGAATCGGCATGATTGATCTCTTTTATCTCTTTAGCAAAATCAAACGAGTTGTTAATAGAATAATCATTAAAGGTGAGTTTTGAAAGCAAGGGAACGAAGAATTTGGCTAAATTATAATTGAATGTACCACAGGCCGAAAGAATAGGTCTTAGTGGGAAATTTGGCTTATGGACTTTAGGTAAACCGTATAGAATTCCTGGATTAGAACCAGAAGCAAATAAAAAATTGTATGTATTGTCAGCAATAATATTACTATTTTTTAATTTACGCAAACACCTATTAAGTTTATCTTCGAGTTTTAGTAATTTAGACAGAACATTCTCTTTTACCCTTTTAAATTTAGACGTATCCGACAAAATTGTCTCCATTCTATTTATGTAAACTGTTGAATCAATCAACACTACTCCTTTACCCTTATCCGGTTTTGTAATGATGACAGAGTTATCCTTTTTCAAATTATTAAGAATTTTAAAATCTTGCTTATTAAAAAGGGGAGAAAACACCTTATGGGGTTTAAAATCATAAAAAATTCTTAAAAGAGATGCTCTCCACTTGTTTTACCAAGTTATGAAACGAGAAATTTGGTCGGATCTCACAATTCTTAATATTCATGAGAAGATTTTCAAAACCAGAGAAAAATTTATAAAAATTTAGTTTATAATGAGGTAGATCAAAATTTAAGCCTAACGACAATATTTCTCTCTCTCTAATACAACTCTATTAGAAAAATTTAAAATAAAATTATCTGGATTATTAAAAAACGACTGAGTGATTCCCAATTTTTCCAATTTGGCAGCATGTATCCTTTTATGTCTATTGACAATTTTATCACAGCAAGTTTGAAATTTAGTAACTAAACACTGATAACACTAGGGAACAACATTTTTGTTTCTTGAAAACTATTTAGTGTTTCTTATAGAACGTTTGATGCTGATTCCAAATATGGTTTCAGAATGTTTCTATCACCCATAGTTTTCGAGAAAATAATATTTCCATTTACTCAGAGTTTTCCCAAAATATTAATTAAAATTAAGTGTACTAATTTAATTTTACTTTTTTTTTTCCAGGTTAACTATATTTTAATAGTATTTTTTGCATTAAAAAAATAGCTATTTAAACAAACAGATTTTTAATAAAAAGAAAGAAATTTTTTTCAAGTTTTGCTCAAATTTTAAAATTTTTCATAGTAGAAAAATTGTTTTTTCATTCCAAAAAGTTTTCCGTGATTTCAATAATTTTCCGCCAGCATGAATCGAAACTGTATTAATCCCAGAGATACATTTTGCTACGTATGTGGAGAACTGACCATAATGGCACAGAGGAAGACGATGACCCCACTCGTGAAGAAGGCTTACGAACTTTATTTTGGATGTAAGGTAGGCGACCAAGACAAATCCTGGGCACCTCATATCTCATGCATTTCCTGTGCCGTCACTCTTAGGGGTTGGATTAAAGGTACCCGCAAATCTATGCCATTTGCCATACCAATGATTTGGAGAGAGCCCAAGGATCACCTAACGGATTGCTATTTTTGTATGACTAACGTTTCAGGATCTCTGCCAAAAATAAACATAAAATTCAATACCCAAATCTTGCATCTGCCATGAGACCAGTACTACAGACGATGATAACCCATTCCAACTCCCCCAAAGTCATGGACACTGGATGAAGAGTCTGAAGTTGAACCAATGGAAATTGATGACACTAAAGATACAGACTTTCAGCAACCTGAATCAAATAAACCACGTATGATAACGTAGGTTATGCTGAATGATCTCGTGAGAGATTTGGACCTTCCGAAAAAGAAAGCGTGCACATAAGAGTTATTATTAGTAGGCTTACGGTAGACTTCATATTTGAACTGATTAGAGCATCTCCAAATTTTTAGATCAAGAAAAGATAGGCTTCCATCATTTTCTTTTTCAACTGTAAACTTAATAGATGGGACTAAATTGTTGAGCCTACCAAGAAATAAGTCCACATCCAAATTATTAGGCCAAAGGCATAAAATATCATCTATATACCTGTACCAAACCAGGTTAAAATTAATAATCGTAGGCAAAATTCTACTTTCAAAAAATTCCATATATAAATTAGCTAGTACAGGTGAAAGGGGATTCCCCATAGCCAATCCAAACGACATAGCATAAAACTTATTTTCAAACTGAAATTTACAATCTTTGACACAAAGCTTAATTAACTCAATAAGAGTGTTGTGTTGAAGAGGGAAAGAATATTCAGAGATCTATATCTTTTAAAAAATCAAGTAGGTCATCAACAGGGACTTTTGTGAATAGCGAGCATACATCGAAGCTTACCAATTTGAAATTAGGGTCATTAGGGAATTCAGTTTGTCAATAAGATCCATGCTATTTACAATATGTGACTCAGAAATAGAGCCAACTAACGGCGTTAATAACTAACTAACCATTTTGATAGCTTATAGGTTACGGAGCCCACTGAGCTAACAATAGGCCTCATGGGATTATTAACTTTGTGTGTTTTTACTAAGCCGTACAGATATGGTAGTGACGGATTAAGAAACTGCTGTGAAAGCCCATTATAGTTATTTTTTAATATTTCTCTTAATTTCTGTTAAACATTTTATTAACATCCTCCATGGGTCTCTATTTAGAGGTTTGTACGTGTCACGATCACTTAATAACGTATTCATCTTTTCAACATAACTGTTTTTGTCCATGATGACGATCGAATTGGATTTGTCCGCTTTAGTAATATGTAATGAATCATTATTTTTCAGTGTTTTTAGGGCTTTTTCAAACCTCAAAGGATAATTCGATTCAAACCTCGTATTAAAAGCACTATACACACAACCTTTGGCTAAAGTCACCTCACTTTCGGAAATATTACTATGTTTTTCAAAATTAATAAAAGACTTAGCAATCAGTAAACTGCTGGGCTTTTTTGGGACTGAGAAACGCCTTCAGAGAGTCCGAAGTAAGAAAAAAAATATTTTTTTCCACCGTTCCTCATGCGTGGAGAAGTACACTTTTGGATGATATTTACAACAACTTACGTAGAAGATGCAGAACTCAGAATAGGAAATTAAACAATAGACTGGAGGATTTAATTCGTAATAGTTACTGGACTAAAAAAAGTGATTTTAGTAATATTGTTAACTTGTCGTCCCAAGAGCTAGACTTCAATACGAAATGTGCGTTAGGCTTTGGGTTAGGTTTCTCAGTCCCAAAATGCTTTATTTAACCATGTGTACAGATGTAACCATAACATCAAGTGGGATAGTTCTAAAGCGCTTGTTAAAAACAGAGATATAATAGAAAGAAATATTCTAGAATGTGCATTATTCATTTTAAAAACACTTTCAATAACAGTGCGGGGACGTATAAAATTGACGATATCATGTTAAAATTTCTTTTGCCTCTCATTAACCTTGTTAAGTATGTGCTAATTGTTTTGTTTTTCCTGTACGTTGTATATATTTATGGGCATCTCGCCTTTTATCTTCATTCCCTGACGAGGTGTAGCTTTGAATACACGAAAGGCCTTGGAATCGTTTTTCTCTTCCTTGTGGGTTTGCAGCATATATATATATATATATATATATATATATATATATATATATTTTTTTTTTACTTCAAATTCTTGGTGGCCTGAAAATATCTCAAAAGTTGAAATTGCAACTGTGTGTGTGTGTGTGTGTGTGTGTGTGTGTGTGTGTGGTGGTGTGTGTGTGTGTGCGTGCGCGCGCGCGCGCAAATCATATTATTGAATAAGAAAGAAATTATTACTCGTTGTAAATCTATAAATGTTTGCCTTTTCTAAGAATTGGTTGCTGTAAATTATTTTTATTGGATAGAAAAGTATGAGATAAATCAAAACCTAAATCTTGAAAAGATTTTCTCCGAGTCCTCAATAGTTCAATTGTTAAGAAGACTTTTTTTAGATGTAACACAAAAGATATTCTCTTTTTACCCAACATAATAAAAAAAATTAAAAATTTACAACTGTAAAAAGGGAATTACAGTTTAGATTTTTAGAATTACAGTTTAGGGTTTGTGGCCTTCGAAATAGACTTGATTCTTACTTGAAATGATAATGTTCTGGTGTTTAGCCTTTTTTGTAACATTCGTAATGTCATACAACGAAGGGGACCTATAGCTTTACGTTACCAGCTTCCGTAGCTCAGTGAGTAACACTATAATCGAGGTGAAGACACTGAGACGGTGGAGTTCGAATCCCGATGATGCTGGTAATTAAAATATATGAGTTAGAGCAAAGGGCCACATTAGTTAGTCTAACCGTTGTGCTAGTTTCTGGCACCCCTCAATGATTGTTATTAGTTTTTCGTTGGATCCGAACGAACCACTGTCACACCAAGGAAGACCTGGAGAAGTACCTAAATCGATGAAATTTGAAGTCCGAACAAAACCCAGGACCTCCGAATTAACAGTCCGACGCTCTTTGCTACTAAGCTACTCACACAGAAAGCCGAAATTACATCACTTTTGGTGGAATTTGTGTTTTGTTTTATTTACCGATGAGACAATTCCTCATAAGTGCTAAAAATATTTTTACAAATTATGAAGATTTCAAAATTACGTCTATTGATTTTATGATGGCATAATTTTGCGTAAAATTTTTTTACATTTTTGTTATGGCGGATATATATCGCCAAATAATTGAAATTTCCGCCCAATTTTCTTGATTTAGCTAATGCGCCAAACAAAATTGTATGAAGTGATTGGCGGTTTGTTGTCATGCATGGACTAATTGCATTAAGAAATTAAATATGCATAATTGTATTTTTGTTAATCATTTACAGAATCACTTATTAGAATTATTTCAACCAACTAAATCTCTAAAAACAACCTAAACCTACAGTATATAAGGCCTATCTAGCTTAGTCTTATCTTGGGAGGCAGTAAATCTAGGCCTAGTCCTATAGATCAAGTTACAAGAAATTCGGGGAAATTGGTAACCGGGAGGACAACGTCCGTAGTTGGCGAAGTGAAGACAGTGAGGTCTGGAGTTCGAACCCCGATAATGCTGGTAATAATAATAATACAGGAGGCATTAGTTTCAGGTCCTCCTCTTGGAGCTTTAAATTGCATTTGAAATAGTGGAGCAAGTGTAGTTTACGTCCCCCTGTGGTGCCTACATTCCCCTACATTATCCTAGTGTAGTTTGCGTTCCCCAACTTTGTCCGCGTATACCTAATCAAATAAAACGTTAAAACTAACGAAAATATTACGACTTAACCCAACCACTCGTCAATTTATACATATATATATATATATATATATAATATATTATTATATAATATATATATATATATGAAAATTATTTCACGAAAGTAACACGTGAAAGATATTTATGATGAATAAAACCACGAAGGAAAGGAACACAAAAAGGTGCTCAAGCGCTTTCGTCTAATGACATCCTCAGGAACACTGTGAGTGTTCCTGAGGATGTCATTAGACGAAAGCGCTTGAGCACCTTTTTGTGTTTCCTTTCCTTCGTGGTTTTATTCATCATATATACTGTATATATTGACGATTGGTTAGGTTAAGTCGTAATATTTTCGTTAGTTTTAACGTTTTATTTGATGGATTCATTTAAAAAATGTCTCCTCAAGATCCTAGTGTGGTTTACGTTCCCCAACTTTGACCTAGTGTAGTTTGTGTCCCCTTTTGCGTCAGGGAGACGTAAACTACACTTGCTCCGAAATAGTTTATCCATCTCGATTCTAATTAATATTTATCACCAGTTTCGATTCTTAATTTTTTGTAACGTTTGGTTAAGTTTTTGTAGCATTATATGTTGAAAGGATTGGGCTCTTTTCCGTTCTACCCCAGCAACAAAAAATGAAATTCTATATTTTCTACTGTAATTTTACTTGCTGAATTCAATAATATATATCTTATTTTGGAGAAATTAATAACAAAAGAGTTATGGTCCGTTTATTTTATTTAAAAGTAGAGATTGCATTTAAGATTTCAATAAAAATGTCCTTTCCTTTTTGTCTTCTCCTCCACAGAAATTCACATAAATAAGAATCTATCATATTTCTAGATGTTCCCCAATGTCTCTCGTTTCTTTGTTTAGCTAAATCAACTGTCCGCCCTTGACGATTGGTTAGGTTAGGTCGTGATATTTTCGTTACTTAGCCTTATAAGGTTAACTAAAGAAGGCTGGGGTAGAACGTTATTTCCTTAACTATGTTTATGAAATTCCATTTATCATCCATAACAATATCTACAAAAGAGAGAAAAAAATTAATAATTATAACCATAACTAATTAAAGCACGAATACTTTCTCCAAAATAAAATATATATTATTGATTTCAGCAAGTAAAACTACACTAGAAATTGTTGCTGGGGTAGAACGGAAAAGATCCAAGGATTGTTTTACACTTTCAAATAGTAGCTAAAGGTCATAATTTAAAAAAGTGAATATCTGTAAGCTTTATATATATATATATATATATATATATATATATATATATATATATATATATATATATATATATATATATATATATATATACACACTGTATATACAGGGTGTTTCAGGTCGACCCTAGAAATATGGAAAAGAAACACTTCATATTAGTTACGGAATTACTATGACAAACTTCAAATACCAAATATCAAATGCAAACTACAAATTCCGCCAATTTGTAGTTTGTATTTGGTATTTGGTATTTGAAGTTTGTCATAGTAATTCGTAACTAATATGAAGTGCTTCTTTTCCATATTTCTAGGGTCGACCTGAAACACCCTGTATATATATATATATATATAAAACAAAAATTGTTATGTATAACAAAAATTGTTTCCCCAAGATTCGAACCTAGGGTCCCTCGAATAGGAGTCGCAAGTGTTATCACGCGTCTTCTCAGTTTCATTCACTGCTGAATTTTAATAAAAAAATATACATATTTTTTAGATAATTTTGTGCGCAGAATTAAATTTTGGCCTTTCTTAAATGCGGAAATTAGTTGGGTTTAGTTAGGTTAGGTTATTAAATTAAATTCTTCATCCATCTTTACTATACTGTAGTAATGTAGTATGTCGTCTAAATTTTTCATTTCTTCCATATCTCAGTAGCTGAAATTTCTCGGTGTCAAAATTCATGCTATTGTCTTCTGACCATTTGTATATTCTGTTTATGTCCCTCTGTATGGATTCCACCTCTTCTGCATTGCCGATTTTTCTGCTAATCTTTGTATCGTTAGCAAAAGACGTTACTATACTGTTGTCGTTTGCTTCATTGTCTATGTCTGTCAGTATGGTAATGAACAGGAGTGGGGCTAATAATTTTCCTTGTGGAATTGAGCTGTGTACTTCCAATCCTGATGATGGTACTGTATATCTTGGATTTTTAAGCTTGCTGCTGTTCCCTGAGAAAGTTTTAGATCCATTTTCCCACTTTGCTTATTATTTCTATGTGTTTCACTTTATGTGCTCTGTCATGATCACACCTATGGAATGCTTTAAAAAAATTCGTGTATATTACATCGTAGTTATCATTGCTCCAAGTGCGTCTATGATATTGTTATAGTGTTCTATAACAATATCTGGGCTCAATTCTAGGAAGGCGTACGGTCTTCATGGTGTTCCTCCTGTTGTTCTTAAGAACTGTGCTTCTGTGCTGTCACCCTGCTTAGGCAAACTTTTTCGTCTTTGTCTCTCATCTGGTACTTTTTCTTCCTGTTGGAAGTTCGCTTTCATTCAGCATGTTCCAAAGAAGGGTGACCGCTCTCAACCCTCCAACTATCGTCCAACTGTTTTGATTTTTTGCCTTTTCAAAGTCTTTGAATCTACCCTAAAAAGGAAGATTCTTAAACACCTCTCTTCTCACACACTTATTTCAGATCGTCAGGATGGGTTCTGCAAGGGACACTCTACTGGCGATCTTCTTGCATACCTCTCTGACTTTTGGACATCCTCCTTTCGGGATTTCGGTGAAACTTTTGCAATTGTGCTTAACATATCAAAAGCTTTTGATAGAATATGGGCCAAATCTTTAATTTCGAAACTGCCCTCCTTCGGTTTCTATCCTTCTACATGTGCCTTCATCTCTAATTTCCTTTCTAGCCGATCTATAGCTGCAGTTGTAGATGGCCACTGTTCTTCTCCTAAAGCTATCAACAGTGGTGTTCCTCAGGGTTCTGTCCTGTCACCCACTCTTTTCCTTTGATTAATTCGCACTTCCTGTCCTATTCACTCCTATGCCGATGATTCCACTCTTTACTTCTCCACCCGCTTTACAAAGCGTCCCTCACAACAGTCACTTCATGATTCACGTGCGACGACTATGGAGCACCTGACCTCTGATGTTGTTGCTATCTCTGATTGGCGCAGAGAAAACCTTGTGGCTTTCAATGCCTGAAAAACTCAGTTTCTCCATCTGTCTACTCGTCACAATCTTTCACACGACTATCTCCTTACCCTCAACATCACACAACTCAATCCTTCCTCTTCTCTTAATATTCTTGGTGTTTCCTTTTCTCGTGATCTTTCCTGGAAGGATCACATATACTCTGTTTCCAAAACAGCTTCTAAGAGGTTAGGTGTGTTGTACCGTCTCCGCAGTTTCTTCACCCACACTCAGTTGTTGCCACTGTACAGGGGTCTTATTCGCCCCTGTATGAAGTATGCTTCTCATGTGTGGGGTGGCTCAACCCACACAGCCGTACTTGATCGGGTGGAATCAATGGCTTTTCGCCTCATCAATTCCCCGCCTCTTACTGACTGTCTTCAACTCTTTAAGGAGAACACACCGCACCAGACTTTCTACACATTCTCATTCCTTTTCTGTCAAACTCTCTAATCTTTCATCTACTCAAGAGGTGAACTCTGCAACAGTCTTCCTCAATCCATTTTTCCTCCTATCTATGACCTCCTATCTTTCAAACACAGAGTGTCTTGGCATCTCACAAACCCCAGACCTTGATTTTGGCTCTCTTCTTCTTCTATTGGGGGGGGGGGCACTTTTGCGGGCATTCGCCCTTGGCCCCTCCTTCCTGCATATAAAAAATAAAAGTTGAGTTTGATAGACACGATCTTCCTGATCCTAATTAGTGTTGGTTCTCACTGAATCTTTTCCGTTTCTCCAAAATGTCATATATTTTCTCTATTCTTTCAAATATTTTGGGGAGATGTGATATCAGTGACACCGGTCTGTATTTCTTTGCTTGGGACCTGTTCCCCCTTTTATGTATATAGAACAATGTTCGCTCTTATTAGTATGCTTGGTATTTCTCCCATGTGCAGGGAGCTTCTCCATATTCAATAAAGGGGTGTAGCTATTTCGTTCTTACAGTTTTTAATCAACAATTCATTCCATTCGTCCGGTCCTGCAGCTGAATGTGATTTCATTTGTTCTATAGCTTTTTGCTGTATCATCTGCGGTAAATTCCAAATCAGCTATACATTCTCCATTTAATTCCTCTTCAAAATAGGTATTTCCGTCACGTACTGCTTTGTCTGTATTTGGGGTACTGGAAGCTGATTCATATTGAGAGCGCAATAATTCAGATATTTCTTTTGGATCATAGGTTAGTTCATTTTTTTCCCTTGAGAGTGCGATAGTGGTCCGCGTTTTTCTTTTTCTTTTCACGAAACTAGAGAAGTATTTTGGGTAATCTTTTATTGTTTTCACAGCATCGTCCTCTTCTCTCTCTGAATGGTCCTTAATTAGGGCTTGTATTTCCCTGTTTATACTTTCCAATTTTACTTGTATCACGTGTTTGTTGTTGTTTTCTGTGTAGTTAATTAACTTCGTGGCTACTCTCCTTCTCTTGGGGAATAGTGTTCGCTTTTGCCTCCCAAAACAGTTCCTCTTTTCCTTTGGCTGTACTTTCGGAACATGTTTTTCTAAGATTTCCAGCAGAGAATTTTTCATTTGGAGTGTTCGGAGGTTTGTAGATAACTATAAATACCACGTTTATTTTTTCTATTTTTACTGCTAAAAGTTTCACGAAGCTGTTTGATTTACTTATTATCATCTCTGGCATATGACTCTCACGTACATATACAGGGTGTTATCAAATTATGTTTCATAAATTAGTATAAATATTCATAACGTCAAAGTGAAGAAAAAAGTTTCTATGAACATAAATCCACAATCGCTTCGTTTCCGAGATACATTGCTTTTTCGCCGAGGACGATCCAATTAAAATTTAAAATGAAAGTCATTAAAGTTTATCGAAGTCGTAGTTGTCTGGTTTTTTAGATAGCTATTTTTCTTGTAACTGCAACCATTTCCAACATTATTTTTGAGTTTACTATACTAATAAAAATAATGTCTTGATATATTAATAAATATTGTATGCAGATGTGTTCCTATTTACACCGCACTCATTTTTAAATTATGTCTATGTATGCGTCTTAATAAGATGTTGGTCAACCAGAATGGTTTGTGGGAGTAATCGCGTCCAGTGGTAACGGGAACGCAGAAGTGCTCGCTATCACTCAATGACATGTATTTTTTCTTATTATTAACATCACTATTATGTCATCAAATTATGTTTCATAAATTAGAGTTGCCGGTGGTCACTGTATTCTACATTCATAGTAGTATTGGGTCAGCGTGCTGTATTGCATCAGGTCGGCGCAGGTCGGGGGTACGCCTCCCGATGGTTCTGGTTATGACGTCATATATATATATATATATATATTTTACTTTTCATCTTTTAAAATGGTGGCCGCTAAAGTTCATAATATGACGTCTCGCACGCACGTGCGCGCGCGCGCGCGCGCACACACACACACACACACGCACACACACACACGTGTGTGTGTGTGTGTATATATTTTTTTTCTTGTCTTTTTTAATAGAGATAACGGCATAAGATCTTACCAACCCCATCCCCCATTACCACCACCTCCCTTGTTTCAAATGCAACTAGTATGCATCTAGCACTCCCCAATCCCCCACTACCCTAACACCTCCCTCTCCCTAAATGCGTGGATACTACTATATTTGTTATCTATGCTACATACTGTAGGTGATCAGAAGAAACTGGGAAACCCATTTGGATCGTAATTATTATTGAAAAGTGATGAAAAGTTTAGAAGATGAGCTTGTTTCTGTCATTGGGTTTATTATGTATTTCAAATGGGTGAAAAGAGTTAACAAAAGAAAAATGAATTAGTTGTACAGATTGATGAAATATGACTAATGTGTAGAAAACTTGAATGGAGAGTTGTACTTCAAAACGACTGTGGATAACGAAATGATTTTTCTGAAACCGATGGAAAACGATTGTGTGTACGTTGGTGAGTAAATGATGAGATATTTAAAAACGTTTGTTTATTTATTTGTTCGTATATTCGAGTGTGCTTTCAGTGAGCTCAAGCACCGTACCCACCCTTTGAAGAGGGAATCAGAATTACTGCTAATGAAAATGCTTTCGAGGACGCGGCGCTGCACCAATGTTAATCGATATTTGCTTTCGTTATACGCAAAATCAAAGTCAAGTGGATGTACTTATGTCGAATCCAAATGAACGCATATTTTAATGACTTAATCATAATTGTATTGAAAATACATGGGTTTGTTTAAGCTCTAACGTTACGGTAAAGGGCACGTGACGGAGGGGACCTACAGCTTTACGTGCGATCCGAACTGAGGGTCGCTACATCATCTGGACGCGAAGGACGATCACCTATCCAACTACCATCCTGACGCAGTGTCGCTTAAATTTAATGAAAGAAAAATTGGTGAATGCTCTGAAGTAAATTAGTTAATAAAACTAATACAAGCTTTTACAAATTTCTGTTCAATCTTCGTTTATATAAATCATTGTAATGTATATCTTTTGAAAAAAGTTCGCATAGAAACAAAAAATTTCTAAAAAGCATAAAAAATTACTAATCAGTAATAATTGGGTTTCGTTTTCGAAATGTTATGCCACTGAAAAAAAAAAAAAAAAAATATATATTAATATATATATATATATATTAAACGATTAGTAATTTTTTGTGGTTTTTGAGAAATTTTATGTTTTTATGCCAACTTTTTTCTGAAACTGTATGTTCCATACTGTAATCTAAAACATTCATTTAACGAAAACTATTTCTAAAGTGTTTAATTTGCTTATTTTAACTCTGAATAATGAAAATAAATGGAACTGGGTGACATCATACAAATGTTAATTCGAGTCAAACGAAAAGCGAGAAAAAAGACGAAAACTAAAGAATTTTATTACAATATTTATACCATTACATAAAAGCTAATACATTTAACTTAAAAACACAATATATATATATATATATATATATATATATATATATATATATATATATATTATATATATATACAGAGAGGAGGGGCGACAAGCTTGACCTTCGTGAAATGAGGAATCATTCCACGGAACATTTGAAAGGTTGAATATATGAAAATGAAATGAAAATGAAAAGGTTTATTGGCAGACTATAGTCCATATGCCAAATATTATTAATACAATGACAGTTCTTATACTAAGGATAGAAATATATACAATTGATTAGAAATAATACTGCATTGTCGAAGTTAAGCGGAGCTACAGACAGGCGTTTTCGTACCAAGAAGTCCATAGCTTAGAGGATAAATGGCAGGACTCATGGATCTACAGATCTACAGAAGCTAAGGCTAACAAAGACCCTAAGATCCACTCTAAGGCTAGCCCGAGAGAAAGGAAAGAGTAGGGGGTTAAGAGAAGAGAAGAGAATAAGGGGTTAAGTAAGGAGCAACACCTATCATCGTGGGTTAACATTCATTCAGAAAAAGAGGAAAAAAGTCTCACCATCATCATCCGCCGGCCACTGCCGACAAGTCAGAAAAATAGTCGGAGAATAGGAGAGGGGTGAAAGATGAAAAGAAGTAAAATAAGAACGCTTACAAACCATGCAAACACAGTCTTAACTCACTGTCATACCATGCAAACTACAAACATGCAAGGAAGAGTTACAGACATGCAAAGTAAAAAAAAAAAAAAGTAGGTAAAGTTAAACAAAAAGTGGGTTAGTTTACGCTACGAGCTACATCTACGTTCGTGTTAGTCTAATTTTTTTTTTTTTTTTTTTTTTTTTATTTTTTATACAGCTGGCATCACAAGCTGGCATTCATCGTCAACAGACTCATCCTCGAGCACCACCACCAGAGCTCCTGTTGCTAACTTTGTTTTTTAATTAAACAACGTTAATACTTTTAAAATGTCTGTCAAGACGGTTCTTAAACATATTAACGCTGGTAGAATGAACGACTGACGCGGGAAGATTATTCCATTTATCAATTACTTTAAACGTAAAGAAGTTTTTAGCGATATTAGTAATGAAACGTCTGCCACGCAACTTAAATCCGTTATTGCGAGTATTACTATTATCGAAAGTGAACAATTTCAAAATTTACGTTATCGATGTTATTACGATTTTGAAAACTTCAATAAGCTCCCCCCTTAATCTCCTAGTTTCGAGTGAATACAAGTCTAACTCTTTAATCCTATCTTCATAAGGCTTATTGCGCAATGACGGAATAAGTTTCGTGGCACGACGCTGAACCCTTTCAAACCTATCAATATCCTCACGCAAGTACGGGCACCAAAACTGAACTGCATATTCAAATGAGGCCTGACTAGGGACTTGTAAAGGGGCAATATAATATCCTTCGATTTAAATTCGAAATTACGCGCTATGAAGCCTAACATCCTATTCGCTTTTGCGCAAGACTCCAGGCACTGGTTCCTAACCTTTAAATCTTTAGTTACGCGTACGCCTAAATCTACTTCCTCGTCAACGCTCGCTAACTCCCTATCATCCATCGTGTACGCATAATTATTGTTGCGAGAACCTATATGCAAAACTTTACATTTATCTACGTTAAATTGCATCTGCCACTTATCCGTCCACTCCATAATCCTATTTACATCGTCTTGGATCCTATTTCTATCGTCCTCGTTAACAACCTTACCGCCTATTTTAGTATCGTCCGCCAGTTTTGAAACGTTACTAGTCAATCCTACATCTATGTCTTTAATGTAAATTACGAATAACAATGGGCCTAACACTGAACCCTGTGGGACACCGCTACCTACATCTAACCACCCCGATTCACTACCATTAACTACGACCCTCTGTCTCCTAGCACGAAGCCATTCTTCTAACCAGTTAGCTACCTGACCGCGTATACCGTGCGCTTTAACCTTCGCAATTAGTCTCCTATGCGGAACTGTATCGAACGCCTTTTTAAAATCTAAATAAATAACGTCAGCTGCCCTATGCCTATCGTATTCGCGCACTATTTCGTTATAAAATTCTAACAAATTAGTTAAACAAGACCTATGGCGTCGAAACCCGTGCTGACTACTATTAATCAAACCCCTACTTTCTAAGTGATCGATAATACGATCCCTAACTACGGATTCCAAAAGTTTACCGACAATTGACGTTAAGCTAATGGGCCTATAATTGCTAGCTACCGCGCGGTCGCCTTTTTTAAAAATAGGCGTGACGTTAGCTAATTTGAAGTCTTCAGGAATAATCCCCGTTTCGAGTGACTGATTAAAAATCTTCGCTAAGGGGCCTACGATAACGTCTTTCAAATCTTTCAAATGTCTAGGATAAAAAGCGTCAGGGCCTGGAGCCTTGCTAACTTTTAGCCTATCGATATAATGCGCAATCTCAGCCTCGTAAACAGTTATTTCATCTAAAATAGTCTCGCTACTAAATGGAACGATATCGTCAACGTCGGGGACATTATTTACGTCTCTACGGTAAAAACTGTCGCAAAAAAGTTATTGAAAATACCCGCCATCGCCTGAGCGTCAGAAGCCAAAGCGCCATTTACATCCACTAGAGGGCCTATGTTATCCTTTACCGGCTTACGATTATTTACGTATTCAAAAAACTTTTTGGATTATGTTTACTATCCGCAGCTATAACTATCTCTAAATTACGCTTGGCATTCCTAACTGATCTTTTAACCTGACGTCTAAACTCGATATATCTATTAAAGTTAGCTACCTGGCCATTGCGCTTGTTAAGTCTATACGCTCTATTACGCTCGTTTATGAACTCGCCTACTTCCCTAGTCCACCACTTCGGCCTACCACGATTTCTAACGCGCTTGGGCCTACGAGGAATAAACTCCCTTTCAATATTCCTAAAACTTTCTTTAAACGCCACCCAACAAATTTGTATCATTACCCATAAATAAGTTATCCCAGTCCACTACTCTCATCCTATCAGCAAAACTAACAAAATTAGCCCTACGAAAATCAGGGACTTCTATTACGTTACTATCCTGAGTGTTTTCTATCAATAACTTAAACCTAAGAATTTGATGATCGCTACATCCTAAACTCTCGCCTACTTCTAAACTTTCGACTATATTCTCGCCGTTCGTCATCACCAAATCTAAGATATTATCACCGCGCGTTGGTTCGGTAACTATCTGTCGTAAAAAGTTATCGTCCATAAACTCAACCAGTCTCAAACCCTCTTCGTTACCCGTAAAATTCTCGTAATTAACATTAGGGCAGTTAAAGTCTCCGACAATTATACTATTCCGATTGTCAATAAAATTACCAAGAAGTGAGTAAAATCTAGTATCTATATCGAGGGGTTGAACGGGAGGTCTATAAACAACGACAAAATTAAAACTAATACTACGCGCCCTAACTTCAACACAGATCGCATTAATTGCTGCCGGAAAATCTAACTTAACCTCGATAGCCCTAAGGGAATTACGAATGTACAGCAAAACGCCGCCTCCAAATCTATGTAACCTATCATTAGTAAAGATTTTAAAACCCGGTATATCAAGTTCCCCCAACAAGTCCCGAGTCACGGTATTTAACCAAGTTTCAGTGATAGCAACTATATCATAGTTGCCGGAATAAATTACCGCCTTAAATTCATTTAATTTATTTCTAATACTACGCGCGTTGCAATAAAAGACGTTTAAGTTATTTTTTACCACGGGCCCGCGTTTTAAACTATTTATCACGTCGGGCCCGCGTTTCCCGGACCCACAACGTTTAAAGAAGGCTTCGACCTATACAGCTTTCGCACGTTTTCGTCTATTAACCTACCTAGCCTAGCATTACCTATTTCATTAAAATGCACCCCATCTTTTATAAAAAGGCTAGGATCATTGAATTCGGACCACAGCTTTACGAAGGGTACACTTTCCTCAGCACAAATCTCTTCTAATTTGTTATTCAAAAATATTGTTTTAGACGTAATTCTAAGACCCAAACCGTGCCTAGGGGTAATACCTAGAACTAAAGACCTATCTGACCTCGCCTTCAGGGACCTAATTAACCCCCTATATCTCTCCAAAAGGTCAGGCACTCTCGTATCGGGCCTATACGAGTCGTTGCCTCCTACCATCGTCACCAACATTGAGTGACGGAAGCAACGTCAACCCTATCCACTTCGTCTCTAACTCTGTCAACCCTGGCCCCCGGGAGACAGACCCTCCTCCTATTGGTTGGATTCCGTTTAACGAACTCTTTGTCCATGTGGCGCACTAAAGAGTCCCCAATTAAAATAGTTTCCCCCTCATTCACATCCCTTTCCAAATGGGCGAAAGGGTTCGAAACCTCGATAGGGGGGGGGATTCCTATCACCTAATGTACGCGGCCTAGCTCCACCCTTAACCTCTCTAAATCCCTCACTATCTACTACTCTCGGACTAACCTTAACCTCTTCCTCGACTCTATCTAACCTTCCCGACAAGCTACCTAAATTAGAAACTAAGTTACGCACCTCACCCTTCAAATTACTAACGTCTTCAACGTTAGTATTGGTTCGGCTTCCGTCAACCGTAGCCCTAACCCTGCCCTCATCAAGCGTTGCAAGTCTATCCGCTACCTCACGTACACTGCGTTTTATGTCAACTAATTCCTCCATGAACTCGCAAAAGAAAAACTGATCTATCGGTAATCGCCATTGGACCGCCGTTATAATCCTTAAATTCCGAATACCACCGGTTAACCCTACACCTAACACACGACGCTTTCTGCGACGGCATCGCGGAGTTAAAAATTTAAACCGTCACAGGTATAAGTTAAATTAAGCCGGCACGCTATGTAAACTTCTAAATCGCTAGAAACCACTAAATCAATTACTTAACTATAACAACGTAAATTTAAACGCAAGTATATAAAATTCAAAACTATCCAAAAGTAAAATTCTCAGCAATATATAAAAGTAGATGCAAAATCAGAGAGCTCAGGAAATGCGTCCGTTCAGTACAGAGTCTGGCTGACTGTGTTGAGCACGTCTTGTTATCTCCGGGAAGCTCGGGACATTGCGGGTAGCAAACATTTGCGAAGCTGAGCATCTCGGGGATAATTTATGTAAGAGTCTAAAATACCTGTTGTACAGCAAATTTAGGGTTCCGCCAGAACCTTTTTTATAGTTCACCCAGAGTTGCTGACCGTATATATTACTGCAGAAAGTACGAAAGAGTGTGTCTTTAGCTTCACTTGTACAGAAACGAAAGTTCCTTATGGTCATATTCACTTTAGCACACAGGCTTCGAGATTGTTTTCTTATATCCGAGTCATCACTCAAGGAGCTGGTAATAGTTTGACCCAAATACTTAAACTCTTGTACTTCCTCAATTACTTCACCATTCATTTTAAACCTTATATCAGCTGGCTGATTACAGCTTTTAGGATGAAATTGCATAACCTTAGTTTTTGTAAAATTAAAAAGAATATCATGTTTCTGCGAATACACTTCGCAGACATTTAGTAGCCGATCCAGACCTTTAACAGAGGGACTTATTAACACCATAACATCGGCATAAACTAAGTTATTTATCCTTGTGTTATCTATACACAACATCCCACTGTTGCATCATTAAGTGAAGCAATTAATCCGTCAATATACACATTAAACAGCATAGGGGAGAGCAAGGAGCCTTGTCTCACCCGGCAAGAGGAGCCAAAACACTCTGATAGTACATTGCCCCACCTAACAGTGAAAAATTGGTGGGAATACCAAAATTTCAATAAATTTAATATATACATGGGAACCTTCCTGTCTTCTAGTTTTGCAAATAAAATATTGTGGTTCACCCTAATATGCCTTACTTATATCAAGGAAACAGCTATAAATGGTTGAATTACTGTCAGTGTATTTAGATATTGTTTCTTTAAGTACATAGATACACAGTAGGGTGGATCACTTTTCACTTTTTTTTAAAATTATAGCTGGTCAAAGTTTTTCCCATGATTTGGTTCAGTGGAAGTACACTGACACCATTTTTACCAAAATCGATCAATATTTAGGGGTCGCGCATCGACCTTGAAAATTTCAATTTTGGAAATTTGGCCAAATTGACAATTTTTTACTGAATAAAGATAAATCATCAAATGACCATATTTTCTGAATCCTCTCAGTGAAAGAAATCCTCTCAGATACTTACCAAGTTGATAGGACAAGTGGTTTAGAAGTTATACTCACCTTGAGATAGCATTAAAATTTAAAATACCGTATTTGTCCCCGTACCTCCATATGCTGTCTGCCATTGTCTGCTTTTTAGGATAAGATAAAACGAATAAGGAAAGATCAAATGTATTTTGTATTAAAACGGTTTACCGATATCACTAAAGGCACTTACTCCGGTGCCCCTAACTAGGTTCAAAAACTGTATGAATCGTGGTTAGAACACACGTCATCTTAAGGCGTGCGCCATGTACTCTCTCTGCTAACTCCCTTTCCCTCTGCGCTACGTCATCTTGGCAAGTGACGACTTCTTGAAGTCACCGAGTTCTTTCCGGCTCTTTTCCACGAGCTGAAGAAGACCCTGCAGCTGTGACTCGTCTTTTGTGACAGTGTTCGCGTAATCTTCTATCAGTTTTATCCCTCTCTCTGCCACGTCGTTGGTAACTTTCAGATGCGAGATGACATTCTTCAGATCACAGTAGTTCTTATCTTGATCCCACTTATTCACCGGCAGAGTGAGCCACGTAGACGCGCACACCTGCAGGCCTGTGAACACGAACCACGATGACTCATCGATCAGGTCCGGAAGGCGCGTCGTGTCATCAACCGAGACGTTGTCATACGTGAAGTCCTCGGGCACAGCGAGGCGGCACAGCTTCTTTGCCATCTCGTGCTTCACAGTGTCTTCCACTTTGTCACTGCAGAGGGCGAAAACGACGGTCTGAGGCCTCAGATACCACAAGTGCCGCCTGATCACTGCCAGTGAAGCCTCTGCAATCTCGCGATCCACAGCCCTGTACTGCAGAAGACGCTGGTACAACACAAGGTCATTCAGCGGGGCATCAGCTGCGACAGGAGCCGCCAGCCAGGCAGGTGCGTAGAGGAGTGCAGTAAATAGTACCACTCTCTGAAGTTTCTGTACCAGCTCGTCGTCGAACTCCAGCTGACCGCTGAACATCAGGAGCTTCGTGTAGTAGATGATCTGAAACGAATACGCACTGTGATGTATAAATACCGATACCACTCCATATAAGTTTGTTTAATGGTAAATTATTTATCTTATTTTTTTCTGGTAGGGACTTCAAATGGCTGTTTGCAGAAGGCAATACAATATTTAACTTCTAATTCAAAATACCAACCTTGGCCATCCACCTCGCATGATGGTAGGCTCCTGGGCGCATGAAGTGTGTGCCACGACGTGGCTGGGCCCCGAGTACCAGGAGTGTAATCTCCGCCACTTCTCGGTAGTCTTCTCTGACAAGACCAGAAGCGGTGCCGAGGAACTTGACTGCCTCATCTCGGAGCTCCATCAGCCACGTCACCTCCGCCAAATGCTCGATCTCCAGCTCGCGATAAGTCGAGAGGTCGAGCTTGTCCCACCTGAAAGGGGAGTTATGAAAATATTGCATGAAAACGACTGAAGTTTCCCTTTTCGACTGCTATTAACATCATTAGTAGAAGGACGCTGATATCTCAATTGCTCTGAAGGCAAAAAATCATTGGAGAAAACAAATGCGTCTTAGACTTGAAATTCACCTTCTCCTCAGATACTGGAACAAAGGTTTAGTTGGTACTGTGGTTCTTTCAAACGCGGTGATGACCACTGCCTCCACGATGAGCTCCATAACGTGATGGCGACAGCCCAGCTGGAAGAGCGGTTTACTAAGCATGTTCTCCAGCCGGACCACCGCACCCAGCACCCTCCCCGTATTGGAGGAAGTTGTGTCGAAGCACAGTCCAATCACGTTGTTCTCGCATCCCCAGTCTTTGAGAGCACGAAAGGTCGCCTGGGCCTGGGACAGACCGGTGCCGTCAGCAACAGTCGGAACGGCCAGCAACTTTCCTTCTGTGCATTGGGGAGCTCCGGAGATGAGAATCGCCTGGCGGTGCTCCAATGATCCAAGAGAGTCCTGAAACGTATGTCATACATGCCAATCCATTATCGTCCACTGGAATATGTCAATCCACTGTCGTCACTGGAACATGTTAATTCACTGTCGTCCACGGTGCAAAACTGACCTTGATTACTTTACCGTCCCAGTGGACGACAGCATGCCTCTGAGATATGAAGGATTTCTGCACAGCTGTCGACACTTCACAACGATGTGCCACTCTTCCACGGCGAGACGTGTCCTTCGAGATACTGAATTTGTCCAGGTCTGCGGGCGGATCTGCCGAACGTAGGACTGCCGCCACGACACTTGCCACCTATGTGCGAAATTGAAAGGAAATTGACAAGGATGCGTATGGTTTTTATGTGACAAAATAATCACTAAATTTTCCATCGTTACGTCTATTATATCTTTGTCAAGGAAAGATCATTACTGATATACACACACCTGATTAGTGGACATCCGGAAGCGATCAGCCACTTCAATAACAGCCGGTGCATTGAGGATGCGGTGAGGAAGGCTGATTGATACAGTTGATTCTCTCGGCTGTCGGTATGGTGGTTCTAGCTGTGATTCGCAGTTGCTCGATGATCTGCTTTCTATAGATTCATCGTCGCTCTCAGCTTCGGTTCCTAATTTCGTTTTTGAGGTGCCTGGCTCATCACGAGATTGTTGTCTTGAGAGTTGCCGTTTTCTCTTGACAACGAACACTTTATCATTCCCACTCATTGTTGCCTGGCGCAGGCCCCGTTGATCCTCATGAAATTTAATATCTTCTTGTTTGTTGTTGTCTGAGAGCAGTCGACTTTTCTGTATCTCTTCAATAGCATCGGGAGCTCCAATGTCCCAGAGCTTGTTCAGATTTTCTGAAAACTTCTCCCTGCCTTTTCCCGCGTCACTGTCTCTCATCTTGCTCTTCTGCAGCGAGCGCCACTCTTCCCACAGTAACTCAAGTTTTCTTTCGCAGTTACGCCTCGTGATCGTCTTTATACGTGCCATGTTCCAAAATGCCAGAACATTGGCCACTGTGTCTTTTACGGCGGCCTTCCTGTCAGTAGTTTCCTCCTTGGCATAGAAGAAGTACTGGAGAACTTGATGGGTGGTTGGCAATTTGGCACCACCGATCGAGGAAGATGGCTGACCAATTAAGAAGACGTCCGTGGCTGACCTTAGAGAAGGTGGTGCTGTTGTTGCTGCTTTCTCTTTTCCAGAATAAGTAACTTTCAGAGTCTTCCCACTCCTGGTTGTTCACAGTTTATCCATTGTACTAAAGTCTAGACTTATCAAACAAGAATCAATTGACACAGTTGATCTGTAAAAAGCAAACTGTGATCAGTAAAAATATTGGTCATAGACATAGCGTGTGTGTGTGTAATTGGGATTTTAGGATGCGCTAGCTACTGATGCTATGATTACGTCCATAACGGGGAACAAATATGGTATTTTAAATTTTAATGTTATTTCTAGGTGAGTGTAACTTCTAAACCACTTGTCCGATCAACTTGGTAAGTATCTGAGAGGATTTCTTTCACTGAGAGGATTCAGAAAATATGGTCATTTGATGATTTATCTTTATTCAGTAAAAAATTGTCAATTTGGCCAAATTTCCAAAATTGAAATTTTCAAGGTCGATGCGCGACCCCTAAATATTGATCGATTGTGGTAAAAATGGTGTCAGTGTACTTCCACTGAACCAAATCATGGGAAAAACTTTGACCAGCTATAATTTTTTAAAAAAAGTGAAAAGTGATCCACCCTAATACACAGGTCAGTTGAGTGGGACCTTTTAAAGCCAAACTGATTAGATGTCCATAGGAAATAATTTAATCGGAGTAACAAGAGTTTTTCTAGTAGTTTCGAGAAGCAGGAAGCGACAGCAATAGGCCTGTAATTATTGCTGGACAGAATGTCTCCGTACTTATTTTTGACCAGGGGCAAGATATATACCCTCATGAACTCTGCAGGGATATAGCTATGAGCAAGCATGGCTGATAGGAGCAATGATATATGCAGACATACTACGTCATTTGCATATTTTAAGTGCTCATTCGATAAGTCATCTACCCCTGACGCAGAACCAGTCTTTAACTCTTTAATTAACCTCTTTACTTCAGAAATGATATGAAAATATTTTCCCTTGTCCCTCCCACAATCGTTTCGCTGCAATCTATCTTAAGATTATCCCTACTCACACTGTTAAGAATGTTAGAGTAGTGGTTTTTCCACAGCTTTGCAATTTCATCCTCCCCCGACACCCCATCGATTGTCGGAGGGAGGAATTTTTGACACACGTTTGATTCTTAGCAAATTTCCAAAATTTGTTATTATCGTTATTTATGCGAGCTTCACAGGCTTTTGATGCTCGAATAGACTCTTCTTCCTGTTTACATCGCCTTATGGCCGCCTTATACTGACCCCGACTTCTACACATATTCATGTATACTGGTCCTAATCTGGGTCTACCATGAAAGCACCACAAATCAGAGGGGTCTTTCGATTCCCTCTTCAGGGGGGCAATAAAATCATTTCTTCCAGGAATAACCTTAGTATGATAGTTGTAAGATTTAATCAGCGGGCTTCCTGCTTCTCTTAACAGGGATATTATCTTACTATAATACCTATCTATGAGTTTACAGTGAGAATCATTTGAGCAAGGATTATTACAGGCAAGGTGCAAAGTTTCTAAATTATTAAAGAGGTGACATGTTCTGTCTTTGTATTCTATTCTCTGCTGCATATTAACATTGCACCAATCGACGCGATTATTCTTACCAATTGAGTTCTTGTTAAGTCGTGTTGCGCATAAATTGGTAACGTTAATTAATATTTCTAATGGTCTATGATCAGAAAGAAAGAAATCATGCAAAATATGAACTCTAACAATTCGATCCTTTAGATTATTACTAGTGAGACAATGATCAATCCACCTGGTGGTACCACTCAAATCGCTAACGTATGTAAAATTACCACTGGCTACCCCTAATACATCTACATCACTTATACTTAAATTGACCGACTCGCACATGTTACCCAATTCTACAAAGAATTCCGAGTTCACATGTGCGTTAAAGTCCCCATTATTATACAGTGAGAATATTTGGGGTTATCTGATAATGACTTAATTTTGTACACCAAATCAATGTATTCATCTAGATTACTGCCGTTGTTGTATGGTAAATAGCAGTTTACAATTAATATGCAATCATTGTTCACTTGTAATTGAATGCCTAACAACCTGACATTATCGCTTGTTAAAAATCTTATATGTTTTGACAAATGTTTCCTTAATAAGAAAGCAACACCACCAAGAGGCCTACCGTACATTAATTCATATGACAAGTCTACTGCTGATGGTAGAGAGGAATTTTAGCTCTTGCTTAGGTAGCCAGTGCTCCTGCAGGAGTATCAAATCTGCACTGTCGCAGATTTTATGAACATCTACAGTTGAATTCCTCACTGACCTTACATTATATGAGACTATTTTCAACAAGTTATCCGCCATGACTGATAGAGAATTTATTATTAGTAAGATTATTATTATTATTAGTAAGATTATTATTATTATACACAGTACAACTTTCAGGCATTACCGTTAGGGCGCCTATTATTATTATTATTATTATTATTTTGCCTGTTATCAAATCTCCTGGAAAAGTGAATAAACTCCTTAACAATAATAATATATATGTATATCATATGTGGGATGAAGTTCACACTTAAACACATGAAAGAAATAAATGATGAAAACCCATAAGGAAAGGGAAAAATGATTCCAAGGCCTTTCGTGTGTTCAACAGTACATTTCGTCATTCCCTGACAAAGTGTATCGTACTATTGAATAAACAAAAGTCCTTGTAATCATTTTTCGTTTCCTTGTGTGTTTGCTTCACACACACACACACACACACACACGCATATATATATATATATATATATATATATATATATATAGAGAGAGAGAGAGAGAGAGAGAGAGAGAGAGAGGAGTAGTATGATGGCAAAAATGTCGAGTACAATGCAATTGCATGCAACATTGCATGCAACAAGGTGAGAGACTGTTTAATTTCCCCCAACCTCAAAAAAAATTAATCGTCGAAACCTTAGGTCCAAGCCGAGATCATAGATCTATATAATATATGACTATGATACTTTGATACAATTACTATGATATTTTACATATAATACTTTGGATCTAATTTTCTCAAACACTGACTGCCATCGCTTTGAAGGCTTAGTAATTACTTATATAACACTCGCTGATTTAAAAAGTTTGATTCAGTGATAATACTTTACCAGCAACATATGAGTTGCACACAAAAGCAAGATTCTTTACAGATCTTGGTTCTTCATTGTACACCTCCAATTACATTCAAATTATTGAAGCTAATTATAATCCTACCTTCCAAAACACTTCCAACTATTACTGCATATTCTGGTCTCTGTACACCTTCTATATTCTTTCATCTTTTCAGCTCGACTCCCTTTTCTTAATAGAGGCTTTCTTACTGAAGTACCCATCAAGGCCTGTTTCAGAAGTGTATACACTTTATGCCGTTGATGTTTGAACAACAACAAACAGATCAGCTACCAGGCCTGCTAACCCTTACCCTCTTTCTATTCCTTAAAAATAGCATTTTCAGACATTCCTCATCCATGTTAGTCCACTTTTTGGATTCTCCAGTTATGGGATTTTCAATTCACTGTTCAACAATAATTTTGTCTCTGGAAAAGTTTTATATCATTATTATAGAGTTTTTAACGCTGATTACAAAAATGGTCTTATTATTTTCCTATCACGTATAGTTTTTGAGAAATTTCAATTTTTTTGTTTTGGAAAAAGTATTAAATTTTCGTAGTGAAAGCTGTTCATTTATTTTATTATCTCGCAACTCTGACCACATTTTACATTTAGCAACACTGCATTTTAAGTGATTATTACTTAGGTTGACGCAGTAGTGTAGGCCTAGTCATGCAATAGTGTTTAATGTCTATCATCCTATAAACGTGCATATATATTATACAATAATTGTATAATATTTTTTAAGATCTCATGAAAACTATGGAAGTCGGGTGAGAGATCGAAATGGGGACGTTGTCATGCACCCGCTTTCTTCTCGAATTGTCGAATGGGAGTGCTACAGTTGTCGTTGCTGAGGGTTCCGGAATGCTATCGGGGGTGATGGTGCAGTCTGTAACCTTAACAACAACTACACTATCATCGGTGTCATCAACCTCATCTGCAATATCTACGATGAGGACATGTTGCTGGGAAGAAGAAAAACAAGACCGTAGAACATGGGTCGGGGAACTTTTTTGGGTATTACCCAAAAATCTATTTGAGTAAAATGAAATTACCCCCAGTCTTCAAAGTAAACAAAAACAAGCCAATTGCTCTTAAAATTGTTGCATATGGTATACAAAAAATTCAAATTAAAAAAATGTTTATTGGGTCCATTATTATGGAGAAATAAAAAAAAGCCACACATGCTGGCATAAGAATAGCACACAAACAAAATTAGTAAAAAGGATTGAAGAACTGAAGAATTTCATTCAAAACATCTCCACTTGAGGTTTTGGAAAAATGATGCTGTTTCATTTTTGATACAACAACATCAAAATCACGACGTAAATTCGTAATATTCTAAAATTTAGAATAACGCCACATTTATGTACAAAAAAAATAAAAAAAATATACGAAAAAAATAGCACAAAGTGTCAAGCACTAAAAGCACCTCTTCGTTTCATGATACCATACACACGACTGAGGCTCTGAGGGAAGTGTCTCTCATACCGCACGCATTACCCCCAAAATTTTTAAATTTACCCCATTTGTGGTAATTTACCCCTGTTCCCCGACCACTGCCGTAGAATATAAGGAGCATCGCTTCAAATTTTATTATATTTTGTAAATGTTCCACTTAAGAGTGTGACGTTTTAGAGATGGATTCTGTAGAAAAATTCAGGTTCACAAGCCCTTCTACTTGCATTATATCCGACCCTACAGGCTGTGGCAAAACCGTGTTTATGCTTAAAATCATTAAAGATAAGGGGAAACTGTTCTCAAATTTTGTGCGTAAAGTCATATGATGCTATTTGACACACTAGATCGTATTCAATGAGTACCAAGATGATATTTTGTTCCACAAAGGTGTTTATTATGTTAGTTCGATAAAGGGTAATGAGCACACGGTTATTGTAATTGACGATCTCATGTTAGAAATGGATGAAACGTTTGCCGAGATATTTACAGTGTTCTCCCACCATCTTAACATAAACGTATTCTTCACGTCAAAACCTGTTTTTCAAGAATAGATACATGCGTGATGTATCGCTAAATACATAATATCTATGTTGACCTATGTTGACCTATGGTTGACCACTTTTTTAACTGATATAAGCTAAGAACGTTGCACTCGTGGTTCAGAAACTGATTGCTACTTCCCGAGAGAGGTGTCACTATTTATGATGCGCCATGGCACGTTTCATCCATCCGAGTAGTTCGCAATGTTGTAAATTGGAGCTAGCCCTCTTTGATATGTCTCCTACACAAACATATATAGAACATAGCGACTTTATTACAGTTAACTGCTAAACACTATTAGCTCGCCGAATGCTGCTAAAAGTCAAACTCGTAAAAGTCAAACTATGGGGAAGAAAAAGCGAATTATTGTACAAAGAGGGGGTTCATTCCTACCCATCTTATTTTCAGTTTTGGGGCCTTTACTGTCTAGTTTAATATAATGAAGAAAGTAGTCGTGATTCTACACGAAATGTACGCTTCACTATAAAACACAGAGTCCAGACACGGTTCTAGAACCCCGTAAAAGCAGGCTTAAAAGAATAGAAAGCGAATTGGTAGACCTATTAAACAGTGAAAAGTCTCCTGATGAGAAAAGAATCTTATACCAAGAAGCTCTACAGAAATTTCTTCATGAGTAAGAAAATTATAAGAAACCCGTGGAGTTCCCCGTAGTTGTCAAACGTGGGGGTGATACTGACCTGGCGAATCTGAACAAGTACAGAACAACGGTGCGAGTCCGCAAAATCTTGAACATGTATTAAAAAACAGTCTCCCCATACATGGAGGAATAAAGAGCTAAGTCTAATCTATTGAGTGAGGACTCCATTATACAATGGTCCGATACAGGCGAGGTTGTTGTTGAAGGGTCAAAGGTACAGGGTTCGAACATCATTGATATCGTACATGATTTGGTGAGAAAGTGGGATAGACCCTCACCAGCAGGATGGGAGCATATTAAAGCTAGACTACAGTAAATAAACATCCCAAAACACTGATAGGTAACCACAACAGGTTAAAAGACTTGGGGCAAGCAACGCATGTACCACAGTTGAACACACCTTCGCCCCCTGCGGTAACATCTCTGAAGAGGAAGAAGAGACCAAGCACTAACGCACAACTCTAAAATACGTAAGTGGTTAACATATTAACAAAAAGTTATTATGACATTTCTAATCCAGCCTCCTACGGGGGTGTTAATAGACTGTACAGAGGCGTTTATAATGAGGAAATAGAGAAAAAAGATGTTGAGAAGTTTTAGCTGAGCAGGACGCTTATACACTTCATAAACCAGTGAGAAGAAGATTTAAAACTGCCAAGACATTAGCAGCCTCAGTTGATTCTATTTGGCAGGCGGATTTAACAGACATGCAGAGGTATTCGATGTATAATGGGGGTTATAGACACATTCTATTTATAAAAGATGTATTCTCTAGACATTTGTGGCTAATTCCACTGAAAAATAAGTCGCCTGAAAATGTTGCTAAAACCGCAAAAGCGCTGATGTTGAAAGAAAACAGGATTCCTGGCTATTTTTGTAAACGGACATGGAGGAAGAATTTATAGGCCGAGCTTTTCAGAACATGTTGGCAGAGTTCAATATTAGTTATTACACTAGCAATTCTATACATAAGGCATCTTTAGCCGAAAGAGTTCAACGTACCATAAAGGAACGCATGCATCGCTATTTCACACATAAAAACACATACATATATATATATAGACATTCTGGAGTCGTTGGGTTCATCATACAACCACCACCGAACGATTGGTACATCACCTAACGAAATTTTAAGAAGAGGTAAGCATACAGAGCGTGAGAGAAGTTATGAGGCCTAAAGACGAGGTGATGTTGTATTACGTTGAAGATTTGAATGGGGAAGAAATTGGAGGCGGCTTTTATGGTGAGACGTAGAAAGTGACATTTAATTAGGAAAAAAGTGTTTAAAATTAAAAAAAATTTAGGAAGCAAAGGTACAGAAAAGAGAAAAATGTACCTGGTAAAATAGCTAGGGTACCCAGAAAGCTTCAACTCCTATATAAAAGCTGATGCAATAATGAAGCTTAAATAGTATACAACATGGCGTCTAACCACTTCTACGTCACACTCCCATCCTCTGCTTCTCTATCTGTACATCCTAACAATACCCTGGCCCACTTTATAATAGAATTGCATGGGCCTATTGAATTAGGTCGTGAATCATATGAGGTTGAAATATGTGAATTTCAACTAGCTACCAAGTTTTTAAGTATTGACAAGAAAGAATCCGTTTTTATGGTTCTTAGAAGTCGCGATGAATGTTAAAAGGCCAGAGTAACTCGGAACGATACCATGCGCTCAGCCTGGACCGGTGAGTTGCAGTACTACAGTGCAAAAGTAACACTAGGTCCGAAGCATTATGACACAGCCGAGGATATTGTGAGAGACTTACATGGGAGTCTGAAAAGTTAAAATCTTACGTCTCATTTGGTGTACGAAATCGTAAACAAAGATAAGTCGGGGCATACTTTTTTGCTAAAATCGAAGGCTAACAGAAATATTAAAGACAAAGTACTGTTCAAAATTATACCTAAGGGCAGGTATGTTCTAGCCTTCCAAAGAGATACTTTTCATGAGCCACAGCATGACTTGTGCAGCTTATTGTATCAACTAAAATTGGTGAAATTGCCCTCTGGAGACCCTCCTCTGGACATGTGCTGCAATATCGTGGAGCATCAGTTTGTTGGGGATACCCAGGCGCGGCTGCTGCGCATCGCTCACATTCCCAATCATAGAGAAAAGAGCGTGATCATTACATACGACAAGACTCATTATATCAAAGTCACAACTAACCTACTAACCAGTATCTCAATTTATATAAGAACGATTGAGGGGGAGAAGGTTTCCATTCGGTGACGGGAGCTTAAGAGTGAAGCTTCACTTCCATCGAACTGCGATAGAATGACCCAAAGGCCGTTCTCAGTCTACCGAGGGGTGAGATATCAGCGCGGGAGCAGGATTGGGTCCATTTTTTCAACTACTGTATACTGGGTACGGTTGTCCCCTTCCTGAAGAGTGGTGCCAGATATCTCGGCAGGAAAGCGTTACAATCAGGTCTTAACACGGTAGAAGACATAATGGCAGGGACTAAGTCTAAAGAAGCTCTCAAAAAACATTTAAAACGTACACGGGACGAAATTGTCAAAGATGCAAAGAGAAAAATGCGTGGTGGCGGAAATAAAAATCGAAAGAAGTGCTCTGTACGGAGGAAGAAGAAGGGGTTACCAAATCGTGGCGTTAAACGTAAAAGGACATAAGAAAAAAGTTCTAAGCGCATGAAACCTATGGTTGACCACTTTTTTAACTGATATAAGCTAAGAACGTTGCACTCGTGGGTCAGAAACTGATTGCTACTTCCCGAGAGAGGTGTCCCTATTTATGATGCGCCATGGCACGTTTCATCCATCCGAGTAGTTCGCAATGTTGTAAATCGGAGCTAGCCCTCTTTGATATGTCTCCTACACAAACATATATAGAACATAGCGACTTTATTACAGTTAACCGCTAAACACTATTAGCTCGCCGAATGCTGCTATAGAGTTCGTGATCCCGATCTCAGGTCCTTACTTTTTTGACCCAGGCTGTGTGCATATATACGCTAAACTACGAATAGCGCATTCAGATGGGACGGATTGCGAAAACGACTACGTCGTATACCCAGAAACAAACTTTCTACACACCATATTCAGCGTGTATTTAAATCAGATCAACATCTCTGAGGGGTCTGGCGACTACCGCCTACGATCCTATCCGGAAAATGTACTCAACTTTTCAAAAGAAACAAAGGACACCTTTTTAACTGCCGAAGGTTATTATCATGCTAAAAATGAAAGTTGAAAGTAGTATAAAGAATAAGTTTAAAAATTATAAAAAGAAGATTTATGACTGCTATGGGCGCCTCCACACAGATTTCACGTTCCAGGAGAAGTTGCTTGTGAATGGGGTCGATATGAAATTAAAACTCAGCCGTACGAGCCCTGAGATTTGTTTAAATCTGGGTGCTGACCAAGAAGAGGGTGCAAAGCCTGTGGTGATTCATATTATGGAGACATATCTCCGCGTACAGCGTGTGAAATTAAGCTCTGCTAAGCAGATGGAAATTGAGAAAAATTTACCACATGCCACAGTGAAATATCCAGTTGATAGAGCCCAAATGAAGGTGTTTACAGTCCCTTCAGGTTTAACACCCAAGCAAATAGAAAATGCCGTTCTTGGGGCTTTGCCTAAAAGGATATTAATTGGAATGTGGGAGCACGTTTCTGTGAATGGAAAATACAAAAAATCTGTATTTAAATTAAAAAAATTTCGGCCTTAAAAAAGTAACTCTGTATGTCAATGGGTAGCTTTAGGTGGGATATTGGAAACGCGTTATTCTACAGATGACGAGTTTTCACTTTACTCGAGAGCGTATAACAATATTACGCATAGCGTCGGTGGTTGCGACGGAATAAGAACCGGTGTAACGCAGAATGAATTCGTCGAGAGGGCCAACCTGTACCCTTTCGATCTCTCACCCGACTTCCATAGTTTCCATGACATCTTAAAAAAATATTACACAATTATTGTATATTGTATATGCACGTTTATAGGATGGTACTACATGAAACACTATTGCATGACTAGGCCTACACTATTGCGTCAACCCAAGTGATAATCACTTACAATGTAGTGTTTGCTAAATGTAAAATGTGGTCAGAGTTGCGAGATAATAAAATAAATGAACAGATTTTACTACAAAAATTGAATATCCCCCCCCCCCCAAAGTCACTCAAAGAACTGGTGATAATTTGACCTAACTTAACTTCTTGTACCTGCTTTATTGATTTGTCTCTCATTTTGAAAATAATATGAGGTGTTTGATTTCAGCTTTGGGGATGGAACTGCATAACCTTAGTTTTAGTAACATTGAAATTAATGTCATGTTTCTGTGAATATAATTCGCAAATTCTTATAAGACGATCCAGACCTTTAACTGAAGGACTTATTAATGCCATATCACCGGCACATATCATCGACCTATTTGCAGCATCCCGCCTCATCTGAGGGATTTGGGGAGGAGAGAATGGTTTCTTACCCATTATTCTGTAGCACCTTTTAGTTACCATGTAAGTTAAAAATTTTCTTCGCATAACTTCATATTGCCTTCCGCCCATTTCAGTAATGTTTCAATGTCATTTTGTAATTTTTCTGTGTCACCTTGCATATCATTGTGTCATCCGCGAAACACGATACGATACTGTCATTAATATCAGCATTAGTTTCTCCAATCATTATTATAAACAGCAAAGGAGGTAATACTGTACCTTGTGGGACAGAGCTCACAACTTCTGAGACTTCAGGTTTGGTCAGAAAATTAAATACCCATCGTTCCAACTTTCGGGTCAATCCCAGAATAGGCACCTGATGTACCTCAATTCCAGATGAAGCACCTGCGTTCAACCTCAATCCCAGAATAGGTACCTTGCAAGGAATTAAATAAAAAAAACCTGATGATTACAAAATTTATTGTTTATACAAAGTTTATTACAAATGTAATAAAGGCAAAGTTATAAAAGGTTTAAAGTGGTTTAATGAATAAAGAAAAATTTTAGATATTATAAATTCCTGCAATATGAACCCGAATGTTTCTGAATCCATCTGAAGCAAATCTATCTTGCCACATAAATTGGTATAGATATGTTTCTAATAATTCACGACGACATCCTCTCATGGTTTTGATTGTTGATTTATGCTTGTTCCAATAAGATTCTATATTTTGTGTATGCACACCTGTTTCTGGGTCAACGAAATTTACCGAATGGTTTACTGTTTTGTGTGTATAACCAAGATGCTGCAAATCTCTGTACGCTTTCCATTGGTCTGTATGTATGACACTTCCGGGTATTACTACTTTTTGAATTATTGGATAGGTTAGGTTAGGTTAGGTTAGGTTAGGTTAGAGTTGATTTTTTCAAATATTGCTAAAAACAATGAAATTATATATCTAAAAACTGTTTATATTTTTTTCTCCTTAATCCCAGATTAAGCACCTGTGTTT
Source organism: Bathynomus jamesi (assembly GCA_023014485.1). Lineage (NCBI taxonomy): Eukaryota > Metazoa > Arthropoda > Malacostraca > Isopoda > Cirolanidae > Bathynomus > Bathynomus jamesi. The sequence continues at coordinate 2,022,258 of JAJOZX010000017.1, read as the reverse complement.
TGCCTCAATCCCAGATTAAGCACCTAAAAATGATTTCAGGTGCCTATTCTGGGATTGATCCCAACTTTCTAGTAATTCCTGTATTCTTAAGTTTATATGCTATAATTCCATAAACATATATATCGATATACGAATGGAAATAATTGTACGGAAATTTGACTTCATTTGGTCTAAAATGGAAATGAAAAGCAAACAAGTTTACTGTAATTGGAAGAGATCAGAAAACTGGTGAAAGTATTTTTCTTACAGGGTGATTCAAAAGTCAGGTTACATAGGGAAATACTGTATTATGTAATGATACAGGGGAATAGTCACATCACATGTTCGATATGGCCACCGTTAACGGCAATGCACTTGTGCAGCCAACTAGGAATATCACATCAATGCGCTCCTCCTTCGATAACATCTCATAACTCATTTACCTGCAAAGAAACAGAAAAGCCCTATGTAACCTGACTTTTGAATCACCCTGTACATTACTTTCGACACTTCCATCAAGTTTGAAGCCATTTCAATTTTAGCTTAGTAGTGAAACTATTAAAATGATGTTTTAGTAGTTTTACTAAATACAGTTTTACTATATCTAACATAATAAATAACTGTTTAATATAGATAGGTATGTACTCGTAAAATATACGATAATTCTCCTATAGGTGAAGCTCAAACTATAATAATAATAATAATAATAATAATAATAATAATAATCGCTTTGGGTTGTTTAGCCTCCTTCGTAACATATAAGGTCAAATGACAGAGGGGACCTACACCTTTACGTGGGATCCGAACCATTATCCCACCAAGAAAGACCAGAGAAGCACTTTAACTGCCGAAATCTGAAGTCCGATCCAAGACTTGAACCTAGGAACCGTAGGAACGCGCACACATTATTTATTCACCAAGGTTAAAGCAGATCTTGTTGAAGACAGAAACGATGGTCATAAATTGTGGAGCAACGGTTCATATATTTATTGTCATTTGGTCTGGTTTTGACGTTCTTTACGGTGCAAATTTTCGAAATAAAAGTAATACGAGATGCACAAAACTGCTCGTTAATTACGTGACCCCTCCCGTGGAAATATTGCGTGGGTTCGTTAACCCGAGCTAACTACACTTTTCTCGATGGGACATCGTATCGAAAGATTTTTAGGTCTAGATTAAGTTAGGTTAGGTTAAGCTAGGTTAACAGGACGTGGATGAACTGTGTATACATGCTGCTGAACACTGTTTTTTCTAGGTGTTCGTGGTGGAGAGAAGAATTATGTAATCAGTCAAATTTGCATACAGTTATGAAAAACGAGTGGTTGAATTGTCATTTGAATTCAGTATAGAGAAGTGTACGTACACACGTCGTGACTCGCTCAGTAATTGTATACATTACTTTTCCGAATACACCCCTGGTGGTAAAACTCCGAGTTGTTAATTTGAAGGTTCTGGGTTCGACTCTCGCCTTCGACTTCATATTTCAACTACCGTATTAAGGTTTTTTCCCCCCCGAGTCTTCTTTGTTGGGGTATAGTCGAAGTTCGGATTCCACATAAAGCTGTAGGTCCCCTCACGCGACCTTTACACGCAGATGTGACGAAAGAAGTTAAACAGCCCCAAATATCGTTATTGTACTTTTAATAAATGGAAATGAATTTTTTTATTTATTTTAAATTTATTCGAATAAATTTTATAGATTTCATAAATTAAATTTAAACTTTTTGCCAAAAAGGGAAAATATAAAGTTTTATTTCGTTAAAAGAATAATTTTAAAGGCAGTAAAAAAAATTGTTCACAACTTTCGAATATATTCGGTAAAGAATTGGTAAAGATGCTCACATTTGTATAAAGTTCTTGTCCTAATACATTGTCATAATATAAATTCTAAATATAGTTCGGAGAGAGAGAGAGAGAGAGAGAGAGAGAGAGAGAGAGAGAGAGAGAGAGAGAGAGAGCATATATTATTATTCAACAAAAAAGTTTAGATATACAGAAATGCACAGTCATAGGCGTATGAGGCGGGGGGTCTGGGGAGGCGGCAGTTTCCCACAGGACTAGCGAATTGAACATTTTCAGGGCAGATTTTTCCCGACATTCCTTTGTTTTGTTTTTTACTTCTTGAGGTGAATTAATTACCTGCTACTATACTTGTAGTTAATAATTAAAACGTAAGTTGAGGACTTACTGAATTCTATATCAACTGCAATGACGTAGTTTTGCTCGTCATTTAGAAATGTTGTAGCAAAATTTTATCTCATTTTTGTAAATTGTAATGTTTTTTAATATCAAAAAGGTTTTAATATATGTTACTCATACTCTAACCTTTTTGTTATTTTATGCTACACATAGTGCTTATACGGAAATCAGGGCACCCTGAAAATTTTTAGGGCAAATTTTTTCCGCTCCCCCCTCAGGTAAAGTGCCATCCCATACGCCTATGTGCACAATACCCAGTTTTTAACTCGTTCATCGGAATCGATGTTCCGGAATTAGATAGTGGATGTAAGTAAGTACTGTAGTAACAGGGATGAATCAATGGTACTAGGCGAGAGGTCAAGAGGCCAAAGGCCCCCACCTTTTACTGCATCTTATATGAAGTTATTTATTATTATTTTAATTTATTACATTTTTATTAGGATTTTTAATGAAAATATCGGTATTTTAATAAAAACATGTAAGATAGGCGATCACGGGGCCGCACCTTTCATACAGCAGCTGGCTATGAAATTATGAAAATTTGAGGGCCCACCGCGCTGTTACATTTTTGACCCAAAATAAATTTCTCCAAGAAACATATGAAATTGTACGCATGATATAATCGATTACAGTTCATTTGTAAAACTGCACATATTTAAGTGGCTTAAAGAAGAAAAAAGATAAATACAATTTGACTGGCTGATTGATGCACACGGACAAGCCACGTGTATGGATGGTCCTTATGTTTGTAGCATTTAATTTGAAAATAAAATAGGTTCAGTGCTGTGAGAGGCAAATCTTTTCTCTCCTTCATGTGGGAGGCTTACTCTGATTGGCCACGTTCATTTTATCAGCCAATCAGAGTGGTGTTTCCTTGACCACTTTGCAAGAATGTACAGTATTATAATTACTACTACTACTACTACTACTACTACTACTAATAATAATAATAATATCGTTATTTTTAAAAATCTTCAAACCCGAACTTTGCCTAATTGAGAGAGCTGACTACTCATTATTTTCAATGTTACATTCGAAGCCTTGTGTTGGGTTTGCAAAATTGGGGATGTATTAGTAATATAAAATATAGCAGAATTTTATTATAAATGAAAAACATAAGTTAGGATTTGAAAGGTATGATATAAATTTCAAGTAGGCCTCAGGTAAATCCCAGAAAAGGATACGTGACTTCCTGCACATAAACATTCGTTCTTACTGGAACACGTAACATTTTTTTATTTAACCAATGGGATGTGAGAAAACTGATCATGCGATGCCACACCTTAAGTTCATTCAATTCTGTATTCGTAAATAGTCTTACTGTTCAAATAGTGCTTGAAATATATAATAAAATAATTTAAGGTACTTGTAGGTTATCTCCCCCCAACCAATTTTGACAGAATATTTTCGTTAAAACTAACGAAAATATCACGACTTAACCTAACCATTTATCAAGGGCGTGCAGTTGATCTATTAGTAAATAGTAAATACTATTCCAGAAACAAACAATGTTATAATTAATTAACGCTGACTTGATATACTAAAGAGGCGTTTCGCAAGAAATGTGATTATATATTTATACCGTCAGTTAGGGTAATTGACGTCGCGTAGGGTAGGTTAGGACTAGGGAGTTTGCAACTTTAACCAGGCAGGGGCAGAGGCGTACCGAAGGGGAGGGCAACAGGGGCGATTGCCCCCCCCCTTGAGCTAATAAATTATTATTATTTTCTCAGTAAAATTGCTAGGTTACAACAGGATGAGAACGAAAGTGAAAAAATTTCGGCGCCTTCGGCGCTAGCTCTTGCCTCCCCTACTACTAAAAATCTAAAATGGCTTAGGATCCCGAAAACTCTTAATCCGGCCCTGGGAATAATTTTCTTTTATAAAGGTAACAGTCCAAGGAAATGCTTTATCTCGAAATTAGCACTTTTTATTCTTATGTTAATACAAATCTGAGCATCCTAATTGCGGTTTGCATTGAATATTATGTTACTAATCAGATTTTTACCATAATTTTTATATTTTTTATAATATAATTTTTATATTTTTATTCATAATGTGTCTTAGCAGTAGCTAGTTAATCATCTCTAACTGAACGATAAGCTCATCATGAGCGTACATAAAAATTATTTATCTCAATTTCAATTATACATCTACGATTAGTTCCAAGTTCGCCCCCCCCCATTTAGCAAATTTCTGGGCACGCCCCTGGGCAGGGGTAAGTTTACAAACTCCCTAGATCCTGACCTATATGGTCCACACCTATATAATAGAACGGACCCAATTATCTGGTGCGAACTCCAGTTACCCCAAATGACGGTAATGTTTATAACATGGGCTTTTAAAAGAAATGTAAATAAAATTATGCGATGTTCATAGCTTCCTTAACGTCCAATAATAAATTTAATTTTATGAAGAGTACATTAAAGAAAGGCTTTAATAATTTACAATATCTCTTGGCAATTTTGCTTTATTTCATGAAAAAAGAGGAACAAGGGAAATGATAATGAAATGAAGGGTCAAGCGAGAAGGAAAATGAAGGAACGAAAGCGTGGAATGGGCGGAAGATACTGGAATGAATAGTAACGCCACCAACCGGGAAAAACAAGTCCCCTCTGAAAGGGAAAATTGGTCGAGACCAATAAATTGCATGCAGCGAACTCGCTAATGCAGCTTTCCTTATTTCTCAGACTGGCTTGGGACAGTCTGTAGTTGCGTTAGGAAATAATAATAATAATAATAATAATAATAATAATAATAATAATAATAATAATAATGTTTGAGGTTATTTAACCTCCTTCGTAACATGTTAAAAGGTCCTATGACAGAAGAGACCTATAATTTTACATCGAATTGGAATCACTATCCCATCAAGGAATGCCCGAGATGAAGATGAGATATGAGATAAAGATCTCAAGAAAGCGACTCTGTCTTACATTAAGTCAGGTCTAGAGGTAGAGCCACCAGACTGACTCGCGGAATCACTGACAAGCTGCAAGGTGTGTATATATATATATATATATATATATATATATATATATATATATATATATATATATATATATATATATATGTGTGTGTGTGTGTGTGTATATATATATATATATATATATATACCATGACTATGTCATAGGCACCAATTTATGATAACAGCTCAAATGAAGCATACACTTAGAAAGCCCTACCTAAAATAAAAAAATACTACATTATAGTCAACACTGAAAAGTCCTATGATGCGCGACTTTTGCGCCACCCTGTATATATATAGTTATAGTTATACAAATTTTACTCCTGTTTCATTCCCTTATAATAAACTTTTAATATTAGAGCTTATGGAAAGCGCATCAGCTATGGAGTCAATACTAATCTTAGGAGAGAGCGTGCGTGTCTAAGTCCTTTCAAAGTCTAATGAATGCTTTGCAATTATTAACGAAAAGGAGCAGTCACTTTGAAGCGATATTGTAAACGAGAGTGAATAGAAATTATAATAAAATTTGTTACATCAAAGTTATATAAATCCGAAAGGATCCGATAATTTTTTGTGTTATTACCCTTATCGCGACTAACACGACGTTAATCCCTACATTATCAAGGAAGTCTATAATGCAACAGAATTGATGGCTAGAAGCTGAGAGAAGGTACAGTGTATGTGTGTGTGTGTGTGTGTGTGTGAGAGAGAGAGAGAGAGAGAGATCGTTTACCATATATTTGCAATAAACATAATTTCTCGAAAGTCCCTATCTACTTAAAATACTGCAAGAGTAACATTTATAGTATGATTTAGGAGTTAAATTTCAATAATCTCGCTCCTCCTTTCTTCTCGTTTAATATTCCTTTCTGCTGCTCATTATTATGGTTTTAAGCCAAGCGTTCCTTATTGGATGTCTGTGTCTAGTGTACGAGCGTCTTCTTGACGAAATGTTACAGGATTTAAACGGTCTTGCGACATGTCGTAGTTCATTAATCCTAACCTCCTTCACGCAGTCAGTTGAAAATTCTGAACAGTCGTCGACTATGAACAACGAACTTGCTTCCAGCAAGCAAAGGTACGTTCACTAAACGTTCATTTCAACGTTTAAAAAATGTCTTAACGTTCGAAAAACGCTTAATAAACGATCATTGTTTGGAGGGTTTAATGGTGGAATAATGAAACGGTATAGAAAACCCTATAATGTTCTGAACGTAGATAAAGCACCGTTAAATTGACACCCGACATACTGTAAAACATAATATAGCAAGTCCAAGATAAAAATGGTGACATCTTTCATTTATTTGTAACTCATCAAGTAATCCACTCATGACAAACCAGAAATAGATCAAAGCATGTTATACTTCAATTTAGATTGTCTTCATCTCAAGAACTACCCACTTTCATTGGATTGAAACTATGGAATGATTTAAATGCTGATATAAAAATATTGTGAATGTAAATTCGTTTAAAATCAAGTTGAAATCCCGATTAATAATGGAATACTAATGAAAATCTAGGATTAAACGTACATTACTATTGTTTATTCATTTCTCGTGTGTAATCTAAGATTAAAAGTATAATACATTACTTGTGATTGTTCATCTCATATCTCTCGTGTCTAATATTGATTTCTTTATATAGTATTCGTATTATACCTTCAATAATAACTTTGCATTTGTTTTAGATTGATAATAATAATAATTTAAGATTAATACACGCCTTAATTAACAATTTTTATTCACAGTTTATGTATTATTAATTAATAATAATAACTATCCGTTTTATTTTTAATTAAGAGCCCAGTAAAGCCTAAAGCTTAAGGAACAAATAAAATAAAATAATAGTCCAGCTTCACAATTATTTATGTTATCGTAAATTGTAAAAGTAATGTATTTATTTTATCAGTAAATGTTATTCAATTCAATTTAATACAAAAACCATTATACGGCCACGCACGCGAGCATTAGTAAATCCATTACTATGAGATTGGTCACGTTGTGGCGTCGCGACACCGCATCTCGTTCCATCAGCGAGGTCATACGATAATGGATCGGTTCAGTAGGTCGATGATGCCCATTCTCTATATTCATGTGTTACAGCGACCCGTAGATAGGTCGGATCTCACGTTAAATTGTAGGTCCCTTTCGTCATATGATCTCTGCTGTTACGAAAAATGTCAAACGACCACGAACATCATTATTATTATTATTGGTGTCACGCATCACAGAATTTTTATGTTCGTCGTATTTCATTAGTATTATTAGTACATGCAGGATTGAATGAGCCTTTACACACACACACACACACAAACATATACTTAACCCTTTAGTGTCTAGTGGCACTTTACTGATTTTGTTGTAACTAACGCCAGACGATTTTATTCAATCTCAGAAAAGACCTCCGGGCACTAAAGGGTTAAATTAATGATTTTTATTAACATCTCGAACTGAATTATTGAATTGAAAGTTTTAAAATGAGCACATCATCATTATAATCACAACTGTTTTTGGCCGCATGTCTATAACTTTTCGAAGATCATTTTTTCTTCTTTCCAAGACAAATGGAAGCCTCTAAAAAGGAAACGAATTTGAGGTCAGAGTCGATGCTAAAGAAGTGTCCTCAGCATTTTACAACTTCGAATTAACTTCAAATGAAACATGTTAAATGCGAGTCTAAATGGGGCGCGAATTGTAGTGTCCTTGTTGTTTGTTGTTCGCTGCGAGAACACCTCTCATTATACGATAAAATTTTTAAAACCCAAACAGAAATAGGACATATGAAGAGAGAGAGAGAGAGAGAGAGTGAGAGAGAGAATTTGGTAAGAAGAGACAAATATAGCGGAAGAGATAAGAATAAGTTGAGAAAGTTAAAGAAACTCTTCTCCATTTGACGACTTTAAGAAGATCACGAAGAAGATAAGATAAAAAATGAAAAATCGGAAGAAGATAAATAATGTAATTAAGAGGTTCAGATATGAGGGGGAAAAACGGATGGTGAAATTCCGTTGAAAAGTAAGAAAATGAATTAAGGTTTTGAGTTCTAAACAAATGACAAAAAATGTCTTTAAAACTGTTACTTTAAGTTTTCGTTATAAATTACGTTAATGTAACGCAGTTTGTATTGCGCAGGAGAATAATCACCGTAACGTCAAGTTGGAAGCTGTGTCATTGTGGGATTTAATCTGTAAGTGCTCGGTTCGAATCTCTGCTCGGAATCCAAATTTAAGCGATTAAAGTGCATCTTTAGATCTTCCTTGGTGTGACATTAGTGGTTCATCCCACGTAGAGATGTAGGTTCCCTCCGTCAAAGGACCTTATACACATGTTAGGGAAGAGATTAACCCTTATCAGGAACCATGGAATATATTTGACCCCAGTGGTTTTTAAAAAGTTGCTACCAACTGACCAGATCGTGTGACAACCTTCATTTCCATGTAATTCCACATGACACTTTTTTCTGATATATTTTTTGAATAAATGTACAAAAACTTATGCATTTAGACTATTTTTTTTATTTCTCTCAAATTCTTTGTTGTTTTACATAATATTTTGGAGTTAAACTAATGTTTTTATTTGTTAATTAAATTTTTCCAAACGAACGGTAAACTTTTCATAACTATCCAATGCATGGTACAAAAGATAAGGACGAATACAACTGAAATATTTCTCTGTACGAATAGTTATGAGTACCACTGTATACAGGGTGATGCACAAATGCGTTTAGTAAATCGCAAGGTGTATTCTTGAGACAAAAGTAAGGAAAATAGACCATATAAACATAGGTCGAGAAATCCGTAGGTTTCGAGCTATAGCACGCGACAGAAAAATGAAACTCCTAAAGATTTTTTACATTTTATGCAAATACACAGTGTAATACATTTGCTTCATTAGAGTAAATGTTCGAAATTCGTTCCTACTTCTTGAATGCATGCCTCAGCATGTTTATGTTTATATTACAGAAGTCCGAGCACGTGATGAATTGTAACAACGAGTTTTTTAGTGTGTCAGACAATCACTGGTGCGACGTGTTGAGGCATGCATTCAAGAAGTAGGAAAGAATTTCGAACATTTACTTTAATGAAACAAATGTATCACACTATGTACTTGCATAAAATGTAAAAAATCTTTAGGAGTTTCATTTTTCTGTCGCGTGCTATAGCTCGAAACCGACGGGTTTCTCAATCTATGTTTATATGGTCTTCTTTCTTTACTTTTGTCTCAAAAATACACCCTGCGATTTATTAAACACATTTATGCATCACCCTGTATATATATACACACACTGTATGTTTGTCATGTGTTGAATTTTGGAATGAAAATTAATGATTATTTTTAATGGAAGTACATGTAATGCGTTGTATGTTAATGTGAAAATAAAACGATTATTAAAAAAAATAGAACCGTCGTTGTTATCAAGGATGGCAGCCAACCAATTATATTTTAGATCTAAACCATTTTAAAATGCTCTGTTCGGGGCAGTCTCGTTTCGGAGTTTGTTATGAGGAGTATTTTTTGTTAAAATGTAATTTTGATTTAAATTTGTTACCGTAATTAGCTCTCTCTACGATATAATGTCATAACGCGTATTCACACCCGCTGTCCACACTTCATTATCTTTGTGGTAATTAAATAAACCAGTTAAATGGAGAAAATTTGTCGTCTTTTAAAATTCCTCCCACTTCGTTTCAAAATATCTTGCATTTACGTCCAGCGTCCCATTTCAGGGTCACGAGCTACTTTATTTAGAATTCAGAATGAGAGTAAAATCAGTAGAAAGAGTGCAAATAACGTAGATTAAACGAATATTAAATATTAAAAATAAATATTTACCATATATATATATATATATACATATATACAGGGTGGGCGGAAAGTAGCTCCCTATTTTGGATTGGTAAAAAAATACGTATATTATCCATTTATTTCAGAAGAAATAATATGAAAAGGTAGGCATACATGGTAGGTTTTCTATAAAATTCAATGTGGGCTGCAACTCTTTCCACCAGCTTCTGGAGCCGCCCAGGAATGGCGTCCACTGACTTTAGCAGGAACTCCGGCGGGATGGAGGACATGACTTCCCGAATTCGGTCCTCCAGTTCTTCCAATGTCCTCGGTTTGGTGCGGTAGACTTCTTCCTTTACCCACCCCCAAAGAAAGAAGTCGCACGGTGTCAAGTCGGGGCTCCTGGCTGGCCATTGATGTGGACCACGACGACCCATCCAACGCCCAGGGAAGTGGGCATCCAGCCACTCACGGACAACAAGAGCGAAGTGCGGAGGGGCGCCATCTTGCATAAATATCAGATCGTCGATGTTCTCCCATGTGCTGACAACCGGCCAGACCTCGTTTCGCAACATAGCAAGGTACCGCTCAGCATTCATGGTGTTGCGCAGAAGGAACGGGCCCACAACCTGATCAGAGGTCATACCACACCACACCGTTACACTGAACCGATTCTGCCGTTTTTCAGCGGTAACCATGGGATCCTTTCCTGCCCAGTAGTGGCAATTGTGGCGGTTGACACTTCGCTCTTGTTGTCCGTGAGTGGCTGGATGCCCACTTCCCTGGGCGTTGGATGGGTCGTCGTGGTCCACATCAATGGCCAGCCAGGAACCCCGACTTGACACCGTGCGACTTCTTTCTTTGGGGGTGGGTAAAGGAAGAAGTCTACCGCACCAAACCGAGGACATTGGAAGAACTGGAGGACCGAATTCGGGAAGTCATGTCCTCCATCCCGCCGGAGTTCCTGCTAAAGTCAGTGGACGCCATTCCTGGGCGGCTCCAGAAGCTGGTGGAAAGAGTTGGAGCCCACATTGAATTTTATAGAAAACCTACCATGTATGCCTACCTTTTCATATTATTTCTTCTGAAATAAATGGATAATATACGTATTTTTTTACCAATCCAAAATAGGGACTACTTTCCGCCCACCCTGTATATACTGTATATATAAGCTTTGGTTAGCTTCCGCCTGAATTGTTCATTCTGACGAAGGTCAAGTTTTTCACTCCACCTTAGACCTACAGTTTAACGTGGAATCCGAACTACGCACCACCACCAGCCCAGCGTCTTAACCACTAGGCCACCCAGGGTACCCATTTATCTATCAACCACTTTCTTTATTGTGTGGAAGGATGAACCAGCTGAGTTTTGCTGCGCACCGGCTGCCGTCATTCGGTCTCAATCCCGAGGCCGATGGATTCGTAGTCAGGGACACTAACCACTACACCACCACCTTATATATATATATATATATGTTAAACGCAGACCGTGCATGGAACAAGGAACTCTTCTGGGAAAATTAAATCCACTATAGTCCGAATAAGTAATGGTAAATGACAAATACCATAGTTTTTCTTTTTCATGATGCTAGCCCGACGTGGGCAACGGGTCTCTCGCAAAGAGGTCCCATAAATATAGCTTCCCTCACCAGCTGTCTGCAAAGCAGACAGGATCCAGCTTTGGGACATGGATCTTGGGTTTAAAGCAAGCCTAGTCCCACTACATTTAGAACCTCTATATAAGTAGTGGGACTAGGCTTGCTTTAAACCCTAGATCCATGTCCCAAAGCTGGATCCTGTCTGCTTTGCAGACAGCTGGTGAGGGAAGCTATATTTATGGGACCTCTTTGCGAGAGACCCGTTGCCCACGTCGGGCTAGCATCATGAAAAAGAAAAACTATGGTATTTGTCATTTACCATTACTTATTCGGACTATAGTGGATTTAATTTTCCCAGAAGAGTTCGTTGTTCCATGCACGGTCTGTGTTTAACATATAAGTTTCTCAGGGGACCATTCTGAGTTTGTGTGTATATATATATATATATATATATATATATATATAAAAGGGCAAAGAAATTGCTTGCGCTCAATTATAATTGTGCCCAATTGACTCGTTTCTATTAGAGTAATTAAAGTTTCTCGCATATTCATAATTGTCCACTTTTAATTGCTTTAATTTTTGCTTTTTAAAAGACTTTATTTTCAAACATTTTTAAATAAAGTTTTTGTTTTTGGTTGAAATCTGTCTCATGTTTTTGCCTTTGTTTTGTTACATTCAAGAAAATCAGATTAAAGATTAAAGAAAATGTCTTCCATTTAGTTCGCGAGTGATAAAAAAAAAGACGATTTATTTGTTTATTAAAACAAATTTATCAGTTGTTGAAATGCAGTTAAAACTCTTCTCTTTATGAAAGGATCGCTAAAGGAATTTGGGGTCGTTTAATTTCCTTCGTAACGGCACGCGTCGTGTGACGGAAGGGACCCGCAGCTTTACGCGGGATTAAAATCTCTGTACCCCAGCAGGGAAGACGCAGAGAACCAACTTAATCGTTTATATCTGAAGTTCGAGCGGAGACTCGAACCCGGGACTTTCGTATTAAGGCCTCAACGCTCTACCAGTAGACTACCGTGAGGGGTTGATTCGCTTTAAATGGTTGAAAATCTATAAAAAGAATCACTGTATTCAATTAGAATTTAATTGGTTTCGAGTGTGGAAGAGCGTATAAAGTTACACTCGACTACGTGATGGCCACACCGCGAAACTGTTTCCAATTAATTCAGCGAGATTAAGTGACGCTGGGTCTGTTTAATATTTTGATGGGTGACCCCTCTCTGCGATCAGATGAAGAAGCGGCCAGTAGATGATTCAGATCCCACGCAAAGCTGCGGGTCCCCTCCATCACACTACATTTGCCGTTCTGAAAAAGGTTAATGAACCCAAAACTAGCGTTATTAATTCACATAAAATTTTCCAAGATTAAATTTCATCGTAGTTCATTTATTCAAAATCCGCTTTTAATCTTTTCCAAACAATGTTGATTTTGTGAATCCCAAAACCGCAAATGAAAAGCGTAAGAACGGTTGAGATGATGTTCCACGTCAATAGACTCCATCTCATTACAGTACTTCATTTTGCAAAAGGTTTTGAATTTTGTGAGGTCCAGAAATGGAGAAGCACCCAAATGAAACCGAAATTACGAGTTCCCCAGAACAGAATAAGGATGACTTCTTGCCGAAACAGTTTTGCTAATAACTGTATTTTATTACGTTTCCTTCAGTGGTCAATATTCGGGAGATGCACGGCCTCCGAATTCAGATTTTTTATTCATACCAGTCGTTAGTACATATGATTTGATGAATTTTAAAAAAACTAGACCTTTTGTGCTTTTAAAAAATAAGGGAGATATCTATCGATGTTTTTTAACTTTAACGATTTTTTGCCATTTTCTGAGAAACTGGTTTTGAGAGCTGGTAACAAAAAAAAAAAAAAAACAGACCACAAGACTATCCTGCATTATTTTTTGCGATAAATCGCGAAACTTTATTTTAATTTATAATAAAGGGTTAGTTATTTTTCCGTCGATTTAGTGAAGGTTAGGATAGGTTAGGTTCGTTTTAGTGAAGGTTAGGTTAACTTAACTTAACCTTCACTAAAACGAACCTAACCTAACCTAACCTTCACTAAATCGACGGAAAAATAACTAACCTTTGCGGTGGATAAAGTTTCGCGAATCGGAAAATATCCAAAAATCGTTAAAGTGAAAAAAATCGATATCTCCCTTTTTTTTAAAAGCACAAGGTCTAGTTTTTTAAAATTCATCAAATCTTATGCACTAACGACTGGTATGAATAAAAAATCTGAATTCGGAGGTCGTGCATCTCCCGAACATTGACCCCTTCATTTCTCACACTTGGTTCGCATTTGGAATTTAATTACGTCTTGTCTCACTTTAAAGACTTCATAAAATCAATATTGTTTAAATAAGATTAAAATAAATTTCTTTAATAAAGGAACTTGAATGAAATTTAATCTTGGAAAGTTTGAATTAAAATCAGCGATGCGAACTTATTATTCATTATTACTATCAAAACTGCCCGTCCTACTGAGGTATGGGGATATTCTTTAAGCGAGTTAGAGTTTAACATTTACAATTAGTTCACGAATCACTTAATTTTTAAATGCAGCTTCACAGATTTTACTTGAAGCTTACGAAGCACTTAAATTTCAAATACAACTTGTCATATTTTTTTTACTTATCATGGCTTCCGATGCGTAGCTAAAACTTTTGATGGCTACATTATTTTCTAAAATTTTCACCAACTTGATTTTCTTCATCCCACGAAAGTGTATGAAACCCTGTAGAAGCGTGTTGGAACTTGGTTTACTCGTAGACTTTAATGAGTAAGAAGGCCACCAGTCCACAGAAAAGTCAGCAGCTCAACAAATTCACGAAAGAAAGCAACCATCAAAATTTGAAGTTTCACATCTCAAGACCAATGGGACAAAATCTTGGAATTTAAGTGCTTCGTGTTGTAGCATGTAATTGTTTTTTGGATAAATTGGGATACAATTTCTTTTGGGACACCCAATCTGAAAAAATATAGTTACTAAAAATACTCAAGGGATCCCAGAGAGATCACCAAGTTTCATGAAAAAAGGTCCAGCCGTATGGATCTGAAAGGGAGACAGATAGATGGACAGTCGGACATGTGGTGAATGATGATCTACAGATCTACAGAAGCTAAGGCTAACAAAGACCCTAAGATCCAGTCTAAGGTTAGCCCGAGAGAAAGGAAAGAGTAGGGGGTTAAGAGAAGAGAAGAGAATAAGGGGTTAAGTAAGAAGCAACACCTATCACTCGTGGGTTAACATTCATTCAGAAAAAGAGAAAAAAGATTCACCATCATCATCCGCCGGCCACTGCCGACAAGTCAGAAAATAGTCGGAGAGAATAGGAGAGGGGTGAAAGATGAAAAGAAGTAAAATAAGAACGCTTACAAACCATGCAACACAGTCTTAACTCACTGCCATACCATGCAAACTACAAAAATGCAAGTAGAGAGAGGTACAGTTAAAAAAAGTGGGTTAGTTTACTCTACGAGCCAGATCTACGTTCATGTTAGTCTAATTTTTTTTTTTTTTTTTTTTTTTTTTAATAATAATTTTATTGCTGGCATCACACGCTGGCATGTCACAAGCTGGCATTCATCGTCAACAGACTCATCCTCGAGCACCACCAGAGCTCCTGTTGTTAACTTTCTTTTTTAATTTTAAACAACGTTAATATTTTTAAAATGTCTGTCAAGACGGTTCTTAAACATATTAACGCTGGTAGAATGAACGACTGACGCTGGAAGATTATTCCATTTATCAATTACTTTAAACGTAAAGAAGTTTTTAGCGATATTAGTAATGAAACGTCTGCCACGCAACTTAAATCCGTTATTGCGAGTATTACTATTATCGAAAGTGAACAATTTGTCAAAATTTACGTTATCGATGTTATTAACGATTTTGAAAACTTCAATAAGCTCCCCCCTTAATCTTCTAGTTTTGAGTGAATACAGGTCTAACTCTTTAATCCTATATTCATAAGGCTTATTGCGCAATGACGGAATAAGTTTCGTGGCACGACGCTGAACCCTTTCTAACCTATCAATATCCTCACGCAAGTACGGGCACCAAAACTGAACGGCATATTCTAAATGAGGCCTGACTAGGGACTTGTAAAGGGGCAATATAATATCCTTCGATTTAAATTGAAATTACGCGCTATGAAGCATAACATCCTATTAGCTTTTGCGCAAGACTCCAGGCACTGGTTCCTAACCTTTAAATCTTTAGTTACGCGTACGCCTAAATCTACTTCCTCGTCAACGCTCGCTAACTCCCTATCATCCATCGTGTACGCGTAATTATTGTTGCGAGAACCTATATGCAAAACTTTACATTTATCTACGTTAAATTGCATCTGCCACTTATCTGTCCACTCCATAATCCTATCTACATCGTCTTGGATCCTATTTCTATCGTCCTCGTTAACAACCTTACCGCCTATTTTAGTATCGTCCGCGAATTTTGACACGTTACTAGTCAATCCTACATCTATGTCGTTAATGTAAATTACGAATAGCAATGGGCCTAACACTGAACCCTGTGGGACACCGCTACCTACATCTAACCACCCCGATTCACTACCATTAACTACGACCCTCTGCCTCCTAGCACGAAGCCATTCTTCTAACCAGTTAGCTACCTGACCGCGTATACCGTGCGCTTTAACCTTCGCAATTAGTCTCCTATGCGGAACTGTATCGAACGCCTTTTTAAAATCTAAATAAATAACGTCAGCTGCTCTATGCCTATCGTATTCGCGCACTATTTCGTTATAAAATTCTAACAAATTAGTTAAACAAGACCTATGGCGTCGAAACCCATGCTGACTACTATTAATCAAATCTCTACTTTCTGAGTGATCGATAATACGATCCCTAACTACGGATTCCAAAAGTTTACCGACAATTGACGTTAAGCTAATGGGCCTATAATTGCTAGCTACCGCGCGGTCGCCTTTTTTAAAAATAGGCGTGACGTTAGCTAATTTGAAGTCTTCAGGAATAATCGCCGTTTCGAGTGACTGATTAAAAATCTTCGTTAAGGGGCTTACGATAACTTCTTTTAAATCTTTCAAATGTCTAGGATAAAAAGCGTCAGGGCCTGGAGCCTTGCTAACTTTTAGCCTATCGATATAATGCGCAATCTCAGCCTCGTAAACAGTTATTTCATCTAAAATAGTCTCGCTATTAAATGCAACGATATCGTCCACGTCGGGGACATTATTTACGTCTTCTACGGTAAAAACTGTCGCAAAAAAGTTATTAAAAATACCCGCCATCGCCTGAGCGTCAGAAGCCAAAGCGCCATTAACATCCACTAGAGGGCCTATGTTATCTTTTACCGGCTTACGATTATTTACGTATTCAAAAAACTTTTTGGGATTATGTTTACTATCCGCAGCTATAACTATCTCTAAATTACGCTTAGCATTCCTAACTGATCTTTTAACCTGACGCCTAAGCTCGATATATCTATTAAAGTTAGCTGCCGTGCCATTGCGCTTACTAAGTCTATACGCTCTATTACGCTCTATTATAAACTCTCCTATTTCCCTACTCCACCACTTCGGCCTACCACGATTTCTAACGCGCTTGGGCCTACGAGGAATAAACTCCCTTTCAATATTCCTAAAACTTTCTTTAAACGCCACCCAACGCAAATTTGTGTCATTACCCATAAATAAGTTATCCCAGTTCACTACTCTCATCCTATCCGCAAAACTATCAAAATTAGCCCTACGAAAATCAGGGACTTCCACTACATTACTATCCTGAGTGTTTTCTATCAATAACTTAAACCTAAGAATTTGATGATCGCTACATCCTAAACTCTCGCCTACTTCTAAACCTTCGACTGTATTCTCGCCGTTCGTCATCACTAAATCTAAGATATTATCACCGCGCGTTGGTTCGGTAACTATCTGTCGTAAAAAGTTATCGTCCATAAACTCAACCAGTCTCAAACCCTCTTCATTACCCGTAAAATTCTCGTAATTAACATTAGGGCAGTTAAAGTCTCCGACAATTATACTATTCCGATTGTCAATAAAATTACCAAGAAGTGAGTAAAATCTAGTATCTATATCGAGGGGTTGAACGGGAGGTCTATAAACAACAACAAAATTAAAACTAATACTACGCGCCCTAACTTCAACACAGATCGCATTAATTGCTGCCGGAAAATCTAACTTAACCTCGATAGCCCTAAGGGAATTACGAATGTACAGCAAAACGCCTCCTCCAAATCTATGTAACCTATCATTAGTAAAGAGTTTAAAACCCGGTATATCAAGTTCCCCCAACAAGTCCCGAGTCACGGTATTTAACCAAGTTTCAGTGATAGCAACTATATCATAGTTGCCGGAATAAATTACCGCCTTAAATTCATTTAATTTATTTCTAATACTACGCGCGTTGCAATAAAAGACGTTTAAGTTATTTTTTACCACGGGCCCGCGTTTTAAACTATTTATCACGTCGGGCCCGCGTTTCCCGGACCCACAACGTTTAAAGAAGGCTTCGACCTATACAGCTTTCGAACGTTTTCGTCTATTAACCTACCTAGCCTAGCATTACCTATTTCATTAAAATGCACCCCATCTTTTATAAAAAGGCTAGGATCATTGAATCATGATGATGATGATGATGATAATGATGATTGCTATTATTACACACTAGTGATGTAGGTCACATCCGCATCCGCATCCGCGGAACATCCGCACTTTTTCTCGCATCCGCATCCGCGTCCGCATCCGCACTTTGGACTGCGGATGTCGTGCGGATGTGGACCGTTGAGATAAAACGTCATTAATAAGCGGAAATTATCAAATTCTACTATATTAATAGAACTAGTTCATTGTGCGCAAAAGTGATGCAAGCGACAAGACGAGAGGCTGTTCTTGTATGAAGTTACTCTCTTGCAACCTACTTAGATCCACGTTACAAAGCTAAGTTATTTCCACCTAGTACATTAGAACGAGTTAAATCATCACTTGGCAAAGCAGTTGAAGAGCTTCAATCTCTTGAATCTGTCGCTTCGCCACCCACCAAAAGAATAAAAGTTTCAGTGACAGAACCAACACCTTCAACAAGCAAATCTATCACATAATCTGTCTCTCAGTTTCTTGAGTCAAGCAGCAATGACGAGACCTACGCGATGTCAAAAGATGTAAAATGATCGAGAGCTATCACCAAGAAAAACGCCTGGCTGCATGTGACAATCCTATTAGTTGGTGGAAAAATACGCAGAATATCTATCCATACTTGAGTAAACTTGCAAGGAAACATTTAGCCTGTCCTCCAACAAACGTACCAAGCGAGAGATTATTTAGTAGTGCTGGATTAATATATGATGAAAAGAGAAACAGACTGGCAGCAGAAAAGGCAGAAAAATTAATGTTCCTTAAGCATAACCTTCCTATAATTAAGTTTGAATATTAAACGATGAACATCTTAGTTTACTTTATTTTAATTACTCATTTATAAATATGCCTAATAAAACTTTAAACTTAATATAAATAGTTATCAAGCTAATTAAAGATCTCTTTCTATAAGGGTGGAGGTTGGGGAAAGAGGTCGGTGGGGTGCATTTGAGTTGGGTTCACGTCCCGCATCCTGGTAACACAATTATGGTTTCTAATTGTGGCTGAAACTCAACAAAATATAACGAATTTATTTGCAGACGAATTCACTAATTGATTTCTATATTAGTTAGATGCTTGATATTATTTTATATGTTCAGAGAAAAGTACAGCAATTATTGTACAATTAATCAATTATACTACATTATAGCTACAGCTCTCTCTATATAATAACTTATTATATACGTTAAACACAACAAATCTCGAATATATCCTAAAAAATAACGAAAATGTAGACATCCGCATCCGCATCCGCATCCGCGGATGTTGAAACCAAACATCCTCATCCGCATCCGCATCCGCGGATGTGAAAAAAATGACATCCGCTACATCACTATTACACACCCAATACGCATGTTTCCATGCAAAGGCATAACTCTGAACGAAGAAGACGGGCTGTTATCGCGTTTGCCAAGAATGAGGTACCTCCACATTTTATTTAAATCCCTTTTGAAAAGCTATTCGGATGTGCCTCTTCAAATGATAATTAAAGGGATTTGTAGACAAAACTTTTTTTTCTTTTGAATCTAAATCCGAAAGGGAACCGCTGTTTCAAAATGTCTGCCCAAATCCGTTTTGGGTCTTTTCCATTTTATGGGAACCACCATTTTTGTAAATAAATATATTGTTCTGAAGCATTTTTTTATGCTAATTCCAAATATACAGGGTGTCCCATAAGTCCGGCATCATAGTAGAAATTCATATTTTTCTATTTCTACAAACCATAATTCATATTTTTCTTTTTCTACAGGCCATAATGTCTGTGAGCAAGGAAGAACTAATCCAGATAACTCTACTCATAGGAAATCGGAATCAAAGAGAGGTCGCTGCTGAATTTAACAGACTGCATCCAGACTGCGAGCCAATAACACAGAGTTGTGTTAGCAGACTTGTTGCAAAGTTTAAGGAAACAGGATCCATAGAAGATAAACCACGCAGTGGACCTTCAAGGAGGTCCACTGACGATGATACAGCGACTGCTATCCTGCCTCATTTTAACAGAAGTCCCAATAAGTCTCTTCGGCGATTGTCCGCCGAGACAGGAGTGTCGAAAAGTAGCATTCATCGCATTTTCAGGCTCACAAATGGCATCCATATAAACTTCAGATCCTACAGAAATTAAGCGAAGATGATCCCGACCGGCGGATGGAATTTTGTGAATGGGCTACGGAACAATATGCTCGGGATGACAATTTCCCGTCCACCATTCTGTTCAGTGACGAGGCTGTTTTTTATGGAAATGGTGAGGTAAATCGACAGAACACCTGCTACTGGTCTCAAAACAACCCTCACTGGTATACCTCTTCAAAGGAACAAGGTGCATCTCGGGTGATGGTATGGTGTGGCATTTAGAAGGATCGCATCATAGGCCTCCTCTTTTTCGATGAACATGTCACTGGAGGCACCTACCTACGTATGCTCAAGGAAGAAGCATTTCCCAGTGTCTTGAACGAAGAAGGAAATTTCCCAACATGGTTCCAGCAAGACGGCGCTCCTGTACATTACAGCACCCAAGTAAGAGAATACCTGTACCAAAAATTCCCTGGTCATTGGATAGGACGTCGAGGGCCTGTGGAATGGCCAGCTAGAAGCCCGGATCTCACGCCACTAGATTTTTATCTCTGGGGCCACTTGAAAGCGCTGGTATACGCAGAGAAAATTAGGAGTGTTGAACATTTGCGGCAGCGCATTATTGGGGCATGTAACACCATTACTCCTGACATCATTCACCGTGTGCTTGCTGACTGGGTATCACGTCTGAATTTGTGTATTGAAAACAATGGTGGACATATTGAGCACGTTCTGTAAATAAAAGCTTTTGTTTTGCCTTTTTTTATTATTTTTCCTATGATGTCTACTTATGGGACACCCTGTATTATTCTTTTGCAGGAGAAATACAAAATAAGAAAGTTATAATCATTAATATTTTATTATTTATACGATATTTCTTCATTTTCTCATATTGCATAGTTTAAGTTAGGTTAGGTTAGTTAGGTTAGGTTAGGTTAGGTTAGGTTAATTGTTTAAAACTTAATTACCTCTCTAAAGTAATTGTTATGATCCACGATTGTTCCATGGGAGATGCCGAATTCCTTTTCGCAAAATTTGATCATTGTATACTCTTGAGACCAACAATACATTAATGAAATTATAGTTTCAAGAGGTAGTTTTGAATCCTCTAGCCAAGTATTCTTGCGTACAGACAGACACCTTTTCTCGACATGTTTGTTTTGAGCACCGCCATTCCATTGAGCATTTACTGTCGCTTCTTTTGGTTATCGACATTTCGTGTTTTTTATTACATTGTTTGGTCTTAGGAATAACATCATTCTGCTGTAAAAACTTTAATGCATCTTCTTCACATGTGATATTTCTTGCTAGCCAAATTAGGTTATAATTTTCCATATTGTCAAGTCGAAGCAAATATTTTCATTCAAGGTAAATTAACAACTGATTTGAACTATTAGAAATAGGCTATTAGGCCCTAACTGAGCGCTTACGATGACGCTATCGTACAAATGACGTCATCGTGGCATATCATATAAATAATAAAAATTTATTGACTATAACTTTCTTATTTTTTATTTCTCCTGAAAAAGAATAATATATTTGGAATCAGCATAAAAATGCTGCAAAACCATGTATTTATTAAAAAACAAAATGGTGGTTCCCATAAAATGCAAAAAATCCTGCGTTTTTCTCCAATATTCGAGACCTTGAGGGTAAACATTCGTTTGGCAAGTCCTTTGCAAGCAACATCGTCACCATAAAGACTTTCAATATTCTTTTATTTATTAGATAGCATACACTAAAATATAAATTACAAATTTATATATATATATATATATACAGTATATATATACACACACACACCTTGGTTACCTTGGTTTTGCTTGCGCCCAGATTGTTCAATCTAATGAAGGTTAAGCTTGTCACTCTACCTTAAACCTACAGTTTAACATGGAATCACGGGCGGTCAAAAATTACAAAGTCCTTGCCCAGACTCGATCTCACGCCCTCCCGATCAGCAGCTCAGCGTTTTAACCACTAGGCTACCCAGGGTACCCATTTATCTACCAACCAATTTTTATTGTGTGGAAGGATGAACAGCTGGGTTTGGTGCGTGCCATCTGCCCTTACCAGATTTAGAACCCGGGGCCGGTAGATTCGTAGTCAGCAATGCTAACCACTATATCACGAAGTATATATATATATATATATATATATATATATATATACTCTTTATGTACTATATAAACTATATATTATACAATATACAAGTCAGTTCTTTAATAATTTAGAAATTTTGCATCGTGGTTTAGTAATCCTTGCTCAAATGATTCTCACTGTAAACTCATAGATAGGTATTATAATAAGTTAGTATCCCTGTTAAGAGAAAGACTCCTGACTAAATCTTACAACTATCATACTAAGATTATTCCTGGATAGAATGATTTTATTGCCCCCCTGACGAGAGAGTCGAAAGACGCTTACGATTTGTGGTGCTTTCATGGTAGACCCAGATTAAGACTAGTATACATGAATATGTGTAGAAGTAGGGGTCATTATAAGGCAGCCATAAGGTGATGTAAACAGGAAGAAGATTCTATTCGAGCATCAAAAGCCTGTGAAGCTCACTTAAATAACGATAATAACAAATTTCGGAAATTTGTTAAGAATCAAATGGGTGTCAGAAATGCCCTCCCTCCGACAATCGATGGGGTGTCGGGGGAGGATGAAATTGCAAAGCTGTGGAAAAACCACTACTCAAACGTTGTTAATAGTGTGAGTAGAGATAATCTTAAGATAGGCTGCAGCGAAACGTCTTTGGAAGGGACAAGGGAAAATTCTTTGATATCAGTTCCTGAAGTAAAGAGGTTAATTAAAGAGTTAAAGACTGGTTCTGCGTCAGGGGTAGATGACCTATCGAATGAGCACTTAAAATATGCCAATGACGTGGTGTATCTGCATATATCATTGCTCTTCTCAGCCATGCTTGCTCATAGCTATATCCCTGCAGAGTTCATGAGGGTATATAGCTTGCCCTTGGTCAAAAATAAGTATGGGGACATTCTATGCAGCAGTACTTACAGGCCTATTGCTGTCGCCTCCTGTTTCTCGGAACTACTAGAGAAACTCTTGTTACACCGATTAAATGATTACTTTTGGACAGTTCCAATGTACATATTAAATTTATTGAAATTTTGGTATTCCCACCACTCTTTTACTGTTAGGTGGGGCAATTTACTATCTGAATGATTTGGTTCCTCTTGCGGGGTCAGACAAGGCTCCTTGCTCTCTCCTCTGCTGTTGAATGTGTATATTGACAGAGTAATTGCTTCACTTAATGAGACAACAGTTGGATGGGTGCTACTGTAGTATGCGGTCTACCTACGATTCGGCGGTCTACCTTTTAATTATAGCTTCTTATCTTCTTATTATTTTATTATTAGGTTAATTGTACGCCCTTGACGATTGGTTAGGTTAAGTCGTGATATTTTCGTTAAAACTAACGAAAATATCACGACTTAACCTAACCAATCATCAAGGGCGTACTGTAGTATGCGGTCTACCGTTAAGTATGCGGTAGTAGTATGTTTAACTTCTTTAATAATTCCTTAATTGTGTAAATTAAATTATAATTCCTTTCAATTCATTTTCAATTCATTTTAAATATTTTGAACGGTAGACCGCATACTACAGTAGAAACTTAACGGTAGACCGCATACTACAGTAGCACCAGTTGGATGTGGTATAGATAACACAAGGATAAATAACTTAGTTTATGCCGATGATATGGTGTTAATAAGTCCCCCTGTTAAAGGTCTAGATCGGCTGCTAAAAGTCTGCAATTATATTCGCAGAAACATATTCTTTTTAATGTTACAAGAACTAAGGTTATGCAATTCCATCCTAAACGCTGTAATCAGCCACGTGATGATAGGTTTAAAATGAGAGGTGAAGTAATTATGGAAGTACTAGAATTTAAGTATTTGGGTCAAACTATCACCAGCTCCTTCAGTGATGACTCAGATATAAGAAAACAATCTCGAAGCCTTTGTGCCAAAGCGAATATGACTACAAGAAACTTCCGCTTCGGTACAAGTGAAGCAAAAGACACTCTCTTTCGTACTTTCTGCAGTAATATATACGGACAGCAACTGTGGGTGAATTATGAAAAAAGGTTCTGGCAGAACCCTAAATTTGCTCTACAACAGATCTTTTAGAATCCTAAATTACCCCCGGGATGCTCAGCTTCGCAAATGTTTGCTACTCGCAATGTCCCGAGCTTCCCGGAGGTAACAAGACGTGTTCAATACAGTCTAATGCAAAAAATTAAAAAAATCAACCAATTCGATTATCAACCTATTCATCAGTCCTGCCGTATGTCTTCTAAGCTATGGAATTGATGGTATGAAAACGTCTGTCTGTAGCTCCACTTAACTTCGCCATTACTGTATTATTTCTCATTAATTATATATATTTTTATCCTTAGGATGTGAAGTGTCATTGTATTATTAATATATGTCATATGGACATTGGTCTGCTAATAAACTTTCTTATATATATATATATATATATATATATATGTGTGTGTGTGTGTGTGTGTGTGTGTGTGTGTGTGTGTAGAGGATGATGATGTTTGTCTGTTCGTTTATACACGCCTAAACGGCTCGGATTTTGCACCAAATTTAGTATACATATTAAGAGAGAACCATTGAGGGCCTCTCTCTCTCTCTCTCTCTCTCTCTCTCTCTCTCTCTATATATATATATATATATATATAGGGTGGGCCAAAAAACTATTACCCTGATTTTGAACAATATAATTTTACCTTTATCAAATGTTATTTGTACAATCAATATATGTGTCGTGTATAGAATTTCATGGTCTATCTCGTGGTAAAGTTGGATTTTTGCTAACTGTAACCATTATTTTGTAATTCGCTGTTATACAGACACAGGTAGAAAAACTTTCTGTTTCTATACAGTTACCTAAATGAGTCCAAGATTATGCGGAATGTGCCTTCCTCCATTATCAATGCACGCTTGCAACCTTGACTTCTCCCTTATCGACGGCAGTACCGCATCAAGAATTTTTTCTTGGTAATAAGCAGCAGTGATTTTGGCATTTTGATCAACAGAAACAATCTCTGACTTCCCTAACTTTGAAATAAAGATGGAAACCATGACTTTTTGAGAAAAATGTGGACGTTCCCTACAAAGTCGATCTAGACTGATAGATTTTTGTCCTGTCTTCCATAAACTCGGTCATTTTGTGTGTTTATTGTTGAAGCAACCGTAAAGGTCTTCTCGTCGCTGAACCATATTTTCGACACTTCTCTGTCTGCGAATCGATCTAACAGAGTACAACATTTTTCAACTCTTGCTTGCTTATTTCATGCAGAGAGCTTATGAACTTCGACTCTTTTAAAACATTTAAGACCCAGATCATCTTTTACTATACGACGAACACTAGAGCGAGAAATACCAGTAGTTTTTTAAATTTCTCTAACGGACTTGTGGGTGTTGGGCCGTTCTTCTTGACTGCATATCACGGATGAAACCGTGTCAATATTTTCCTCAGTACATGATGTTTTTGGCTTTCCACTGCCTTCTTTTCGTTTGGTCGACCCTGTGATATCGATTTTCTTTATGAGATATTGAAGTCCAGGTATCGTCCATCGTTTATTTGGAAAATCTTTCTTCATTCGTTTTGCACCCCAGTGTTTCTCCTTACGCAGGTTCAATATCAATGCTTCATCTTCCAAAGAGTATTTCATTGTTATAACTTGTTCACCAACTATAGCAGAATGATGGTCTGAAATGAAAAAGAAAATAAATTAATTATTTTGTGTAAAAATTAGGAAAATTAATTATTTCTGGAGAAACTGACTGTCATCTGAAAGTATCAGTTGCTGACTTTGACTGCCTTTCAATTGAGCACCATATTCTGATACCACCCTCCAGTTGTGAGCCTCTACCTCTACTCCTGGGGCGTTGAATCTAAATTCAAAGCCAGCGTTTGAAAGAGTAAAAGTATGGGTACAACATACGGCCTCAGCAGTAAGATCAATATACAGGGTGAGCCACAATATTTTTTCAAAAGCTGGGTAATAATTTTTTTGGCCCACCACGGTATATATATATATATATATATATATATATATATATATACCGGGGTGGGCCAAAAAAACTATTACCCAATATATATATATATATATATATTGAAAATAATTGACAATAATAGCTTTCGATAGATTTTTCCAAGAAGCCTACATAAGAAGAAGACCATGAACGAGAAGGTTGAGATTACACAGTCGAAATTCGAGAAGCAGAAAAGCAATAGACGAAAGAAAAGGAAAAGAAAAAACCGAAAAATGTGCGAGTGTCTGTAAATCCAGAAACATGGATGGAATTGGATTATGTTTAATGGAATGCGCCGCGTGTCAACTCTGTGATTGCAAAAATGAAGTAGACGAGACCACGGGCTTAAAATGCATTCTCTCCAATACATTTAAACATTACGAATCTATAAACGTAGATAAAAAGGGCAGGAAAAAGATGAAACAAAATAATAGGCTTTTATGTCTTCATGTGCGTCAAGTGCATGGAAAACAATAGGAAAGTAGTACAAACGGGAATGGAGAATGTTGAAAAAGAAGAATCGGTTAATATTCCGCAGAACACATCGCCTAAATCTTAGGAGAACAACAATATATTGAGAATCCTTGTAAAAAATAATGAAAGGAAATGTTTCATATGTTGTGCAAATGAATATTAAGATAAAAAATTAATATTCAATATGTTATCTAATCAAAATTGGCAGCTGAAAGTAGTGGCAGCAAATAATTGTTTCTTTGTTTCTGTGAACATGAACTATGTTGGTTGTGAAGTAGATTTTTAAGATTTAATTCGTCTTGTTGGCTTAGACCAGTGATTCCCAACCTTTTTACTATGGTGGCCCAGTTTTGATGGCCATAAATGTTGGTGGCTCATATATATATATATATATATATATATATATATATATATATATATATACACATACTGTATATATAAGGATATAAGGATAGTTTTTGTAATATATCTGACTTATTTTGAAGCATTACAAACACTAGTTGTGGCCACTAGAAAATCCACCATGGCCCACCGGTTGGGAACCTATGGCTTAGACGAAGTTAAAGCTTTGGAATTTTTTGCAAATCACAGTGTGATATTAAAAACTCATTTATGTCCGACTGTGGAAAAGAGTGTAATTATAGAAAATACCAAAATATTTTCTGTTGTAATTAGGCAAATGGCAATATACTGACCGTAAGAATAAGCGTGTGAAAAGTGTAATTTTAGTGCATCTAGGTTTAAAGTTTCGTGGTTAAGTAAGCATAAACTATCAGCAAATAAGAACTTAAGGTTTATTAAGTTATATTTGTGGAAATTTAAATAAGATTAGGTTAGGTTAGGTTACAATAAAGAAAATTAATTTACATATCAGAAAATATCTATTTGATGTATTTTGAGGTGTTTTAACAGAATCTGCTATCCGTATTTGGTGAAATTGAGCAGCTTTCGAGATATACATTTCTTCGGAAAAAAAATTATCTATCTCAAAACCTGCTCAACTGCAGTTAGAGGTGGAAAGAGCAGCAAAATTTCTGAGTTGGACGAGTACGAGTACAGTATTTTTTAAGTGGTCGAGTACGAGTACAAGTATACTTTTTTAGTGCTTGAGTAAGAGCACGAGTACGGTTTTTTTAGTGTTCGAGTACGAGTACGCGTGTAAAAGTGTGGTTTCAAACTTTAACTGGTGCTTGGCTGCTTCCGTGAGCAAAGCTCATTAGACCATATGAACGCATTGCACTGAAAAGGGAAAAAATCTGACATGAAATGAACAAAATGTATTTACTGTTACATATACGAGTATATCGCAGTATACTGTAAATTTTTTCTTTACCTACCTATTCAGTACCTATTCAGTACCTATTCAGTAATAAAACACAAGACATGTTTTTCACTTAGGTTTTTCGCTACAAAAGTTGCCACTTAGTTATTAATAATATTATAAATGTAAAGTATTGCATAAAAA
Organism: Bathynomus jamesi; assembly: GCA_023014485.1. NCBI lineage: Eukaryota > Metazoa > Arthropoda > Malacostraca > Isopoda > Cirolanidae > Bathynomus > Bathynomus jamesi. The sequence goes on along the minus strand of JAJOZX010000017.1, from coordinate 1,993,984 downwards.
TATAGTAAATAAATTTGAAAATATAAACCATATTGAAATTAAAGTTGTAAACTGTTGCTTTCATGGTACACTGTGAGGGAGTCTAGGACAGATCCTCATATTTGAAATTAGTTTGAGTGCAAGTACGATTACAGCGATTTCAGATTATATCGAGTACGAGTACAACAAAAAAACGTACTCGAGTACAAGAATACTCGAGTACTGATGTACTCTTTCCACCCCTAACTGCAGTGATGTGTTCTGCGGAATTTTTATCGAATAATCAATTGTAGAAGGTTCACCGGCAGAAAACCAGGAAAAGTCAGAAAACGCCGACACCAACGAAATTGGATTTAGGACACCGAGGGAAACACACCACAGGGAGATGCAGAAGTAGCTTTAGACTGACACCCTACACAAGATAGAAACACATGAAGACAAATGAAAACACACCAAACATTAAAAACCCCACTGAATATGGAAGTGGTAGTAGAACAGAGGAAAGAAAATGAATCCCATAGGACTCGTAAGGAACCTAAACGCAGTGGCGTAGTGAGGGTTCGTGGCGCCCGGGGTCAAGGGTACAAAATGGCGTCCCCCTCTCGAGGGCTGCCGAAGTCAGTCCGAGTTAGGCGCTAAGGCCCTCCCCTGGGAAATTTTTTACTCCGAAGAGTCGATTTCATGCAATCTGAGCCCTATTTTCAGCTATATTAAACACCTATTTTCAAGGTAGATTAATAAGATTATCGGTTATTTTAACCTATTTTATACATTACAATCTGGCACAACCATAATAGTTTATATAGCACACTTAAGGCAGTGGTTAACTGCTAGGCCGTTGGTTCAACTGGTTAAAGTTTGTGGCAATGCATATCATATTTCTATATTTTCATCACGATTTTATTTAATACATTTCTTTTGATACATTGGATCTTTTCCGTTTGACACACATGGTTCGATTTTATTTTAAATTTCTACGCAGACGTAGTTTTGCATGCCGATTACGAAAATCAGAACCATTTTTTGGAGAAATGAATAATAAAAAAGTTACAACCCTTTAAAGTATTTTATTAATATTAGTGACAAAAATCAACACAAATTAATATTTTCGATTAAATGTTGCGATGCACTGTAGCATTTTTTGGAACTGGTCGCAGTTTTCGTGTATACTATAAACACCCAGGAATGTCTGTCAGTCAGTCCGTCACGCTCAGTTTGTCAGTCGGTCACGCTGAGGAACGTTTGTCGGTCACGCTCAGGAACGTTTAGGTTAAGTCGTGATATTTTCGTTAGCTTTAACCAAAATATCACGACTTAACCTAACCAATCGTCAAGGGCGTACAATTACCCTAAAAAAATAAATAAAAAAATAAATTTATTTTTATTTAACCAAACTAGCACGACTTAACCTAACCAATCGTCAATGCCGTTCAGTATAAAGAATCCTCTTCTCTTAATATATAAAAATAAATAAATAAAAAAAATTTGTTTTTTATTTATTTTTTTAGGTTAATTGTACGCCCTTGACGATTGGTTAGGTTAAGTCGTGATAGTTTGGTTAATTTTTGCTACCCGCGACCGGCACGAAGGGCGGGTCTTAGGCTAGTTGTAACTTTTTTATTATTAATTTCTCCAAAAAATGGTTCTGATTTTCGTAATCGGCATGCGAAACTACGTCTGTGTAGAAATTTAAAATAAAATCGAACCATGTGTGTCAAACGGAAAAGATCCGATACATTTGCTATATTAGCATGTATGTATCAATTTGTTTCTATGTGTACCAGTTTTTATCAATAAATCAAATTTTAAATTTAATTTGTTTTGCCAGAAATAAACACTATTATTATTATATTATTATTATTATTATTATTATTACTACGATTATTATTAATACTCTTGTCTGTGGTTATGATACATGTATAAACTTGCCTCCCGGCCGCGGATGTAAAAAAACGCAAATGTCATGCTAAAAAATTGCTCGCTCAGTCGATTTGGTCCCCCAAAAACCGGCGCCCAGGGCACGTGACCCCCCCCCCCCTCGCTACGTCACTGCCTAAACGACGAACCATATGCGAATATTAAAAAACAGGTTCATGCAAATATGGATCAAACTACATGTATAATTACCCTAAAAAATGTTTCTACATGATGAGGAATGGAAGTTGCAGGTACGGAACAAACTGCAACTATTTCCACCCCTGTATATGCAGATATTCAATTAGAGAAAAAAAAGCCTAAATATGGAGTGCCAACATTTTCACATTAAGGGTACTCAAAGAAGAGAACGAGAAACAACAGCTCACATCCTAAATGGAAGTAATAACTGGCAATGAAGTACATTTTTTTAATTTTTTTTTAGAGGAAATGAGAATGATAAAAGCACAACTGTCCCTTCTAATGAGAACAAACAGAAATTTGAAGATATATGCACCCCAGCATTGCATATATCACCCTCCTATCCAACACCACTCACCATTAATGCAACATCCACACTGGAATCAAGGCCGCACCACTCGTACTCCCAAATGTAATGGCCTACCCAATAACACCAAACAGAACCCGTCAACATCAACCAGAAAACAATCTTTATCCAGAAAAACCGAAGACATTGATTAATAACTATAAATTTATTATACACAATTATACAAGGCCTGTACACTGACCATACAGACTGCAAATTACATTACTTGCAAATTTAGCTCTGGAAACCAGCATACTGTAGATATCATTTGCCTAACGGAAATACATACACAAATGAAAAAGGCTGTGAAAACTGCATCGAAGAAACTGAAATAGCACTACTGGACTACAACATATACAGGGCAGATAGAGTTGCTACACGAGGAGGAGGGTGTTGCAACTACTTGAAAAACACATACACATGCGAGGTGAAGGTAAGCAAATCAAACGGCACAGTCGAAATTATCATTTTAGAAGTAAAAGAATTGAACCTAACCATTAAGAACATCTGCAGACCACCAAACACCATAAAAAGTGAATTCTAGTTCGTTACAAATGAAATAAAAAACATGTTAAAGTTACTTGGAACTTCAACATCAAATATTTTAATTTGTGGGAATTTTAATTTTCCATTCATAACATGGAAGAAAAATGACGAAGTTATATAATGAGAAGTTTCATGGTAACATCACAAAAGATGATAGACCGAAAGCAATAATGCTATTAGATATTATGAAACATTATGCACTTATCCAGGAAATCTGTGAAGCCAATAGAAAAGAGAACGTTTTGGATTTAATTTTGACAAATAACAATGAGATAATAATATATGAAATGGTAACGCACACAAATTTCTCCGACCATAGCCTAATCGATATGTAATTAAAGTTAACAACTAGAGGTCCAAATTGCATCCCAGAGAATTAGAAGAAAGTAGATTGGGAAAAAGTGTAAATAAAGATTAAAGAAAGTAAATCGGGAATTGCTAACTCACAAGAAGACTCCAGAAGGAATACTATGTAGGATATAATAGAAAATAAAATTAAACCTATATTGCTGAGACATGTTTTTGAATTGAATTGAAGTGAATAACCTTTATTAATAATAAAATAAATATATTGATTTTACAATTTACAATGACGTAAATAATTGTGAAGCTGGACTATTTATTTTATTTTATTTGGTCCTTAAGCTTTAGGCTTTACTGGACTTTTATTAAAAATAAAAAGTTGTATTTATTCTAATGATATTCATTGATATTTGTACTGAATCAAAATTTTTACTGAGACCTTGCATGTTATTGTTGAATAATATGAAATCTACCTGGTCTGCAAATTGAATAGCATGCAAACCCACAGTCAGAAAGGTTGCAGGTTATTCATCTTTACAACTAATATTACTTTCGGGAACATTATGATCAAAATAATTATCATTTAGTAAGCTGCATATTTATAACCCTCTTGCATACCACTTAAAAGAGTTCTCTGTACTAAAGGTTGGGAATTTCCTATTTAAATGACTTGAAGTTCTCTTTTGCTTATTATTTCTAGTCTCCAGAATTGAAATGATTAGAGAAGTATCTTAGATATGTATTTTGTGTTTTTGATAAACAATAAGCCAGTATCTTGTATTTTGTATCTAAGATACATTTCTTAAGGTATCTTGCCCATCTCTATGATTGGTAAACCTGTGGCCCTCATCCGAACCCCATGGAAAAATCCTAAATCCACCACTGATTACTGTATTGTTCACTTGTTTTGTCTAATCTTGGATTAAATGTACATTACTTGTTTATTACTCGTGTCTATCATTCAATTCTTGGCACTGTATTGTTATCATGTCTTCAATAGTGACTGTCTGTATTGGTTTTATATCTATCATAACAACTTAACATATAGTTATTATTAATAATAAATAAATAAATAAAAAAATAAGTATTATTAATAGTTAAAGTATGTATTAATCTTAAATTATATTATCATTATCGATATGACAAATGCAAGGTCATTATTGAACGTATTATACCAATACCATAAAAAGAAAGCAATATTATACATGATAGATAAGAACTGAACAATCACAGGTAATGTCTTTAATCCTAGATTACACACGAGAAATGAATAAACAATAGTAATTACATTAATCCTAGATTGTTATTAGTATGCCATTATTAATCGGGATTTCAACTTGGTTTTAAACGAATTTACATTCACAATATTTTTTATATCAGCATTTAAATCATTCCATAGTTTCAATCCAATGAAAATGGGTAGTTTTTGAGATGAAGACAATCTAAATTGAAGTATAACATGCTTTGATCTATTTCTGGTCTGATACGAGTGGATTTCTTGATAAGTTACAAACTATCTATTTACCCATTGTAAGTTAATGATTTTGTTCTTACACTCGTAAATAAAAATTAAATGTGCCAGTTTGATTACATCATTGAGCTTTAGTAGTTTTAGCTCTTTAAATAATACATTAGAGTGATCAAGGAAATCAGCATCGGATAATAACATTGTTGCTCTCTTTTGGATGACAAAGATGCCGTCTAATGCGTTGTTAACGGAGTTTCCTAAACAAGGATGAAGTACGTTATATAAGGAAGAACAAGAGTATGATAAAGAGTCAATAAAACCTGTTTAGGGACTATATTTCTAAGTTTAAAAATTAAAGCAACGCCGCTTGAAATCTTTTTCGCGATATAATTTGCATGATCACTCCACTGCAAATTCTTATCTAGCATTACCCCAAAATATTTGTTACAGTACACTCCTTTATAGCGATTTGATTAACATTAAGTTCATCAAGATATACATTTCTTTTATTAGTAAAAATCATGAAACTTGTTTTACTGGTATTTAGGAAGAGTTTATTGGTGGTCAACCATTTCATTACACTGATGAATTCTGAAATAAATATATTCTTAGCTGAATTAACATCTTTGCAAGAAAAAGACACCGTTGTATCATCTGCAAACATTATGAAGTTCAATATATCAGGTGAACTTGGAAGATCATTTATATATAATAAAAATTACAGTGGACCCAGAACTGAGCCCTTTGGCACACCATGTTTGACAAGCGCTTCAGTTGAGCAAACATTATTTACTGATACAAAATTATATCTATTGGACAAACAACTTTTAAACCAATCACTGATTGCTTCTCGAAAGCCCTAACAGTATAATTTATTAAGTAGAATATTATGGTCTATTACATCAAACGCCTTACGCAAATCCATAAATAATGATATAATTATTTCTTTGTTCTTTTTAACTATATTTGCATTTTCCATAAGATTTAAAATAACCATTTCCGTTGTTTTATTATTACGGAAGTCATATTGATTTGGAGGTAATAAATTGTAGGGTTCTGAATATCGCTGCATTCTACTTTTTACAATTTTTTTAAAAAACTTTGCTGAACACAGATAATGAACACACCGGTTTGTAAATTGTTGCCAGTGTAGGATCATCCCCTTTAAAAAAGGATGTTATACAACCATTTTTTAACATTGAAGGAAATATTCCTTTGGAAATATTTTGATTGATAACACTGGTATGCATCAATTTTGCTGTCAAGGGTTTTGTAAGTGATTCTTATAGAGTTTTTCCTGCTGATTTCGAATCTGCAATCCATTTTTCTCAATCAGCTCAGGTTATCCGGCTATGGCCTCATAGGTAAAATAGAATTTTTCGTGATTTTGTCAAAGCGGAATTGGAACAGTAACATCTATCATCACTTGTTTCACTTGTATAATATCTTTTTTACTTTTCAGGCATATAGATAAAATATTTCATAATGAATAGAGCGTGTAAAAATGATCCCAATAGATTCTGCTACATATGTGGGACGGTTACCATGCCAAATAACCAGTCCCAAATCACTAAATTTGTGAAGACAATGTATAGAGCATACTTTGGAATTAAGCTAGGGGACCAGGACAAAAATTTCGCCCCTCATATGTGCTGCAAGACGTGCATTGAAAATTTGAGAAGATGGAGCAAAGGCAGAGCGAAATCTTTGCCTTTTGGAATTCCCATGATTTGGAGAGAAGGAAAGGATCACGTGACAGATTGCTATTTCTGCATGACAAACCTCCAAGGTGGGCTTATAAATTTATTTTTCTTAAATATTTTGAAATCCTCGTATGAAACTTGACATAATATTCACCATAATGTAATATTCACCATATGTAGCATAATATTCACCATAATGGTAATCATACATTTACATATACATATTGTTATAGAAAATACATTTACACATACATATTGTTATACAAGTTACATTTACATATACAATGATTGTATATTTTCTTTCTTTTTCATTCATATTGTCCCCGAAGGGACAATATGAATGAAAAAGAAAGAAAATATACAGACTCCATCGACCTATTTCATATCTTACAGACCGCAGCCTTCCCTCACGAGCCGCCACTGTCTGAATGCTTCTTCTATTTCATATGCAAGTTTTATATCATGTTTCTGTGTTTCTATTTTCAGGAGTTAACAAGAAGAATAAACACATTGTTGTATACCCTGACATTCCTTCTGCTATGAGACCTGTACCCCATGGTCCTGGAATTCCAATACCCGACCCACCTCAAACCCTGGACTTCGATGATTCTGATGATGAATCAATGACCAATGCCAATGACCAGTCCCAGTCGTATATACCTCAAAATACCGCTTCAAATGAGCCGAAGCCTCTCAACCAGGCCAAACTTAATGATCTTACCAGGGATTTAGGACTTTCCAAATTAGCTGCCGAGATCTTGGGCTCACGACTTCGAGAGGACAACTTGCTGCCTCCGGGAACAACATTCTCCTGGTATAGGAAACGAGAGGAAGAATTCCGGAAAGTTTTTTGCAGTGCACGAAAATACCTCTTCCTTAGTGTACTGCTGCAATGTTGAGGGGCTAATCGAATCCTTGGGCCTGCCATAAAACGCATCAGAATGGAGGCTATTTATAGACTCGTCAAACGAAGTTTGAAAGCAGTACTTCTCAACATTGGGAATAGGGTTGCATCAGTCCCTGTAGCACATTCCGTACAACTTACTGAGAGCTACGATAACATGAAAATTTTACTGGATGCTCTCGTATACGACCAACATAACTGGAGGATCTGTGGAGATTTGAAGGTAAAACTAATATCATAAGTAAACTATTGCTATTGACTATGTTGTTTTTCCAAAGGTTATTTGAGAGCGTATAAGAACACTTAACTTCCCCACAGAAGTGATACAGTCCAATGCATAGATTTTTTTATCTGATAGAACAAATTCTCTAAATTCTTTAAATATTTTCATTTTTTTTCAGATTGTGGCATTTGTATTGGGAATGAAGGGGGATACACGAAATACCCATGTTTCCTCTGCAAATGGGATAGCCGAGCGGATGAGAAGCACTATGCACAGCGTGAATGGGCATCCAGAGAGAATTTTGAATCTGGGTGCATAATGTCGTTTCAGTGCCCCTTGTACCACCAACAAAAATTTTGCTCCCACCACTTCATATTAAGCTGGGCTTGATGAAAAATTTCATCAAATCAATGAATAAGGAGGGTTCAGCATTCCGATATCTCGAGAGTAAATTTCCTCATATATCTGATGCTAAACTAAATGCTGGGGTTTTTGATGGTCCTCAAATTCGAACTTTGATCAAGGATACTCAGTTCGAAAACGCAATGACTCCAACTGAGAAGAATGCCTGGCAGGCATTCAAATCAGTTGTCACTGATTTTCTTGGCAAGCGTAGAAGTCCAGAATACGAGTCCGTTGTCGAAAACTTGATGGAAGCTTTCAAAGCTCATGGGTCGCGCATGTCCATAAAAATGCACTTTTTGTGGTCCCACTTGGACTATTTTCCTGAAAATTGCGGGGATTATAGTGAGGAACAGGGTGAACGATTTCACCAAGATATCAAAATAATGGAAGAGAGGTACCAGGGAAACTGGGATATCACTATGCTGGCGGACTATTGATGGTGTTTGAAGCGAGACGTGCCCGAAGAAAAACACAGACGGAAAGCCAAAAAAACTTCATTCTTTCCACATTAAACTTTTTTCCATATTCATTGTATGAATAAAAGTATTTATTCACACAATGTTTTCATTTTTCACGAGTGTTCTTATAATATTACTCGTATCTACAGTGTTTAAGCTAAAAAAATCAATAAACTCGGGGATAAAATTGGACTTATAATAAATGGCCAATAGAGAAAAAACCTGACCTGATTGAGGAAAACCAATGTCATTTTCGAATTCAGCATGGTCGAATTATATAATATGAGTTGAAAAAACCCTCACAGCAGACAAAAAAATTTCATATGCATACCAGTGTAATTTTAGCTAAAGTTACAGATATCTTATCTTTAACAAGTTTCAATATTGGTATTCAATATTTATCGTATTGATAGAGACTCTTTTACTGAAAATGGCTCTTTTACTGGCTCCTAAAAACTCTAAGGCTAGTCTTGAACTCTTTGGTTCCTATGATCCTGAGAAAGAACTAATAATAAGTGATCCTTATTATGATGATGGCGATGAAGGCTTTGAAAAATGCTTTGAACAGTGTATGAGATGTTCAAAAGAATTTCTTAATTCTTTGGGACTCTGAGTATGCTATTAAAGGAATTATTTATCGTTCTGGAAATTATAATAAATAGTGTATTGTTTCAGGCTTGGCGTCAGGAAGGGCATCCGGCCGTAAAAAAAAAGCCCTGCCAAAACCAAACATGACTATTCGTTCAAATTTAGCTTCGGAAAATGCTAGGGCGTCCCCCGGAAGCGACGCGCAGGGGCCTCGCCTAACTCCTGTGAGAAATATATGCGATGGCTACCGCGTCAAGGGCGGGAGCGGCCAAAGAAGCTAGCCCTCAGAGTCAGAGTGGGAACGTTAAATGTGGGAAGTCTGACGGGACGAGGTCGGGAGTTGGCAGATGTGATGGAGAGGAGGAAGATAGGAGTGCTGTGTGTACAGGAAACGAGATGGAAGGGGGATAAGGCGAGGGATATTGGTGCAGGGTGCAAGCTTGTGTACAGCGGAGCGAATGCTCAAGGAAGGAATGGAGTAGGCATTATCCTGGACAAGACGTGGAAAGAGGAGTTAGTGAGCATCGGAAGGAAAAGCGACAGGGTAATGAGCGTGAAGTTGGGAGCAGGTAGTACGGTGCTGAACGTGGTGTGTACATATGCACCACAAGTAGGATGTGCAGATGAAGAGAAAGAAGAGTTTTGGAGACATCTGGATGAAGTGCTACAGGCGGTACCGCAGGGAGAAAGAGTGTTTGTAGGAGGGGACTTGAATGGGCACATCGGAACGGAGAGGGGAGCCTTGTCTAAGATACACGGTGGTTGGGGTGTAGGAGAGATGAACGCAGAAGGAGGAAGCATTCTAGACTTCGCACTAGCAAGTGATATGGCAATTGTTAACACTTTCTTTAAAAAGACGGCCGACCAGTATATCACCTACAAAAGCGGAGGAAGAGAGAGTCAAATTGATTTTCTCCTATGCAGAAGGAACCATCTAGGAGAGGTGAAAAATTGTAAGGTGATAAAAGGAGAAAGTGTATCAGCCCAACACCGGCTTGTGGTTCTGGATTGCGAGGTTAAGGGTACTAAGAGAGGGAAACAACAAGGAATGCCAAAAATTAAATGGTGGAAATTGAAAGATGAACATCTGAAAACTCAGTTTAAAGAACGTGTGATGAGCGAGATAATACCTAAGGAAAATGCAAATGAATGGTGGGAGGAAAATAGTAAAATCATTAGACGTGTAGGGGAGGAACTCCTTGGGAAAACATCTGGGAAGGGAGCTCCTCAAGATAAAGAGTCGTGGTGGTGGAATCAGGAAGTGCAGGAGAAAGTAAAGAAGAAAAAAGAAGCGAAGAAAAAGTCGGATTCATCGGGCAGCGAAGAGGATAAAGTGGCAACAAAAACAGCCAACAAGGAAGCGAAGAAGGCAGTCGCACAGGCAAAGGCGAACGTATTAAATGAAATTTATGAAGAGTTGGAAACATCGGTGGGAGAGAAAAAGATATATGGGCTGGCGAAAAGGAAGAATAGAGCGACTAAAGACCTAACACAAATAAAACAGATTAAAGATGGAGAAGGACGTGTACTGAGCGATGAGATTGAAATAAAGAATAGGTGGAAAGTGTATTTTGAAAAACTGTTAAACGAGGAAAACGAGAGAAGAGTTTTTGGAGAAGGGACTGCGAATGAGAGGGATACACCAGGGATTAGTAGGGAAGAGGTGAAGAGAGCCTTAAAGAAGATGAAGAGTGGAAAGGCGACAGGACCGGATGAAATACCAGGAGAAGTGTGGAAAAGCTTGGGGCAGGACGGAGGAAATGTCTTGTGGGATCTACTGAGGAAGGTTTACGATCAGGGAAAGATGCCAGACGCGTGGAGGGACAGTGTAATCGTAACAATATACAAAGAAAAGGGTGACATCCAAGATTGTGGAAACTATCGTGGTATAAAGCTGTTGTCACACACAATGAAAATATGGGAAAGAGTTATAGAAAAGAGAATAAGATATGAAACAGAGATTGGTGAACAGCAGTTTGGTTTTATGCCTGGAAGAGGGACAACTGATGCCATCTTTATTGTTCGACAAATGTTGGAAAAGTTTGGAGAAAAACAGGAAAAGCTACACCTGGTTTTTATAGACCTTGAAAAGGCATATGACAGGGTACCAAGAGAGGAGGTGTGGAGGTGCATGAGGGAAAAGGATGTGTCGGAGAAGTATGTAAGGTTAGTGAAGGATATGTACGAAGGAGCAAGGACGCAAGTAAGAACATGCGTTGGACTGACGGAAAAATTTACTGTGAAAGTGGGATTACATCAAGGCTCGTCTCTAAGTCCGTACATCTTCGACCTAATAATGGATGTATTGGGGCAGGGTTTCATCGTACCGGCCCCTTGGGACATGTTATTTGCAGATGATATAGCCCTCATAGACACCACCAGAGAAGGAGTAGAGCAGAAATTGGAACGATGGAGAAGGGCGATGGAGGATAGAGGGCTTAAGATCAGTCGAAAGAAGACGGAATATATGGTTTTTAATGGAGAAGAGGGAATCGGGGATGTAACACTACTCGGCGAGAAGCTTAAAAGGGTAAACACTTTTAAATATTTAGGTTCCCATATGGCATCAGACGGTACGCTCGACTCTGAAATTAACCATAGAATCCAAGCAGGATGGAGAAATTGGAAGAATGCTTCTGGTGTGTTATGTGACAAAAAGATCAGCGCAAGAGTGAAGGGAAAGGTGTATAAAACGGTGGTGAGACCTGCGATGTTGTACGGAGCGGAGGCCTGGCCCATCAAAAAGGCCCAGGAGAAGAAGTTGGAGGTAGCAGAAATCAGGATGTTGAGATGGATGTGTGGAGTTACGAGGTTGGATAGGATTAGAAATGAAAGGATTAGAGGAACGACTAAAGTGGTGGAAATATCAAAGAAAGTTCAAGAGAGAAGGCTACAATGGTACGGCCATGTGATGAGAAGGGAGGAAAATTATGTAGGGAAGAGGGTTATGGACATGGAGGTGGAGGGGAGAAGGAGGAGAGGCAGGCCAATAAGAAGATGGAGAGATTGTGTGGAGGGAGATTTCAGGGAAAAGGGTTTGTTTGGGGACGAATATGAGGACCGGGGCGAATGGAGGCGGATGGTCAGAAATAGCGACCCCGTATAGAGACGGGAAAAGCTACAGAAGAAGAAGAATATTGGTACAGGAATGTTATGAATGTTATTTTTTGTATTTTTTAATTTACCAATAATATTCCGGACCTCAGTAGAGGTAGCAGGAACAAAAGAAAATGAAATTAGTAAGCTGGGTGGCATATATTCTAGAGGTGAGTGATCATTATTTAGTAACTGTGAGCGAAGCTTATCCGCTATTGAAGTGAAATGTATATTTAAAGAGTTTACAGTAGAAGTATCATCAGTAATTTCTTTATTATCTACATTTAATTTCTCTATTGAATTTTTCTTAATTTGTTTTCCCAGAAGACTGTATATGGTTGTCCAAGTGTTTTTCATGTCTCCTTTATGTTTGGAAAATTGATTGTTATAATACTGTAGTTACATTTTGCAATTTTGATTATTTTAGTTTATTTGCTTCTGTATTGAATATATTGTACGAGGGCCACTCAATATATTTTGCCCCACCTTTTTTTTTCCTTCCAAGTTTCCTTGTAAGTTCCAGAAATTTTGTACACAAGTAGTTACATACCTTTTTTACAAGTTTTTATTTTTCCAAATAGTCTCCATCCTTTTCTACGGCTTCCCTCCACCTCAAAACAAGGGCCTATATTCCTTGCTGGTAAAAGTCCGCTGGTTCCGTTGGAGCCACCTCTTAACCTCCTCAACAACCTCATCGTCACTCTAAAACTTTCTTCCACGAATAGCATCCTTCATTGGCCCAAACAAATGGAAGTCTGAAGGTGCCAGATCCGGGCTGTATGGAGGGTGGGGTAACACAGTCAAGCGCATTTTTGTGATGGCCTCTCTTGTTTGCAAACTGTTGTGTGGTCTTGCGTTATCGTGCAAAAGAAGGACGTGTTCCAGTTTTCTCTCCGGTCGAACTCGCTTTATACGTCTCTGGAGTCCCAGTAGGGTAGCAATATATGCCTCTGAGTTGATTGTTTGGCCTTTCTTCATAATGTCCACCAGAATCATCCCTTTTATGTCCCAGAAGATGGTGGCCATAACCTTTCCTACAGAGGGAGCCATTTTGAACTTTTTCTTGCGTGGGGAGTCTGCGTGATGCCACTCCATGGATGGGCGTTTTGTTTCAGGTTCAAAGTGGTGTACCCAAGTCTCATCACCAGTCACAATTCGTGAAAGTAAGTCATCCCCTTCCGTCTTGTATCGAACTAACGACTCAGAAACAATTTCTTTTCTTTGGGCTTTGTGATCTTCAGTCAGTTCGCGAGGAACAAACCGTGAACACATTTTTGAGTATCCCAGTTGCTGAATTATCGTCGTCACACTTCCTTCAATAATTCCTATCTCCAGTGATAGCTCCTTGTATGTGATGCGCCGATTTGATCGAATGATGCTGTTAGCACGTTGCACAGTGTGAGATGTCACAGCCGATGCCGGACGACCGCTGCGTGGCTCATCATCGAGGCTGGCTCTCCCTCTCTCCGATGATCTCACACGTTTAGACCAGCGTCCAACTGTGCTTCGAACAACAACAGCATCTCCGTAAACGTTTCGTAGACGTTTGTGAATATTTCCAGCTGTTTCCTTCTCTGCGTTTAAGAACCCGATAACAGCTCTCTGTTTACGACGCATATCACTGTCAGATGCCATTTTCGAAACTGCGTTAACCATCGGTTTTATACAAGGGCGTTTAAAAGCAGTTTTATACAATGAGGGGAGATTCAAACTGGAAAAATCCTGTTATGCGAAGCGCAGAAAGTTCAAACTTACGACCCAAAAGACATTTCAGCCCCATGGCCTATTATTTAGCTAAGAAAAAAGGGTGGGGCAAAATATATTGAGTGCCCCTAGTACTTTAGGAATTTTGCTTTGTAATTGCAATTTGAATAATTTATCTCTGTTCTTTATTGAAGTGATAATTCTTGGAGTGATCCATGGATTTGCGACACCTTTGGGCGAAACTGTTTTCCTTCCTTAAAGGAAAGCAAATATTAAAAATATGGAATAAGGTGTCATAGAAGAACTGAAACATATGAGCTGGATCATTCATAGGTTCGTCACAATCAAATCGAGTATTTTCTACAGCCCCAATAAATTCTCTTTTGTCAGCCTCTGAGAATATTCTGTAATCAGTAGTTGTTTTATGTTATTGTATATAGTGTAAGTTGGAAAATGATAACTGATGTTTGTGGTATTACTCATAATTCCAAAATTTACGAGAGCGTTGCTATTTACAAATATATTATCAATTGTAGATGCTGTTCCGAAGAGACAAAAAAGAAGACGCAGGAAGTTCGAAAGAAAAATCAGGACACTATTTAGACAACGGAAACAAACCGTAAAAAGTCTCCACAGGTGCAAAACTGAAGCAAGGAGGCTCAAAATAGAAAAAAAATACGCGAGATAGAAGTGGACCTAAAACAAACATTCATTCACAAGACAAACGAAGAGGAAAACAAGGTAGCGGAAAAAAAAAATAACCCAAAATATCTTCGTTGCTGTTCCTAATAATAATTGCAGACATCGATGCAGATATTAATGACAATATTGTACTATGTTTCGCAGATCACACAAAGATATGCAAGGAAATATCGAACGAAGGTGACATAGAAAAATTAAAAAAGGACTGGAGATATGGTAACAACAAGGTTCTACAGAAGGTGTTTATTCCACCCTTCATTTCTCCACTCGCTTTACAAAGCGTCCCTATCAACAGTCACTCCATGATTCGCGTGGGACTGCTATGGTGCACCTGACCTCTGATCTTTCTCCTACTTCTGATTAGGGCAGAGAAAACCCTGTGGCTTTCAATGCCTCAAAAATTCAGTTCCTTCATCTATCTACTCGTCACAGTCTTCCACACGACTATCTCCTTATCTTTAGCAATACAAGACTCAATCCTTCCTCTTCTCTTAACATTATTAGTGTTTCCTTTTTCTCGTGATCTTTCCTGGAAATATCACATATACTCTCTTTCTAAAACAGTTCCTAAGAGGTTAGGTGTGCTGTCCCGGCTCCAGTTTCCAGTTTCTTCATCCTCACTCAGTTGGTGTCGCTGCAAATGAGGCGGGATGTTGTGAAGGGGTTGACCACAGGTTGATCCTGAACTGTCGTTCAAACCTTCATAACGCCATATATATATTGTTATGGGATTTATATCCTGCCAATAAAGCTTAGCATTATCATCATCATCATCATCATTTATATATATATATATATATATATATATATATATATATATATATTAGGCCGGGTCGAAATTTTTTATTTCTTACGTCGTACATAGATAGTGTGAGGTGGTTCAATCAATCATAGTAACACCCTGGTAAAATATTTTTGAATTCTGAGGACTCCTACCCCCCCTACCGGTTTCAGTTTTTTTCAGAAAATTTGTAAAATTCAAGATAATTTGCGATTTACTTCTAAATTTTTTATTATTACAAAAGTTCGTTTATAAAACAGTTATATTTATTTTTTAATGAAAAAAAATTTAAAAAATACAAAAATGCATGAAAAAAAAAATTTAATACATAAATTTTTAGCTATTATTGGTAGAAATTTAGAAATTAAGAGACAGAAATTCAATAAAAGTTTTGACCTACAACTAATGTTTTTTTTTATTCCTTCCATTGACCTTTCCACTCAAAAGTAGGCAGTTCTTTTCTAGACTCTAAAGTATTTAAAATAAATTTATGCCGATTAATATAACCAATTCTTTCCTGGCTAGATTTAGTTACTAAGTTCACACCCCGTTCAACGCTTTGGCTGTGACATGCCAAATTTCTTTTATATCTTGAATAACTACGTTATAGCAATCATTTTTACTTATTTTACCCTGTGCTTTAGATTCTTTCTCTCTAACAATAAAATGGAAGTGCCTTACAACATCAGCTTTTGATGGCGTCATGGCAGAGGAAAATTTTGCTGGATATCTGAAGGCTGCATTGTGGCTTCTTTTTCTAGTAGCCATAATTTAATTTAATAAGATTTTAACTATATTTTATTTATTACTGATATTTTAAAATTAAATAACGTATTTTAATACAAACTTTTAACATTTTACGTACCTAAATAGGAATCTGGAAAGAAAAAACAAAAATAATGTAATATTAGATCTTATATCCGGTGCTATGAATCAGCACCGGATTTAAGACCCCCCCCGATCTCAAAAAAAGTTGGTGAATTCGTGCCGGGGAACCCGATTTTGGCCATCCGAAAGCAAAAAAAATTAATATTTAGGGTCGATTTTTATGATTTTCGATTTTTTGCCTATTTTCCATACAAATTCATATGGAAAAAAGTGAGTATCGGTAGGGGGGAGGGGGTAGCGAAGGTCCCACAGCCTTGATTTTTGGTGTGGATAATACTATTACAAAATGATCAACCTCACAATATGTACCTAAGCAAAATCTTGACCTTGACCCCTTTTCGACCCGGCCTAAATTATATATATATATATACACGTAGACGAGGTAATGTAAAAATTTAAATATGGTTTTGAGTAATTTTTCTTCAATCGCAAATGCATCTTTTAAATGTTTATTAGAATTATTTTTTCACCTAAAATTTATTAGGATTTTAAAGTACTTTTGAAGCTTTAAAAATAGCAAATGAAATTTTTTCTAAGATTTACTGCACATTTGTTTTATTTCCTTAACATACACACACACACCACACATGTGCGCATGTCTGTATAAGTGAGGTACCGACTTTTTATAAATCTATACAGTATATCTAAAAAAACTTATTAACCAAACCTAACCTAAGTGCCATCGAACCGGAAAGGGCGTGATAAGTGTTTCGTGTGCGGTCGAGGGGTCGAAAGGTGTTTTCCATTTTTTTTTTTAAGAGTGAGGTACAGGATAATCTAACCTAGCCTAACCAAACTAATCAAACCTTAGCTGACCTAACCTAACCTCACTTAATCACGACCAACATATATTTTTCTGACAGTAAAAATGTTTCAAGATTTTTTATACAAATCTTTTAATGTTATGAGGAACAAAGAGTGTTACCTCACAAAGAAAAATACCCCATTATATCTGTGAATTATCACACGCTCGACCAGTGCAAACACACACACACACACACACACACACACACACACACACACATATATATATATATATATATATATATGCAGCGATCGCGCGTTGTGGTCGCTGCAGTGTGTGGGGTTCCCATTTTGTTAATGTAAAATCACAGGCGACTTGAGTCGTCACGACCCAAGTCGTCAATCTTGATTCGCAAGACGATCCTGTGTGCTAAGAAATCTGACTTCAGTTTGCCGTGTTACGAATGTAACTTACAAAAGGAAAGGTTATTGGGGTTAGTGGGTAACCGCGGCACCCCTTATGAGTACAACTCCGTCGAATGTCGACAGATGGCGCGGCGAAGGTCAGTCCCCACCCATTGCTCGACTCTTCCCCTTTACCTCCCCCGGCGTTGAACGAGAAGCGTCTCTTAACCGAAGCGAGGAGAAGGCAGAAAGCGAACCTCACTTCACTTCTACTTTTCGAGACGGCACAATTCTGAAGTAGAGGATGGCTTCATAAAAGAAAACTTTCCTTTACAGCGTAAACTAATCCAGTAAAGATAATTAACTTAACACTGTTTCTGTTTAATTTTCCACTCAGTATTAAAAATATAAATTAGTCTTATAAAATAAGAAATTAAAAGATCACTGAAGCGTGAGATGTTGTATAACTTGACAAACGTCCTTTTACCCCTTCTGCGTTTCAAGTCTGCTCCTACTTTGCGCCTCGCTATTTTCTGACACACACACACACACACACACACACATATATATATATATATCTATATATACACACAATAGCGCTCTTAGCAATGTTATCTTTCACCGCTCCGTAAAGGATCAGCAAAACGTAGTTCGGATTTCACGTAAAGCTGTAGGTCCCCTCCGTCACAAGATCCTGAAGCTGTTACGGACCGCGCATTCCAAATTCTCGTGTTGAACTGAGCTCGACTAACGTCATTAATCATGTTCTCTTTATTGGAACAACGTGGACTCGTTTCAATACATTTTTCTCTTTCACTTTGGAAACATAGGAACCGTGCACGCCCCATTTAATTTCGGAAATTGTTTCTCGATCATGGATGAGTGAATTATCTTTAATAAAAAATGAAAAATAGAATGTCATTTATAAGCGTTGCCCATCAAACATGTCGTAAAGGTTCTACACAATGAACTTATCATGGTGGCATTTTCCATGAACCGAATTCCAACCATGCGTGATTCAGTGATACCTCAGAACAATGTGCAATAATATATTTTAAAATTTTATACCAAATTAGAATAACATGGTAGACTTACATCAACATCCACGCTGACCGGTAACATTTTCAGGTTTTTTTAAATTTTTCACCACGCCAAACCGAGCTCTTGTTTGGCATTTTCTTGTTCTCAAATTACTTCCGGAAAACCTTTTGGCACTTCTCGTAGAACTTGCGCTCCAGGCAACACCTCAAAATGAAAATGCGTTTCTGAAAAGTCTCTCGCTCGAGCAATGATAGGGTAAACGGCCAAATCAACGCAACCCAGGAGCCAGCAAGCGAGAGTGAGCCAGAGCCACACCAATCAGAATCTGCCACCGTGATCACTGAGCTACTGGGCGCCCAAACAAAGAATTTATTTTATTCGCAAATTGTCAGTTAATTACGAATTTGCTGTAAATACGAGGATTTCAAACAAAAAGTTAAATACGCGATGAATCTTTTAATCAAGAGAGAATCCAATGAAGATAAGCTTGTTCAAAAATTAAGAAAATGATCACATATTCACATATATAAAAACTTACATTTATAAATTATATATAAAATATAGGTGTGCGTATGTATGGATCTGTAGGTATACAGGTTCGTGGATGTGGATATAAAAATGAGATAATAGTGGGTACGTATGTACGTGTGTGTATAGTGTGAAAACCGTTTACAAAGACCATCTCGGCACTTGTAAAGTAGGGACCTTTTATCCGGATGTCCCTTATACCGGAGAATTAGTCTTTAAGAAAAATATACGTTAAAAAAAGGCTAATAAAAACCTATTTTGTTTATTTTAATTTCAAACGATGAGTAATCTCTTTTCTCAAGACAAATAAATGAATTAAGTCAAGAAGGAATTTTATTTTGTATACATATATATATATATATATATATATATATTAGTGATGTAGGTCACATCCGCATCCGCATCCGCATCCGCGGAACATCCGCACATTTTCTCGCATCCGCATCCGCACCCGCATCCGCACTTTGGACTGCGGATGTCGTGCGGATGTGGACCGTTGAGATAAAATGTCATTAATAAGCGGAAATTATCAAATTCTACTATATTAATAGAACTAGTTCATTGTGCGCAAAAGTGATGCAAGCGACAAGACGAGAGGCTGTTCTTGTATGAAGTTACTCTCTTGCAACCTACTTAGATCCACGTTACAAAGCTGTTATTTTCACCAAGTACATTAGAACGAGTTAAATCATCACTTGGCAAAGCAGTTGAAAAGCTTCAATCTCTTGAATCTGTCGCTTCGCCACCCACCAAAAGAATAAAAGTTTCAGTGACAGAACCAACACCTTCAACAAGCAAATCTATCACATAATCTGTCTCTCAGTTTCTTGAGTCAAGCAGCAATGACGAGACCTACGCGATGTCAAAAGATGTAGTAAAAATGATCGAGAGCTATCACCAAGAAAAACGCCTGGTTGCATGTGACAATCCTATTAGTTGGTGGAAAAATACGCAGAATATCTATCCATACTTGAGTAAACTTGCAAGGAAACATTTAGCCTGTCCTCCAACAAACGTACCAAGCGAGAGATTATTTAGCAGTGCTGGATTAATATATGATGAAAAGAGAAACAGACTGGCAGCAGAAAAGGCAGAAAAATTAATGTTCCTTAAGCATAACCTTCCTATAATTAAGTTTGAACATTAAACGATGAACATCTTAGTTTACTTTATTTTAATTACTCATTTATAAATATGCCTAATAAAACTTTAAACTTAATATAAATAGTTATCAAGCTAATTAAAGATCTCTTTCTATAAGGGTGGAGGTTGGGGAAAGAGGTCGGTGGGGTGCATTTGAGTTGGGTTCACGTCCCGCATCCTGGTAACACAATTATGGTTTCTAATTGTGGCTGAAACTCAACAAAATATAACGAATTTATTTGCAGACGAATTCACTAATTGATTTCTATATTAGTTAGATGCTTGATATTATTTTATATTAAGTTTAAAGTACAGCAATTATTGTACAATTAATCAATTATACTACATTATAGCTACAGCTCTCTCTATATAATAACTTATTATATACGTTAAACACAACAAATCTCGAATATATCCTAAAAAATAACGAAAATGTAGACATCCGCATCCGCATCTGCGGATGTCGAAATCAAACATCCTCATCCGCATCCGCATCCGCGGATGTGAAAAAAATGACATCCGCTACATCACTAATATATATATATATATATATATATATATATATATATATATATATATACGCAGTGGTCGGCACCGTTAACCAAAAAGTTAACTTCGATAACGATAATCCGTTAACCCCAATTTTTAACTCCGATAACGATAATCCGATAATTTTACTACAAAGTTAACGGAAGTTAACGATAATCCGTTAACGATAACTATTTCTTTACTAACATTTAAAAAAATCAAGGAAAAAGCTTTAAAACCCATAGAAAATGTTTATTTATGCAAAATCCAACAATAAATAGGTATTTAACTGTATTTTTATCAAGTTTTGCAACTTTTTTGCTTAATAACTTTTATTTTTATTTTTAATAAAAAATGTACTGATTACATGTTTTGAAACCCTTGTAACCACTAACCATTAACTAAATTTTAATTTACCAGAGAATTATTATGGCGGGAACTGAAAGGTAAAATTAAATTTTAGGCACATTTATTAAACACTATGACACAATGTGCTGGTTGCCCTTCAGAAAGACCAACTTCTCAAAGTTAGGTCCAGCTGCCAGTCTTGACCTCTTGGGCCTCAGGATGTCCTTGCCGAGAGAGAAGAGCCGTTCCACTGCGGCAGAGGACAGAATTGGCAGACTGAAGTTATGTCGGTTTGAATTCATTCGCGGAGCGGTGATCTTCCGTGAATGACTCCTCGCAGTTAACGTGTTAACGGACTTTAACAGACTAAATATCGAGTTATCGGAAGTTAACTGGTCCGATAACGATAAATGGAAATTAACTTCCGTTAATAGTCTGTTAAAAAAAGTTAACTTCGTTAATTAACTGTTATCGGATTAACGCTTTAGTGCCCAACACTGTATATACGTTACCAGAGACAGCACAGTAACATCCTTTGCCGATGACACAAAGATCAGTAGAAAGATAAGAAACCCAGAAGATATAGGATCTCTACAACCGAGAGGAACAGAATTTACAAGTGGACGGAAGACAACAATATGAAGTTTAACACTGAGAAATTTCAGTTGTTACGGTACTGAAAAAGAGAGGACCTAAATCCATGGAATATTTTACCCCAAATGGACAGGAAATTCAGAGAAATTCCAAAGCAAAAGATTTAGGGGTTGTAATGACTGATGATGCGAAATTTGAAACACAAAATAAGATAGCAGTAAACAGAGCAAAGAGAGTAACTAGGCAGATAATGAGAACCTTTAAACGAAGGGATAGGAATATAATGATTCCTCTACTGAAAACACTGATCATACCCAAATTGGAATACTGCTCGGTCCTGACATCCCCATGTAAAAAAAGAAGACATTAGACAGATAGAAGGGATTCAGAGAAGCTTCACAGCCAAGATCAATGGGTGCAAAGAACTAAATTACTCGGAAAGGTTACGCGAATTAAACCTATATTCACTGGATAGGAGGAGAGAGAGATCATCATTATTTACACTTGGAAAATAATGGAGAAACTATTCCCTAATTTTACTCTGAACCCTATAACTCCCCAAACAAGAGGGGAAAGTAGAAAAGGAAGACTGTGTCGTGTTCCTAAATTAAAGGCTAGACAGGGAAACGGCCTTAACCCTGAAAGAAAATAGTTTTGTTATGAGAGGACCAAAACTGTTCAATCAGCTGCCCAAAGACCTAAGGAACAGGAGTGGTGTTACAGTGGACATCTTCAAAAGAAGATTAGACGCCTGGCTCAGAACAATCCCCGATGAGCCGGGCGTACCTGGCTATGTGAGGTGGAGAGTACAAGAAACCAACTCACTACTTCACCAGGTCAACTCGAGAGGTGGGGCCACAAGCTTGATCTTCGTGAAATGAGGAATCATCGCATGGAAAATTTGAAAGGTTGAAAGGTGTATATATATTTTTTGGGGGTGGGTGGGGGGTGGGGGGTGTAGGCTGTGAATACGTGTATTTGAAACGCTACCATATGGTCACGCAAATACTAAAAGAATTAAGGAATATTACTGATGTCAAAATGCATAAATATTTTCAAAAGGAAACTGGACAACCCAACAAATGTTATGGCTATGTTTGACTATGTGAAATGGGGAGCTCAAGAAAGCAGCTCTACACCACAAGAGAAATTTAAAGGTAGGGAGCTGTATATATATATATACGGGGCTCCAATAAACCTTAGCCCCTCCCCCCGCCCGTGGCCTAAACCATTAGAGGTACATTAAAACTAAACATAACTTACAAAAGAGAATTTAATCCTGCATTTAATGAGAAACAATTAAAACTTGGTGTTCCCGCCATTGGCTTCCAAGACAGCCTGAATTCGCTTTGGGTAGCTTGCCAAATGTGACGTGAATAGATCTTGATCGTCACGCAAATTTGTTAAAACAGTTTCAATGTGTTGCGTCATTGTATCCTTCGAAAATCGATTTGCTGCAGGTTCTTGAAACAAGAGACATTCAACCTTGTCCTTTATAACTGATCCAATGTGTTCACAGACATTCAGGTCAGGAGAATTTCCTGGCCATTTTTCATTTCCAAAGAAATCGATTTCATGGTTCCGCAACAACTGTTGAGTGGCTAATGTCTTAAAGCAGGGGGCCTTATCGTGCAGAAGTGTGATCTGATCGACATCCATAACATTGTTTGGGTTTCTTAGAAAAGGAATGACATGCTGGGATAGAATAATATCACGAAAATACTGTCCATCCCAACTCTGACCATTTGGCTTCAGCACCCACATGAGCTTCTTTGCAGTGAACAAAACAAACACCAACACAGGCTGGACTTTTTAATAATTCGCGATAATGTTCATTGTCATCGATTTCATCTGGTGTTGTGGCCCACACTCGATCATTTTGGTAGTTAGGCCGACGTGTTACATAAACAAAAAATTCATCGGAGACAGCTAAATGCATGAAATCATCCACATCCCAATCTTCAAGATAATGGGCAAACCACATTCTGTCATCGATGTTAAGTTGAGTTTTTCTTGGCTTTGGAAGTTCATGCCAAGGCTTTAAACCTTGCCTATGACGGTACAGTCGAATGATCTCACCACTAACAATCTTTCCTCTCAACACTTCGATCTCTCTAGAAAGTTTAGCACAGCTGTTTTTCCGCTTACGCGTATCGCTTTCAATGATGTCCTTTGTTTCCTGAGAGAGTGGCAAATTTGAGCGCCCAGATTTGGTTGTATCCATTTCACATCCAAAATTTTATTCCAATTTCTTTTGACGAAGTCCTCACTTCTTCGCAACTTTTTGGCAACCCATGAACGTGTTATAAAGGTGGCTCCAACATCACGAGCTTCCCGAAATGTTATTGCTCGTATGCGATCTATCACACGTTGCCTCTCCGAATCACCAATTAATTGAGAAGCCATTATATTATCACTTTATCAGCTAGAGTAATTTTAATACCTGGAATAAATAAATAATTTTATATATTTTTATAATCACTAAAAACTATTTCGATATAAGTAAACATGTAAGCTGGAAATGGGGGGGGGCTAAGGTTTTTTGGAACCCCTTACAGGCAGTTTTTACATAGTGGAGCCACCCCGATGGGCCGAAGTGGCCCCTAGTGTGTCCACTATAAAAATTTCTTATGTTCTTATGTTCTTTGTGGTTCGGAACCCACGTAAAATTGTAGGTTCCCTCCGCCACCATGGAGGACATGCACAATATACAATTATGAACACAGTTAGGTAGACCAGCCATGAGTGGATCCTTGGGTCTTTGTTGGTCTGAAACATTATAACATTATAAGTAATATAATGAATCAACCCTCAAGTCCAATTTATGCAGACGAGAGGGTCATCCAGCTTATACAACTTTATACACTTAAGTAATAACTTAGTTATACGTTAATATGAACCAGAGGTTCTAGTTAATATGTATTTTAGTATCAAAACCAATTTTCATACAACAGATTATCTAATAGTTATCAGATTAACAGTGGTCTCTGACTTTTGCACAGTACTGTATATATAACAAAACAATCAAGGGTTATGGTATCCAAAGGGTACGGTATCATAGGTACCAGGTACCTGGTAATGTTTCCTGTAGGTGTTACGACACACTTTCGTACCCCTAAGTTCCTTCACACACCTCAGCTTCTGGGCCCGAAAATTGTGGGTCCATACAGTCAGTTGGGGCTGTTCGTCGCCCTCATCTTCCAAGCACACTAGCTCCTTCAACGAGTCAAAGTTAACAATCCGTCGGTTTGCCTGGTTGAGCGTGATGCCCTTTGCCTTCACGATATATTTCATCTCCTCCCCCACCCTCACCCGTACCCCATAAGTTTTTGGCCCTGTTGAGACAAAAGAGTCGGCGTATGCGATGTCCCCATACTCACCCTTAATCTCATCAGTCAACTCTCTGAGGAATTCCCCAATAGGAGGCCTGTATTTACCCTCCCTCGCTGTGAATATCACACTATCTGTGTCGGCGTACAGAACCCTCCGCCCAAGAGAGTGCAGTAGTCCCCAAAGTTTGATGCGTGCTTATGTGGTTGTGAAGCTAGCTACAGGTATGTTTGTAACACGTGTTGTATCTGTAGCCAATTCGGTGATATTGTACTTTATTATGTACGTATTACCTACATTCACGATCTCCATCACCTCTTTATCGGGAGCAGTGGCATAATCCCACACCTCGTTATAACTTTGGGCCAAATGAACGTTCCCCTTGCCTGTATTCTGTGCCAATTTTCCCCAAAGACTATTTAGGCACAACTTTGCACTAAAGCGCTTGCCCGGGTTCTTTACAATTTGGGAACGGTGAAGTTGTATCTCTTCACGGTCACGGTAGCGCTGATTATACGCCGATTTTTCATCTTCGGTCTCAACTCCCCGCGGATACTCTGATGCTTCTACCTTATCCTTCAAAAATTTTTTTATATATGGCGTGAAAAGGTTAGGTAACTTCTGGAACCTCCACACCTCATATATCTTCAATATTCTGTAGCCATGGCAAACGGCTAGGGACAGCTCATGGCTTGTATATACACTTCTGATCTTCCGCTGGTTGGTTGTGTGATTACACGCCTTATTGTTCTCCTCTGCGCACTTCACGCACAGGGAAACATGACCTTGTGGTCTATAACGATGGGTAAGATCGGCATCCATAAATCGCGAGGAGGGAGCACGTCTACGAAAGAAAGACCGAAATAGTTCTTGTTCATATTTGTTGAGAACTCTTCGATGGTGAGCAGCGCGGGCCCCACCAGTTTTTCAGGTGCTCCTACGGGGTACGGATTGTTCTTCATCACGTAAGGGTATAAAGAACAGAAGTCGTAGTGATGTAGTTTCACACCCTCCGCAGGCGGAAAGTATAGCTTGAATGAGTTTGTACGCACGCCAAACAAGCTATCACCACATTTGATAGGATCCAGCATCATTGAACGTTTGATGGTGTTTATTTGATCGCGGTACTCCCCATCTGTTTCCACCCATGCATCATGCTCATGTTCCTACAAGACCTTGTGAGTGAACTGGGAGCCTATAAGCTGATTGCGGGTGCGGGTCCATGCAAGACTCTCGGCAGGAGATCTACCGCAGATATCTCCTACGATTCCACACTCAGGACGTGGGCATCCATGCTAACAGCAACCGTTAAAGGAGTACACATTCTTCTCACCAGTGCCACCGTCTTCGCTTAGACCACCCACCCAAAAAACACGACCACTGACCTTAATGGGGACTTCTCTCGTGTTGCGGACATGTGTTATTTATACACCGGTCTGTTGCTCTAGGTGTATGAGCTAGTAAATAGCCTTATGCCCATAACTGCGAGAGTTGTTTCTGTGAATGACAGCTAAGGTATTTTTAGGCATGAAATTGTTCTTGAACACCGTAAAGCACAATGAGGCGATCGTGGTTGCGATTTGTAGCGGATCGCATTTGAACCTCTATGTACATCCTTCTAAAGGCCTAGAAATATACTCTAAACACGCGTACATCATTCACGCAATAACGCTCACATTCAGCCGCTATATTGTAAGGAATATCTTCATTAAAACTGTTGTAGTAGCGGTCAAAATCTTCACGTTCACTATCACTCATGTTGGCATAGTTAAAGTAATGTTTGGGGGGAGGCAGGCCTACGTAATTTAAAATGCCGCTAGTGAGGAAAGTGTAAGGGAAATACCCTTTTGAAACTTCGGCAGCTACACCCATCACCTTGGGTAGCTTGGCTAATTTACAAGGTGTGAATAAGAAAGTGTCTTTAAACTGAACATTACCTTTTATTTTCATCTGTGTAAGTTTGTTTCCTCTTTTCAAAGGATCGCCTGTAAATATCTCCGATGAATCGTGTTCAAGCAGCTACTTATAAAGGAATTTTGTGTCAAATTTTGCGCCGTTATGGGCAAGAATAAACACAGTAATTTTTTTGAACTTGTCTGCTACCTTGACAATATACAACACAAAGAGTTTCACGGGGTTGTCGTGTGCAATCGTTTTAAAAACGTTTGTCCGTTTACCACATTTGTGACACTCATCACACTCAACCTCCATGCACTCATCGCAGATAGTCTGACTTACAAGTAGATGTGAGACAACCGCTTTGATTTCAGCAACCGTATATGTTTCTATATCGTAGAACACAGTTATACAAGGTCTATATTTAGGCTTAGCATCTTTCATATAACATACATACTTTACTCAGCTGCCTTATATTTCGCATGGCATGTAGGACAGTGAATTTCATCACATTAAGCGTGAATTTCCGCCAATTATCCATCATATGAAACATATCGCATTCATATCGCATTTTCCTGCAAATGCCAATTGACTTATGGAGAGCAAAACGGTTATTATTGAAAAATGTACGTCTACACACATTACAATCCTTCTTCTCAGCTTCAACTACACGACTTTCACATTTGGAGCTTTTACACTGCTCACATACCATGTGACAATCCTTACAGTTTCATTATATCATCCGCAAACTCGAGACACCCCTTACACAAATCATGATGCCTTCCATATTTTCGACTTTTATCATAACTCGAGTAAAGGTCTCTTATATTACGGATGGGGAGATACATTGAACCTGACAACCCTAAAATAAGTAGGGGTCTTGTACGGTCTCTCACACTGCTTTTAAAAACATACACAGTCCTACGACGATCATCCATTCCAAATACAACTATACAAATATTCATTTCCTGCTCGACCCTTCTCAGCTCTTCAGGACCCATATTACAGTCAAACTCAAGCTTACAATCTGAAGCCAGTTTACGGGCACGCTGCACAACTGTAGGCAACCAAATATTTTTGACCGAGATATTTAGTACAGTGTTTATATGCCTTTTGTAAATATCCCGCGAGCTGAAGTTAAGAGTATAAGGTGTGGCACTATGACACGCAACCCGGAATACTCTGTCAATAACTATCATGAAGTTGTCCATGTTGAAGGTTGTACTACTTTAAGAGGCCTGCATTATACGGCCCATAATGTAAGCTATATCTACAGCTGCCAAGCGTCTGAATGGTATTACTACCAATGTTCCCTCTAATTTTTTTTAGTCCGTGTGCGCAAGAAATTTTCGTTGTGCATACATTTAGATTCATGGTGAAAAATTGTGCGAACTTTTCTGAGCGCTATTATCTTCAAAATTAAATATATATAAATATTAAATACTTAATAAATATTATTTCCATAAGGTGATAGCTTGATCATTACGGTACTATTAAATTGATATTAAAAAACTGTTTACAATATTATATATTCTTAAAAAAGAAAACATTTTATCCATTCTAAAAATATGAATAAAGTAAAAAATAGTAAAATAAAATTCAATGAAATAAAGAAATAAAATAAAAATAACATTAATTGAAAATTACTATTTTAGTTATCATTTCTCAAAACAATTTTTAGCATTTAGCAATTTAAAATAGACTATCAAGATTAATACATGATTTTATCCATTTACAAAATAGGAATAAAATAAAAAATAACAAAATTCAATAAAATAAAATATAATCAAAATAACATTAAATGAAAGTGCCTTTCATTTAAGTATGATTATGATTTCCCCCTACGATCTTTAGCATTTGCCCATTCCAAATAAACTCTATGAAGATTAATACATC
Organism: Bathynomus jamesi; assembly: GCA_023014485.1. Taxonomy (NCBI): domain Eukaryota; kingdom Metazoa; phylum Arthropoda; class Malacostraca; order Isopoda; family Cirolanidae; genus Bathynomus; species Bathynomus jamesi. The sequence continues at coordinate 1,965,322 of JAJOZX010000017.1, read as the reverse complement.
CGTCATCATTCAGGTAACTTTTAATTCGCATGAGCATGTCCAAATGATTTTCATTCAAGCGGTTTCTTAATTTGTTCTTTATAGAATTCATTAAACTGAAGCCACGCTCACAGTCCACACTAGATGCTAGGAAAGTTCCCCCAATATCCATCAACTTAGCAAGGTCACAAAATTATTCATTTTGGAGGACGAATGTCACCATATCATCAAAGTTTTTAACCAGCTTACTTTTTATTTTCTCGCATACAACAAATTTAAAATCATTGTACTGTCCGATTATGGTAGAACTTTCACCAAGAAAATCTGCATATTTTGCACATAAAGCTTTAACATGCTCAATGCCAAAGTCAAAGTCTTTCTGTAAAATACCCGAACAATCAAAGGCAGATCATTCTTTTTCTTCATTTTCAGGAAACCTGTCTTCCAAACGGGAACAAAGTTTTTCTATGAAAGTTAACACCGAATGAGTATCAATTACAACATTTTCCTGATGATATTTGTTCAGTAGAGTTTTGACTTTGTCGCTCCATGAAATTTTATTTCCCAGATATTGCCCTTTCGTTTTGTTCAGTTTACCATGTGCAAGATGAAACGCATCCAGCGGTGTCAAGCCACGCTTTTGAAAAAGTACACACAATGAAGTTAATTCTTGTAAAACATCATTCAGAACCTCTAAAGCTATTCGATAATTTGGGTCAGTTAATTTCTTGTAACAGTAGCTAGCTATTGGATCTTCAGTTGCGTCTTGCTCAAAATAATCTATTAAAGAATCATAGTTTTTCATTACTGCTTGAAGCGCAAAATGTCGAGACAACCACCTCACTTCATTTAGAGGCCTGAAAGCAACTGATTCATTTTCAGAAGCATTCGCTATTTCTTGGAATTTGTGCTTTTTTGTTGAAGACCTGGAAAATACTGAATATAAAGTTCGCATTAATGTTTCAATATCTTTTATTTGCTTAACCTCTTTCCAAGCATCACAAATTCCCAAGTCTTCACGGTGTGTGACACAATGTTGTTGGACAAGATGAAAAATTTCCCGTTTCAGCTGTGCTGCTACACCATTATGCTTTCCCAGCATCACAGATGCACCATCAGATGTTAACATGACCATTTTGTGTAGGTCAAGTTTGTGCTTTTCATAAAACTGCTTGATTGCGGATACTATTGTAGAAGCATCACATGCTTGCAGCTCCAAGATTCCACCAAATGATGTTTTATATTGGGTGGAATTTTTGGGTCTAAATTTGAAGTAAAGTATTACGTATTTGTTGATGGTTACGTCTGTGCTTTCATCGATAACTAGTGTATGAAAAGCGGATGAAGCTGTTTCTTCTAACACATCTTTTTGCACAATGTTATTTATGCTTTCCAAAAACTCAAAAGCATAATTTTTGCTCTTCCAGGCTTCCGGAATATGAGCAATTTAGGGTTATAACTTTTAGACTTTTTTTCAAATAAAAGATCTCCTGTATCATAAATCGATGAACTTTTGCTTAAAAACAATGAAAAAGACTCTAATTCCTCTCAGATTTTAAAAAAGGTCACCCCCCAAATCAAAAGTTTGAATCACCATAACCATATATTTACGTTACTACTCATAAGTATATAAATATATTATTATTAGAGGGCGGACTTTTAGGTTTTAACCTAAAAAATATTTTCGAATTTTTCAGTACGCTAATATATCGTGAGATCGCCCGAAAAATCACTTCCGGTGCTCAAATTCGATGACCAATATCAATCCACCCATACAAGAAAATTCTAGAACACGACATTGTTCTTCATGCACTCGCAAATTGTATAAAAGCACGAAATTAAATCAACCGAATCACTTGTGTCCAGTATTGCGCAATAGTTACTCAACTGTTCAGTTCAACTCAACTTCAGGTAAGCTTTTATTATTTGTAATATGTTCGCTTAATTAAAAAACGTAGCGAAATGTGGAATTCGCTTCTGCACTCTTGAACATTCCAGAGCATTTTTAAAATTTATTAACCATAATAATTTGTTGAATTTTTCTTCCATTTTAACACGTAAACAAAAGCGTATCCAGAATGTTTTGTAGAGGGGAGTCAAACTCAAAAAATATATAGAGCCCAAAATATTTGGTGATAAATATTTTCGTGAGACGTTCTATGGATGTTCTAAAAATATTTTCCAAAATTTTATCACCTAAAAAATAAATATTTGGTCATATTTTTTCACCTAAAAATCCGCCCTCTAATTATTATATTATTTCTATATATTATATTAATATTATATATATATATAATATATATATAAACAAACAAACAAATCAACTTAATACCTTTTTATATCTGTTTCAGAAGCAATATAATGTCACACAAGAAAAGTGATACTACCATACAGAAGAACAAGGATATCTGGACCAATAATCTGGTGAGATTCCAGCAGTCACATAGAAGAAGAGGAAGTGTGCCTTTAGAAGAATCTTCACTAGAAGAAAAATGCAGAATGCCACTCCAAATCTAAATCATTGGACGGTACCAGTTTCTTGGAACAGAAATCAAAGGAAGAAAGGAGCGAATAGTGGAAATTTCCAAAGAAGTTACAAAATTATGGAAGAATAAATTGAATTTTCCGCATGTGTCAGATCAAGTAATACGAGCAAAGCTTGACAAGGTGATGAAGACTTATGATGAATGTGTCAGGAGGGGAAAATATGATGCCCTGAATGAACTTTTTGATATCACTAAAGTAAATGGCCAATGGTTATCCTCGGAAGACAAACGACTGTACCACCTTCAAGTGGAAAGCAAAGGAGAAGTGGGGTACTCTACAGGTCAAGTTGCAGGTGAAGAAACGATTCACCCTTCAAAGAGACGAAAATTGCCTGCTGAATCAGCATCAACATCTTACAATCATGTATCTGGTGGTAGTGGTACTGAATCTGAAGAGAGCGAGCATGAAGATGAAGATGAGAGTATTACTCCACCAACCAGAAGACATAACAAAAGTAAAGTTGCAACCAACTTGGTGACATCCACAGGAGTATCAACAAGTAAAGCCGCTAAAATATGCAAACAGTTGTCACTTGATGGTATTGACATTCCAACACCAAGTCAAGCAGCAATTTACAAGTCAGCATACAAAGAGACTGCTAAATTGAAGGAGGAAATGATTGAAAATTTACAGATGGAAGAGTGGTCTTTACATTTTGATGGAAAGCGCATTGAGGAAAATGAGTATCAAGTAGTGGTACTTAAAAATGAAAGAACCGAAGTAAAATTGGATGCATTGCGTCTGAAAGATGGCAAGGCTGAAACTATTGCTGAAGGAATTGCAAAAGTTATTGATGAATACACCTTATGGAATGCAATAAAGATGATCGTTGCTGATACAACAAGTGTTAACACTGGGAAAAAGAGTGGAGTTGTTGTCAAATTGCAACGAATGTTCTCAGAGAAGGGTATCTGCAAACCACAATTTATCAGTTGTCAGCATCACATTCTGGACAGGATTCTTCGTTTGGTAATGGACGAAGATCTTGGTGCTAACACCAGTTCTCCAAACATCGAATATCCATTTGTATCCCAACTGGTGAAGAATTTTGAGGAACTAAAGGCACAGTTTGTTAATGGAACAGAAGAGGTCCTCGAGAAATCAGGATGGAGAGATGATATTAAGTTTTTGTACCATCTAACACGGGTGTTTAGATTCTTTGAAGAAAAAGGGAATTTTCCTTTGATTAACTTTCAGAAAATTCCAAACATCAGCAATGCGAGGTGGCATTCAAGAGCCATTCTAGCTATCCTTGCATTTATTCTTATACCTACAACAAGGAAGACTTTGGAGAAGGTATGCAGATTCATTTCATACAACTGGGCAGAATATTGGTTTACTAATCAGATGTACAATGAAAATGACTCAAGAACTTGTCAGAAATATTGAAACCTTACAAAAAAGCATTGAACTCATTGGAAAATCACTGGAAGCAGGAGCTATCCCCACTCAAGATACCAAGAAGTAATCAGTGTGCAGAACGTGCAATCAAAGTTATGCAGGAACTGTATGCTGCCTGCAGAAACAAAAACAAACTGCAACTTCGGTTTATTCTAAGCAATAAGCAGTAATATATGTACAAGTATTATAATGATTATGTTGTGAGTTCTTTTATTATATTACATGGAATATGCAATAAAGTTACGTATGCAATAATCGATTTTTTTATTTCGGGGTGACCTTTTCTAAAAGATATTAAAATGAAAGTTCATTTCTTTGTTTTTAGGCAAAAGTTCATCGAATTAAAGTACAGGAATATTAGGTTGTAAAAAAGTTATAACCTTAAATTGAGCATATTTTGCCATATGCTCATTAATTTTATAAACAGAAAGCATAGAACTATTCATATTAACAGCTAACAAAACATTGTCGATCAGAACTTTAATTTCTTCTGGATTTGAATGTGATCGTTCAATATGTTCACGCTTTTTCTTTTTTTCAGCTGGACTTTCTAGTAACATACTTAGCACTCCTTTTGCTGGCAATGAAGGATTTTTGTCTTAATTTATTTACGCCATCTAAATGAGTTTTACTTGATAGGTGACGCTTCAAGAAGTCAAGTTTCCAGACATCATTCCACATCTTTCCGCTTGCAAATTCATTTATAACTTTAGCATCATGACAATAAGTGCAAATCACCCCTGTTTCTGAATCATGACTAAACATTTCTTTTAATTGAACACGCATAATCTCATATGACTTCGGTGTAGCCGTTTCAACAAACTCATCCAGCCATTTCTTTTGGAAACAAGTCACAGTTCTTTTGCGCTTCCCCTCTCTAGACATATTGATGGCTAATAAAAATAACCTTTCAATACATATGAAGAAACTGAATTGTAACAACAATGAACAATGTACTTAAGGGGTTCGTTCACTCAGCATTTCCTATTACGCAGATAAGAAAATTTCGGCCTAACCAAAAAAATATATATATTTTTAGAATTTTTTTTCCTGAAATAATTCATAAAAATACTTAAAAAAATATTGTTATACAATTTTTTGAAAAAAAATTTCTCTTATTCTGAAAAATTGGCCTTCACGTCATTTTTGGAACCCTATAAAAAAAATTTGGAGTACTGTACATGTTTTCTAAAAAAAAACCACAAAATTATTTATCTTGGTACGTACTATGAGTATAACAGAAAATGTATTTACATAATACTCTAATGGCCAAAAAAAAAGCCGTAAACTCGGAAAAATTTTCTATGGTTCAACAATGAAAGAGAACTCGATTTTGGGATCTAATAAAAAAAAATTCTAAGTATAAGATCTAACTAAAATTTTCTAAATATGTCAAACTTAGTCCGAACTTTCAGAAAAAATCACCAAAACACTATTTATAACGAAGTCGAAATATGATTGAACTTAACTACAATAAAATATGACCACACTAGCTTCGTTTATTCTCCAACTAATACAAAACTGAACTGAAGGCATATCACTCTGCGCTCACGTGACGGGCGGCGAGCAGGGTTGCCAAATCTCACATTTATTATTGCTTATTATATATGATTGACAAACTCAATTTCTTCAGGCAAACCATGATTTTATAAAAAGCAAGATTTCTCGAATCTGAAATAAAAATAGCCAATGGCATTTGGACACTGAAGTGCGACCAAAGATAATAGATCTGGTCGAGTGGTTGTCGTAATTCGGCGACATTAAAAAGCCCGCCAAAACTCAACGAATCAACGACCATTAGGAACTCAGTGGCGCAACTTTACCCATATTATTATCTATATTTGCACAGTTGCACTTTTTAATATATAAAGTTGGACTTTACCAATATATACACTGCTTTACAAAAACACAAAAATTATGATAAATTCAAACATAACACTTAACCCCATCCCTTCCTGTCGGCAATGTTGACGTCATAGATCTTATGATGCTGTTTTTCGATGACGGTAGAGGTTACGTCATGAAAAAAAGTTTCCAATTGGACTAAATAAAATTCCGTAATACCTAATAAGCTTTTAAAAATTACATTGGAAATGCTCAGTGTTATAGATGACGTTATAAGTCAATGATGTCATCCAGATGATGTCATAATGTCATTGATGTCATGACGTCATCTATGATAACTAAAAACCATGATTGGGTGATATAGTGATGACATCATGTTTTAGCTAATAGGAAAAGTGATGACATCATCATATTTAGCAAATAGGAAAATAGATGACATAATTTTTAGTAAATAGAAAACTTTGTAGGCGGAACTTTATTTCAATACGTGTACATACATACACGTATACATTGACAGGCTATGCACTTGCCGCTTTTGTATTTTTCATTTTATTTTTTATGAATTATGAGATAATTACTATTCGTTTTTATGCAAAAATAAGAAAGAGAAGGTTTATATTCAATGCGTTAATGTATAAAAGAAAAAATGCAAATATATAGAGTAAAAAAATCCGTATTGCTTAATTGCGCGGACGTCGGCGAAGTCGGGCGGAAGGGGTTACTACTTAAAAGAGTGACTATAGAGTATGTTGATGCAAATGGTGAGACTTGTGTGACGGTTCATTTTTGAAATTATCATACTTCATTTACTGTCGTGACTCATGATACGCTTGAGCCTGTGCGCATTTTATTTTGCTGTGTGCGCGGGTTTCACAACGCGTGTGCGCGCGCACACGCGCACACCTTAGAGGGAACATTGATTACTACCCAAAAATCAGCTACATCCCCGTCATCTGACCCGAACCAAGGGACAACCTCGTCCTAACTCCACCACCGTCGCTGTTCTGAAGGGCAAACTCCACAATACGTTCAACTACGCGTCGCAGACCGTGTCAACACCAATGCTATACATGCATCCAGGGTCAACCCTGACTACATACCGACTTCTAGTCAGGGCTGGGGTGTGGGTGGTGATGCGCACCAGTTCGAATGTTATACCATCCTCTACAAAACGAGAAGCTGCTGCTGCTGCTGTGGAGGATGTTTCCGGAATTGAACAGGAATAAGGGGACGTATTTTTATTTGAGGAAGGAGCTAGTGTGGGGGTTGTGTCGTAAGACGTAGAGGGCTGGGGATCTATTAGTGGGGTTCTAACAAACGGGGCACTCCTAGCACGCTTTATACCTGACGTAGAAGGCATTTCACATCATGTTTCCGCTTTGAATTGTCGCGTGGGGGCGCTATAGGTGTCGCTGGTGTGGGCTCGCCAGCGGGGATGGAGCCTGTAACCACAACTACACTGTCATCGAGATGGCCTGTAATATCTATGATGAGGAAATGACGCTGTACCTCATCAATTTAGGGCCCGGATGTTTAGGCACTAATAAACTACAAAATAGGCAAAAGGCAAAAGGCAAAATAAAATACAGAAAAATGCACAAAAAAGGCATTTATTTTCTTACAATTCAAACAAAACATATCAACACATGAAATACAAAGAAAGAAAAATTGCATGAAAAAAATGTTTTTATTCATTGCAATAAATGACAAGCATTTTTTCAAATTTTACGTTTAATTTTACACTTTTCGATGCACTGACTTAAGGCATTGTGACACGTGCGTACAGCAGAAAACGAATGACCATGTGTCGTGCAGGGTTTTACGACGAAACTACGGTTGCCAGTTAGGAAATAAATTCACAAATATAGAACAATTAACCCTTAAACTAGACGCATTAAGAGTTATCGTAATTTCACTCGTATTTAGGCTAATGATAACATCATATTTTAAAATCTTTTTTAATTAATGAAAAATATGACAAAAATGGTGCTTTACCATGATAGAGGCAGTTACCTTATAAATAGGCGGAAAAGGCATTTTATGGCATTTTGCCTAACATCCGGGCTCTACTCAGCATCATTCACGGTTCTGGGAAGAAGAGGAAAAGCAAGACTGTAGAATATAAGGAACACTAGTTAAATTTTTATTATATTTTGTAAATGTTTCACTTAGGAGTGTGACGTGTTAGAGATGGATTCTGTAAAAAAATTCAAGTTCACGAGCACGTCCACATGTATTATATCTGGCCCTACAGGATGCGGTAAAACTGTGTTTATGATTAAAATCATTAAAGATAAGGGGGAGATGTAATTGATGATCTCATGTTAGAAATGGATAAAACGTTTGCCGAGACATTTACAGTGTTCTCCCACCATCTTAACATAAGCGTATTCTTCATCAATCAGAATCTATTTTTCAAAAATAGATACATGCGCGATGCGTTGTTAAATACACAATATCTAGTCTTATTCGCACAACGTAGAGATGTGTCACAAATTGGGGTATAGTCAATCAAATGTTCCCGAATCAGCGTAAGGAATTTTTGGAAGTTTATAAAGAAGCTACAAGTCAACGTTACGAATATTTGCTTTGTGACCTTCACCCGCGAAAAAAGTTTAGTGCTTCTAAAAACGAATATATTCCCAAACGAGCCTGAAACGGTGTAGAACAGAATGACAAATAAGCTAAAGAAATACTGTGACTTAATAAAAATCTATTATCGACTGCCCCGGCATTGCAACAGCTGTTTGTTAAAAATATTGACTCGGACTTTTTAAAAAGCATCTGTGAAATCTATCTTAATGTTATAAAATGCAATGTACGAATGAAACCCCCTCAGAAGGCTCGACTACGCCGTTACAAGAACATAATACGTACACTCGCTCGTAAAAGTCAAACTGTGGGGAAGAAAAAACGAATTATTGTACAAATGGGGGGGATCATTCCTCCCCATCTTATTTTTAGTTTTGGGACCTTTACTGACTAGATTAATATAACGAAGAAAGTAATCGTGATTCTGCACGAGGTGTATGCTTCATTGCAAAGCTCAAAGAGCCCAGATATGGTTCTAGAAACCCCGTAAAAGCAGGCTTAAAAGAATGGAAAGCGAATTGTTAGAGCTATTAAACAGTGAAAAATCATCTGATGAGAAAAAAATCTTATACCAAGAAGCTCAGCAGAAATTTCTTCATGAGTACGAAAATTATAAGAATCCGACAGAGATCCCCGCGGTTATTAGGCATATCGCGGACAACGATGAGCATGGAGACATAGGGCCTGGGGCCAACGCTAGAGATGACCATTCAAAGAATAACGGGTCGACCACACAACATATCGAAAATGTATTAAAAAGCAGTCTCCCACATACATTGAGGAATAAAGGCTTAAGTCTTTATAATCTATTGAGTGAGGACCCCACACAGAGCGTGATGTGACAAGAGACATTCGTAGAACCACGCCACACTCTACGCGTTTTAAAATCAATAATTATGTAAGGCTATCGCGCTCGGGTAATAAATTCGCGAAGGGACTTGAACAAGGATGGACACCTGAGATTTTTAAAGTTAGGAGTATGAGACCTAAAGGTGAGATAATGTTGTATTACGTTGAAGATTTGAATGGTGAAGAAATCGCAGAAGGCTTTTACTGGGAGGAGTTGCAGAAAGTGGCATTTAATTTAGGAAAAAACGTGTTTAAAATTCAAAAAATTTTAGGTACAAATGTAGAGGGAAGAGAAAAATGTACATGGTGAAGGGGCTAGGATACCCAGAAAGCTTTAACACCTATATAAAAGCTGATGCAATAATGGAGCTTAAATAGTATACAACATGGCGCCTAACAACTTCTATGTCACACTCCAGTCCTCTTCTTCTTTGTCTGTACATCCTGGCAACACACTGGCCAACTTTGTAACAGAACTCCACGGCCCCATTTCAGCTAGCCACCAAATTTTTAACTGTAGAAAAAGAACATGACATCTTTCTGGTTCTTAGAAGATTCGACGAGTGTGAAAATTAGGCATAACCTTACATGATACTATGCGATCAGTCTTGTTCGGTGGGACACAGTACTATAGCAAAAAAGTACTGTGTGGGGCTTAAATAATAGTCTTAAAAAGTCGCGCCGATTTACTTTTTGAAGTCGTAAACACAAACACGCCTACACATACGTTGATGTTAAAATCAACGATTAGTAGAAATATTAAAGACAAAGAGCTGTTCACAATTATGCCCGAGGGCCGATATGGAGCAGCCCTCCAAAGAGATATCTTTCACGAGGTACAACATGACTTGTCCAACCTAATATATCAGTTGAAGTTGGAGAAATTGAATGATGGCCACCCTGACCCAGACATGTGCTATGTTTACAGCAATGTCGCGGCGCACCAGTTTGTTGGGGATACCCAGGCACGCCTGCTGCGCACCGCTCACATTCCCAACCATAGAGGACAGAGCTTGAGCATTACATATGACAAACCCCATTATGTGAATGTCGCAACTAATCTATTAACCAATATCTCAATATATATAAGAACGACTGAGGGAAAAAGCTTCCCATTCGGTGATGGGAGCTTAACGATGAAGCTACACTTTCGCCGCACTGAGTTATAATGACCCGAAGGCCTTTCACAGTCTATCGAGGGGTGAGATATCAGCGTGGGAGTGGGCTTGGATCCACTTTTTTCAACCATACTTCGTACGGCTGTCCCTTTGTTGAAGAGGGGTCCAGATACCTCGGGAGGAAAGCGTTACAATCAGGTCTTAACACGGTAGAAGACATTATGGCGGGGGCTAGACCTAAAGAAGTTCTAAAAAAGCATTTAAAGCGTACACGGGACGAAATCATCAAAGATGCAAAGAGAAATATGCGCGGTGGTGGGAAGAAGAAGAAGAGGGCTGTCCGGAAGAAGAAGAAGGGGTTACCAGCACGTGGCATTAAACGTAAAAGGACATCAAAAAAGAAGTGTTCTAAGTGATTGAAACCTATGGTTGATCATTTTTTTAACTGATATAAGCTAAGGACATTGCTTTCATGAATCATAGGCTGTTTACTACTTGTTGAAAGAGGTGGCATTATTTCTGACTCGTCATGGCACGCTTCATCAATCCGTGAAGTTCACAATGTTGTAAATCGGAGGTGTCCCTCTTTGACATGCCCCCAACTGAAGTGTCTATTTTGCACACTGACTTCATTACGATTAACCCGTTGAACACAATTGGTTCCCCGAGTGCCCCTATAGAATTCGTGATCCCCAGCTCAGGGTCTTACCTTTTTTATCCAAGCTGTGTGCACATGTACGCTAAACTACGTATGGCACATTAAGATTGAACGGATTGCTAAGACAAATACATTGTATTTCCAGAAACAAACTTTCTACACTCCATATTCAGCCAGTGTGATGTGTATTTAAATCAGGACAACATCTCGGCAGGAATGGGCTACTATCACCCACGAGCCTATCTGGAAAATTTCCTCAATTTTTCAAAAGAAGCGAAGATACCTTTTTAACTGCGGAGTGCTATTATCAGGCTAAAGACGAAGGCAGTATAAAGGACAAATTTACAAATTCTAAAAAGAAGATATATAAGTGCTTCGGACGCCTGCATAGACTTCACATTCCAGGAGAAGCTGCTTGTGAATGGGGTCGATATGAAAATAAAGTTCACTCGAACGAATCCTGAGATCTGTTTAAATCTGGGAGCTGATCAAGAAGAGGGTTCAAAGCCCGTTGTAATTCATATTATGGAAACATACCTTCGCGTACGCCGTGTAAAATTAAGTTCGCCTAAACAATTAGAAATTAAAAAAAATTTACTACATGCCACAGTAAAATACCCAATTAACAGAGTACAGGTCAAACTATACACAGTGCTCGCAGGGCTGGCATCGAAGCAGATAAAAAACATCGTCCTGGGAGCTCTACCAAAAAGGTTATTAATTGGAATGCAAAAACACGTTTCTGTGAATGGGAAATACAAAAAGAACGCATTTAATTTTAAAAATTTCGGCCTTAAAAATATAACCCTATACGTCAATGGCGTAGCCTTAGGGGGACATTAGAAACGGATTATTTATCAGAAGCTGTATTCCCGCTTTGCTCGAGAGCTTATAGTAATCTTGCACATATTGCTGGTGCTTGCGATGAATTAGGAAATGGCGTTCAACCTTTACCCGTTTGATATCATCCCGGACTTATCTGCTAGTGTAAGCACACACTTAAGTCCACAGCAGAGTGGAAACATTTCAGTCAGATTGGAATTCGCCAAACCGCTAGACGCACCTATTAGTGTACTAGTGTACCTGGAATCACAGGCTGTAATAGAAATCGATTGATTTAGAGGAGTAGTCACAGACTTTGAAAATGGACGCGAATACACTCCAGAGAGTAATGAATAGTGATCGAATCACACGCTTCAAATTTATCGGCGTATTTGAAGAATGAAACGTTGAAGATCCCGACTACGAGAGACTGCGGCGCACTTATTCTAAACACGGATTTTGTTGGTGGAGAAGGGATTCACTGGATAGCCGTCTACTTTAAAAATAGGGATCGAATGTACTATTTTAACTCGCTAGGGCTCATCCCTGGAATTACCCTATTATGTAAAATTTCTCGAGCAAATGTATATCCCCAAATTGTCTGGAATCCTTACAGGTTCCAGGGCTACTATAGCAACGTATGTGGCATGTACTGCCTTTCATTTCTCTCGCATATGGCATGTGGGAAGGAGTTTACAAATTTTAAAAATATATTCGACCTGTGTCACACTGAGCGGAATGATCGAATAGTATGCAGACAGATAAAAAAACGTTTCCCGTTTGTGTGCACTCGATGTATTGTGTGATGTTTTGCGCGTGTATATATATATATGATGAATAAAACCACGAAGGAAAGGAAACACAAAATGGTGCTCAAGCGCTTTCGTCTAATGACATCCTCAGGATATATATATATATATATATATATATATATATATATATATATTGTAACGAGTAATTGCTACAATACTGTGTAAAATATAAAATGTCTCCAATAATGTTAGTTTGTGTAGCGTTTAAGGACGAGCCTTATGCTCTGTAGCTTATTTAAAATGTAATGGATACTAATTCTGTAAGTAATTTAAGCTGGCTATAAATATATAATGTATAAAAAAGTTATGCTAATGTCGCTCCTATATGTGTGAGAAATATTGAAGGACATATTACATAAAATTGTATACGGAATACCCCACTTTACGAATTATTCCGTTCCTAGCGCCCGTTCGTAAAGCAGGTGTTCGTAAAGCAGAGCATTATTTCCCATACATATAATGTTATATTTTGGGTTACGTTTTTTTCTTAAAAAATCGAAAAAAAAAGGTTATAAAACAGCAAATTTTGCAGAAAAAAATGTTTATTAACATAGAAATGAAAGCAATGAACAAAGAAATAATACAAACGAAAGTAATGAACAAAGAAATACAATAAAAATGTAAGCATTGAACAAAGAAATAGTACAAAACATTACATATGCAAATTTAGTTTTCATTAATAGATGCGTCAGTAGACATGCTTTTGGATTCGTTTCTTCTGATTAACGTCACAGTCTTTACTATCACTCTTTCGTTTTGGCATAATTGATGATGGGTACTGTAATTGCAATGTACGAAAAGAATATCAATGAAACACTTAGCGTGCGCGAGAGTGAATAAAGCACAAACTCTCTTGTCAAAGCGCACATATAAACTGACAACAGCTGCGTTGCCACAGTGCAAAGTGAGCTAAAAGCGAGCTAACTTGGCACCGCTGTAATGCAGAATACGTAATAGAGTACAGTACAGTATGGTATGCGCGACGTAAGCATATTATTTTTGTCTTAAAATCGAGCTAACTAAGCACTGCTGTAATGCAGAATATTAGATTGTGGTATGCGCGACGCACGCATTTTATTTTTGTCTTTTATATTTCTTCATTTAATTTTTTATTTAGCGCAAATACAATTTCGTAAACCCGGGGTTTCGTAAAACGAAGCATCGTAAAGCGGGGTATTCCTGTACAGTAAATTGTACTATTTTATAAAACTTTCCTCATGGTTCTAGCATTTAATAAAGTGATGAAAAATACACTGCGTCTTCTTCTTACCCGAAACCCAGACAAGAAAAAGAAAAAAGCTTAACATCACTTCTCTCACGATCTGGCAGTCACTGTACTGCAATACTTCCACATCCCTATTCAGATCACTGTCCACGACTTGTGTTTCTTGAAAACTATTACTAAAAGATTCTAAAACACGAACGCGTTCCGCATCGGTCCTTTAAGGAGAAAGGATACGAATGTAGACAGAAATTTTTAAATTATTTTCGTTAGTTCATACATTTTTCTGAATCTTTTTTAATAATAATTAAAATCCATTTCTTTTTCATCAAAAATACACACAGAGGAATATATATACTCATAAATAACAACTTTAGTAGTTCTAAAAACAGATACTTTTTTTCAGGGACCGTCTGTCGACGCAGCTATATCATTTTGCTTATTATTCGAGTTAGTTGAAATAAATTCATTTAAGAGAAAATGAAGAATAATATATATATATACACATATATATATATATATAATATATATATATATATTATATATATATATATATATACATATACACATATATACAGTGTGTATATATATATATATATATACATACTCATAATTGACAACTTTAGTAGGTCTAAAAACAGTTACTTTAAAACGTTATTACCCTAATTCATTTATTCAAAATATATATGTAAAAGTAGAAATTTGAATCCCCTTTAAGAGAAAATGAAGAATAATAAACAGTAAGTCTAATATTCACATATACTCTGATACATTCTTTATTGTGAGGAAGGATGAATAGCTGGGTCTGCTATGCACAGCCTGCCGACACCGGGACCTGAACCCGATCGAATAGCTTTACACTTCAAAATTAGTTTATTATGGCTTTTTATAAAATTAATTAACACTTGCAAGGATTCTTGATTAAGCACTGAATGATACAATCAATATATATATATATATATATGAAAATTATTTCACGAAGTAACACGTGAAAAATATTTATGATGAATAAAACCACGAAGGAAAGGAAACACAGAGTGTTTCTGAGGATGTCATTAGACGAAAGCGCTTGAGCACCACTCTGTGTTTCCTTTCCTTCGTGGTTTTATTCATCATAAATATTTTTCACGTGTTACTTCGTGAAATAATTTTCATATATATATATATATATATATTGATTGTATCATTCAGTGCTTGTAGTGAATACGTTTTATCATTTATTATACTTCATTATTTACTCTAATTTCTGCTCTCTATTGCATTTCTCTTTACTCATTTCCACAATACTTTATAACGCGTGGTAGGTAGCCGAGGTAGCAGAAAACCGTTAGCCTAATGCAAGGGGGAAGGGGGGTTCATTAACACTCTTTTTCAACGCTTGTTAACACTTTATTTAATTCCGAAAATGCTTTAATTAATTTAGGGGTATGCGAGTATGAAATTTCTATTATAATAATTTAGGTCGGAGAGGGACACACACAACTAATTTATTCTACGTTACATTTCGTCAACCTACGCGTAACGCGCCTGCCTCAAGACTGACTCCGTTTTGAGGGTAGTCCGCTCTCTTGGGCCCCTCTCAGGACTACCATCTCTACCCATTTTAAACAATTTAAATCTAACATACTTTTTCGTAATTTCATAATTATTAGTAAATGATTTACATTAAACATTATCTTATTTAATTAAACAGAAATTAATATTCCTAACTAAGCATTACTACACTCGCATCACCCCCTTGAAAATAAGTTTTTCCATTAGTAAAACTTATTAATATCGTTTAACAATGTCAATAAATTTATTCAACAAACTTACATATTTTGCAATTTTTTTTTTTTTTTTTTTTCTTTAACAATTCAGAGAGATAGACAAGAAATAATTAGGATGACAAATTCCATACATATATTGTATCATATTATAAAAACCGAAAACTTTATAATTTTCACATTTGCATAAAATAACATTTCACTCTAATAATTAAATTACAACCTGTAACTAATCTATACATGCCAAAAAAAAAATAACGGAAAATTTTCTTACAGTGGCTACACAAATCTCAAGTTCACAATCTATTCCCGCGATTTCTCATCAACAAGCGCTTTACATTTGAAACAATTATTTGTATAGTTATACAGTTACTATCAGGGCAACATAGAAAAAATAAGAAAAAGTTTACATAAAATACTGACCAAGAGCGCACATACTATTTCACGAAAAACACAACAAATATGGGCAATAATCGGACCCTTTCACTTTTAATTTCATTACATAATAATCAGTACATTAATTGCTGGACGTTGTTTAGATGACACTCCGCACGCTGACAACGGATTTCAATTTTCAATCGCAGCTCTCCTGCTCACTTCGCTAGAATGCAAGGGATTGCATCAATCAACATGCAACAGGGCAGCACGCTATAATGGTTCCGCTCTCTCTCCAATGGCGAAAAAAAAAACAAGAGACGTCCAATTCTAAAAGGATCAGGGGGGGGAGATATCTGAAAGCGGGACCACGCGCTGGAATTGGACGGAATTTGCAATTCTAGAAGTCGATGAAGAAACTCGCCTTGTCTCATCTCCACTTTTGTCGGTGAACGCTGCTCTTCCTACGTCCAGCTGAAAGACTCTTCTACTGGCAACAATCAAACGATGACTCCGCCGTAGGCCGTTTCCCAACGAACCTACTGTATGTCTGTATGGACAGTACAGTCGTAGGCACCCGTTCAAGCTCGCGTGGCTTGTCTACCGCATGCTGCGACACATATTTAGCGAAGCATTCGAGCAGCGTGACCAGCTACTGCCCGAAAAATACCAGTAGACCATCTTCGATCGAAACTTTTGTGTGCCAAGACCCTGCACACGTAAATTTCTCTTCTCTTCCGAAACTGTCCTGCGCCAAGTCCATGCGCATTCGGTTCCTCTCTTCTGTCTCTTCTCTTCTCTTCCGAAACCATCCTGCGCCAAGTCCATGCGCCATTTGGTTTCTCTTCTCTCTCTCTCATTGGTGATCGATCACCTATCCGGTCGACTAAACTCACTTGATGGAACTCGGATTCAACTTGGTTGACTCCCAAACCGAGCCTTTGCAATTTTGAAAAAAAAAGTTTATTCGAAACGTTTCTGTACTGCTTATCATTTCATTTTTCATTTATCGAATTTTCTCGACAGTTCACTTCGAAATACTAACTACACATTTGCTCTGGCCAAATTCACGGAAAAAAAAATTACACATCTCAAAATTTCGCAAAAATTTAATCAAATCTAGCTACCAATAAGGTCACTTATGGCAGTTACAGCGGAGAAGATAAAAAAAGTCATAAAACGCACGAAAAAAAAATTTGTACAGTATAAATATAAAAGCGCCCATACATAGTAACTGTTAGTATAATTTAAGAATTATTATTGTTCAAACTATCGTCAGAAATCACCTCAATACCTCTAAATACAAAAGACAAAAATGAACCCCAGAAACTTCATGTCATCCATTCTCTGACAATCATGAACCCTCTTGCTTTGAGGAGGAGCACACAAAGACGCCACAAAAACGTTACTGGCTATCTAGAAGGCTCCATTTCCGAGTGTACACTTGAGTCAATGTTTCAAATGCATTAGTTAACTCCGACTGAAGGTTTAAACAATAATAATTTTCTAAACAGTTATTAAAAAGTAAAAAAATTTAAATATTACTACCAAAAATTATTTTAATACAGTAATTCTGAGATACAACTCTCTCCTTCAACAGAAACCCCAGTATGGTTTGCAAATCACAAAAATCTTAGCAATTTATCGTTTCCAAGTGAAACTACAAATTTGCATAGTTATACTAAATAAGAATAGATCATATGCACTAAAAAAATACACGCAATCCACTGTAAACAAAACTGAAACATTGTGTAATTAAGAGCGGTCGCTTTGTTTGTAAGCGAACCTCTATACAAATATCCCTACGTAACCGAATGAACTTGCATTATATCCTAACATAATTTCGTAATATTTTCCATGCAAACGCTCGAACTAAAAAAAATACATTTTTCATTTCTAATACCCAAATTAAAATATCAAATTAAAACATCCTTTTTAGAATACAATCTAAATTTGAACTAAAATTTTTTACCATTGTCATTGAACTGGAAAGAAAAATAAAAATCGGCCTACCTGTACAAATAAAATTGATTATTGAATGAATTTATAAAACGTAAAGAAAATATATGAAAACAATTTTCTACACAAATTTCTGTAATTCAAAAAAAATTATAATATCGAGATTTAGTAAAATATGTATAGCTTAACTCACATAGGTTCCCAAAATAAAAATAAAATCTACTGCGCACTTTTAGACCTATAATTAATAAATTCAATGTTATGCGCGGAAAGAACAATTTAGAATTTTATGCATAACATTTGCGCTTATTAAAGAAAAATCCTATGCTTATTTATGTTAAACCAATTAAAATTTTGTTAAATAACTAATAATTTACTACTCAATAGACATACCGTAATAACGGTTAATCTTCGAACAATATTTTACGATAGGCCTACAAGAAATCCCTCTTTACAATACAATAGCCATTTTACCAAATATGTCGGAATTGTCGTGAAATGAACGAAAGGAACAGAGAGGAGAAAAAATAGATCATCAGCTTACCTACCAAAGTTTATGAGTATATAAATATATGTAATTATATATATAACTAATAAATACGTATAAGTTAATAAGTATATAATTAATGAGTATATAATTAATGAGTATATAAAAAATCCAAAAAAAACTTATAGAAAATTTCACACCACCATTTCTCTATTTCAGTTAAACGAATTCTGCTTATTTTGAAATTTTACACAATCCTATACGGCGACTTATAATCTGACAAATTTAATATGTTTAAGATTACCTTTCGACTGTCAATTAACTGTAACTTAACCTATATAGCGCGAAGCGAGCGAAGCAAAAAGCCCGTAAATCTATATAAACAAAATAATCCTATTATTATATACAAACAATCGAAATATAATAAAAAATCTGGTAATGAAACCCAGAAAATTTCTCATGTTCATGAAATGTTTTTGAATCGGTACAGGTTTTCGCTAAAACATTTTGAAAGGACCATATAAAATGTGTATCACAGTGTATTTAAACTAACAATTTACTTACGTACAAATTTTTTTCTATATTAATCGCTATTTTTATATCACAATTACTACTAATTCCAAAAATTTTAAACAAAAAGTAAAAAGGTAAGCTGGAACAGGCATACAGTGGAAGAGACGAAAAAAAAAGAAAAATTGAGTCTTCATGCAGCACGATAATGTTCAAAACTATATCCTCTCCAACCGAATGAACGAAATTTAACGTAATAATGACTCGCAATATTGAGTCGGACAAACGAAAAGCAACGGAACTGGACGATGAAAAATGGGACAAAGGGAACATTTCAGAATCCAACGAACTCCCACGAAAAGAAAGAAAAAAAAAAATTAAATTTTTTAGGCGCGAAGTTTGTCAGGGACGCTATCAGGATGCGAAGGCGAAGCGCCATCTTGAATTTATATTTACAATGAAATTTTAAGGAATGAATTTCGAAATTTGCCTGCAAACGAGATCAACTTTGCATTTAGATATTTTAATAATCGAAATAAAATATTCATTAACGCTATTGGTTATTATACCGGTTTTGAAGAATTTTAATCAAAATACTAAATCACGTGGGTAAGCCTCACAAAATATGATGTAAGACCACCGCTCGCCACCAGATGTAGTGATCGGCTGCCGACACCGGGACCCGAACCCGATCGAATAGCTTTACACTTCAAAATTAGTTTATTATGGCTTTTTATAAAATTAATTAACACTTGCAAGGATTCTTGATTAAGCACTGAATGATACAATCAATCATATATATATATATATATATATATATATATGAAAATTATTTCACGAAGTAACACGTGAAAAATATTTATGATGAATAAAACCACGAAGGAAAGGAAACACAGAGTGTTTCTGAGGATGTCATTAGACGAAAGCGCTTGAGCACCACTCTGTGTTTCCTTTCCTTCGTAGTTTTATTCATCATATTATATATATATATATATATATATATATACCGAGCACGGCAAGCGGCTTAAATCACAAATTAGTTGCTATTATTATGTAATTATTAATTATTTGTACTCACATTTCAATTGTGGTTGCTACCGCTGGATCATCCTGTTCGGCGTCGCAAATTTCTGCAATGGTTTGTGATCAAAATAATTCGTTCGGGTCGGCAGCTGCAAAAAGGTTGAGCGTGGCACCGGCGGCAAGGGTCGCCTTCTTCATACATCTAGGAAACTGTAGAGCTGTGACTGACTCATGGCGAATAGTAATGCGTGGTTGTTCGTTGATAAAAATAACTGCTGTGGATTCCAGCTGAAAATAGCCGCCCTCAGAAAATACCTCCCTTTTATATACATGATTCCCAATTATAGCCGCCTTCCTGATTGGCTATCAATGTATCTGGGCGTGACTATGTCATATGTGTGTGCCAGTCAGTTGTCGTAGCGCCAAAGTAACGGTCCCACGCGTTGGGTCGTGAAATTCTTGGCCGCCCCCACGATTTCTGGGGGCGTGAATTTATCAAAGTGGGCTTATTCATTCCACAGATTTTTTCAGTTTTCAGAGAGGTCGTAAGCGAATAATATTATTATTATTTTAAACTATGTTAGTGAAATAGAAAATAAAATTTGGAGTTTTCAGAGCGAACCGCTACAGGGTACAACATCTGTGAAGGATTAGCGGTCATACATCTATGCACAACGTTCAAATTTTTTCTGGCGAGACGCTCCACCTATTCATAATTAGGGAGTCAAAAATTCCTGGGCAGGTGTTCGATCCCTTTTAAGGGAAATCTTTAATAAGTGGAAAGATAAATCTCATGTGTCTACAGAAATAACATGATGGTGTATATATGTATATATATATATATCGGGTGGTCCGAAAAAAATGACGCATTTTTTAAAAATTAATATCTCAGTAACCCCCTTCCCTATCATGACAATTTTTATATGCAAGATACTTTCAAACTTCTTTTTTTGAATGCAAGAAACGGAATTCTGATATCTTTTATAGTTTTCTAGCAATTAACAAAAGTAACAACATGGGTCAAAAAAAAAAAATCGCAATATAATATCCGTTTTTTTATACGATATCATTTTTATACGATATCATGCGATATTTTTGCAAGTTATTACAAAACTCTACAGGAATGAACAAGTCAAATTGTGGATATTTTTATTTTTTAACAATTCGTCAGTACCCTTAATGATGTTGTCAGAGGAAGATCGTATTCTCATTAAAAATTGTTACTGTGAAAAAGGATGGAAGACTGGAAGGTTATTGCAAGAGTTTCCCGGCAAAAAGTGGAAAAGGCGTGCAGTGGAAAGACTCTTAAAGAAGATTCGCGAATCGGGAAGTACTGCCAGAAAACCAGGAAGCGGTAGACCTAAAACAGCTTCGGTTCCAGAAAATGTGGATTACATCAACGATAAAATCTGCTCTCAAGAAGATAAACCAGGAAGTCATTTGTCACAAAGAACAATTGCTAAACATTTGAATATTGGAAAGACTTCTGTACACCGAATAATTAAAGCACAAAAACTAAAAGCCTTCAAAAGAATAGTATCTTCTAGAAAAAGTGATACTGTTAAGGATAAAAGAAAAACAAGGTGCAGAAAGTTACTTGATAATTTCTCTGTCGTTGATATTAAAAAGATAGTCTTCACGGATGAAAAAGATTTCACTCTAGAAATTCCGCGAAACCGTCAAAATGATGTTGTCTACGGGCGTGGTAAAAAGTGTGACATTTCAATAAACAGATTGTATCATGAAACGTCAAGATTCTCCAAAAAGGTTATGATATCTGCAGGGGTCTCTTGGAATGGCAAGACAGATGTTCATTTTATTGAAACT
The DNA here is from genome assembly GCA_023014485.1 of Bathynomus jamesi. Lineage (NCBI taxonomy): Eukaryota > Metazoa > Arthropoda > Malacostraca > Isopoda > Cirolanidae > Bathynomus > Bathynomus jamesi. The sequence continues at coordinate 1,943,530 of JAJOZX010000017.1, read as the reverse complement.
GAAAAGACAAAGGTGAATTCTGCAAATTACATTGAACTTTTAAGAACAAAATTGTTGCCGGATTGTCGTCGCCTGTATCAAGAAAATGATTTCATATTTCAACAAGATGGAGCACCGTCGCATACAAGCTACGCCACACAGTCGTTTCTGATTAGCAATACACCAAAATTAATAACGAAAAATGAGTGGCCACCACAAAGCCCAGATTGTAATCCTATGGACTACTCAATTTGGGAGTTACTAAAAGAGAAGGTTTACCGAGGTCGACGAGAAAAATTCACCGAATCAGAATTAAAAAGTAAAATACTTGAATCTTGGCAAGAAATTGGCATTAATGAAGTAAGAAGTATTATTTTTGTGTGGAAGAAAAGACTTAGATTAGTGTGTCAACAGAGTGGTGGTCCAATCGATCATTTACTGTAAATTAATTAGTTAAATTTCTGATTAAATTTTTCCTTTCTCATGATATTCGTTTTTTTGACCCATGTTGTTACTTTTGTTAATTGCGAGAAAACTATAAAAGATATCAGAATTCCGTTTTTTGCATTCAAAAAAAGAAGTTTGAAAGTATCTTGCATATAAAAATTGTCATGATAAGGAAGGGGGTTACTGAGATATTAATTTTTTAAAAATGCGTCATTTTTTTCGGACCACCCGATATATTGTGTGTGTGTGTGTATATATATTGTATATATATATATATATATATATATATACACAATATATATATATATATAATATATAATATATATATATAATATGTTAACCCCTCCGTGTATGGCCCTGGGTTGGTTCGGATCGACGGGGGTTCTAGTTACGGAGGCAAGCAACGGATATTTCTTCTATATACTTTTCTTCTATAACTTTCTAATTCTTTTCTCTCGCTTTATGGGGTCGACACTCTGTTAATTCTTTTCTTTCAATAATACTCTGGTACTTCTACTTTACTGACTAAATTCCTGAAGAGGACAAGGCTCGAAGGAAAAGATAAAAAAACTTTCTCTTTTTGTAGTTTACTTCTCAAAATGTACAGGTAGTGCTCTGAATTTACAGGGGTAGAGGTTCGACCTCTTTCGACCATAGCTCAGGCCGGAATCTAAAAATATTAAGGAGGCAAGGGGCCTCTGTCCCCCTCCCCGCAGCGAGGCTGCTAACCAGGGGAGTCTCTTAGCAGTGACCAAAGCAGAGTCTCGTAATGAAGTGTTCTTCATTTTACAAATACATGTATAAAATATGCCTGAATGTTGGGGGATGGCAGTTGGAGGTTAAGTTTCCCCCCTTTTAAACACGATCAGGTGTTTGAAAGTTTCCAAATAAAAATTAAAAAAATAAATAAAAATAAAAACTAATCTTATTTTTTTTTTTTGCCACGTCTTCATTTCTGAAGGCGATATTATTTCACGACTGAGTACATTTTTGTTTGGGTTTATTACAATTATGATTTCGATTATGGATTACTTCCCATTCGCTTATGATTGTCCCTTACAGTTCTATTAAAGTACATTCTTACATTATATATAAAGTCATTACATTCAATTATAGTTTCATTGAAGTACATTACGTCGTTACCATTCTTACAGTGTTTTTATATATATATATATGGTTAGATTATATGGTTAGATTATATGGTCAGATTATATGGTCCGATTATATGGTTAGATTATATATGGTTATTATATATGGTTATTAGTACAACACAAGTACATGAGACATGACAATATAATTTATATACAACATAATATGTTATGAATTTGGATCAGAGCGAAAGATGTTGTTTATCTTAGAAACGTTCAATTCTGCTGTGATTCGCGAATTCGACCACTCAACTACTGTAAGCCTAATGAATGTCTTGTGAGGGTGAACGCACTTAAAAGAAAAAAGAAAAAAATACATGTGGACGTATTTTACATGTAAGTAACAGAATAGGTTGTGTGCGTAATATAGACGCGCGTAAAATATGGACTGATCGGTTGATAGGTATCAGTAGACAATAGGTAGGAAACAACATAAATAATGATGTATAGAGAATGAAGTTTTTTTTTTCTTTTTATTATTATTATTATTATTATTATTATTATTATTATTATTAAAGAATTTACCATACATTCAATACGGAAGATGTCCAAATACTAAACACGTGATTCAGTGTTCAAGGTATGGAAAACGTGAAGAGAATTAAGTTACTTTATGACGTCATAGTTATTGAATTTTGTACGTATAATACAAATCATTATTAGGAAGATTTACAAGAACGAATTAGAGGCAAAGAGTGGGCATTAATGACTAAGAAGTACAACTACGGGTTCCAATCCTGTTATATGCAATGTGTATGCATAATCTAGGGACGAGGGTGAGATGCAAGACAATCATAATTAATTAATAACTTCTATAACAAATAAAAATGGATACGACTAAACCATAGGTATGGTAGATCGTAGGGTTTTGACACGAACAAAAATAGGAAGCCACAAGTAAAATTATTATCCAAACTCGCGTTAAGCGATTTTGGTTCTTATGTAAAAATGAATATTGATTATTCATTGTCCATTTTTTCATTGCTCTCCCCTTTTAAAAATGATATTTATACAATAATCTAATAGGGTACCATTAATACAATACAAATGAGAAAATAACATCCTAACTACTTCAAGTTAGATGACGAATTTTTTCTTTACATTACAAATTTTTATACAGAACAAGTGAGTTATTATATAATATAAAAAATTCAAAGATTAATACTTTAATTTATGCAAACAGAATAAAAGGATTAATACATTAATTTGGACAAACAATTAAGTTAGGCAAAGAATGGTATTGTTAATTTAAAAAAAAATTTCTGTGGGGAAAATTACATACATACTGAATAGTAGGTAAAAGGGAAAAATATAAATTATTTTCCAAAGTTACCCTGATCGTGCAGTCTATAACTAATTTTATTGACTATTGTAGGTAAAAATCGAATTACGTAATGGATGATGTATAGACCTGTGGTCTAGTGTGTGTGTGTGTATTAGATACAAAGTGTGTATCTTATAAATTTGAGGGATAGATTAGCGGAGAGGATTCTTAAATTAACTGAATAAATGCCTGAGCAAAAATTTATATATAGTAAGCAAAAATGTTTAGGACTATATAAATAGCAGAATTAGCACCTACACGCTATGAAATAGTTTGTGATATCGAATGATTTTAGAATAAGGTTTGTATATATAGTATATATAGTGTGCATACATGCGTGTGTATGTGTAGAGATTTGGAGGGTTTTTGAATTAACAAAGTTTAAAAATAATGTATATTAATTTAAGATGGGTTTAGGGTTATAAAATCTTTTGAGTCAATTCTTGTTGTTATTATTATCATTATTATTATTATTATAAAATCCTTTAAGCTCCAGGTCAGTTATTATAAAATTCTAAATTACAGGTAAATTTTACATTTAAAATTATTTTTATATAATAAAAAAAAATATTAAAAAGGTTTAATAATTTTTTGCATGTTAAGTAAAAAAATCATACTCTTTCGTTGAATGTTGATAGAATTTGAATTATTTGATATTTTAGTCTGAAAACTTGTTTGCATATGATAAATACATATGTTTTATTGTGTAGAAGTTTTATTAAAATTAAATGACAAAAAAGAATAAACACAACTGAAATTTAGGGTATGTGCGGTCCTACGGGTAAATTTTCCGACCGTACAGAGCAAGATAAATTAGGTACATGATCGATTAATTATTACACTATTTCTGTCATCATATAATCGCAATAATTATAAAACTCGCTACCAACATTTGTAAAAACTGTCTTGGTTGCCAACAATAAAATATGTCATTTTACCTATATATTTATATACGCAACAATGGCATGAAAAAGAAAAGACATCGGTCCATTTCCTTCTTACAACAAAACAAAGAAAGGTTAACTAAAGACGCAACCCGGTCAATTCAGGTTGAATTAAATTCTCTTTACAACACAAAAAAAAGGTTGAATTAAATTCTTAAATTACATTTTCTTAAATTAAATTCTCTTAACTTACAAAGAAAAAGTTGAATTCAATTGACTGCATTGAAATGACTTGGGACTTAAAAACTGACTTCTTAAAAACTAACTTCTTAAAAACTAACTGCTTCAAAACTAACTGCTTCAAAAGTAACTGCTTCAAAACTAACTGCTTCAAAACTAACTGCTTCAAAACTAACTGCTTCAAAACTGGCTTCTTCAAAACTGGCTTCTTCAAAACTGGCTTCTTCAAAACTGGCTTCTTCAAAACTGGCTTCTGTAATCTCTGGGGCGGTTGTTCCTTTTGGCGCAACCTTCTGACTTGACCTATTGTCAAGTATTTCTATAAATCTCTGGGGGCGGTTGTCCATCTTGGCGCAACCTTCTGACTTGACCTCTTGCCAAGTATTTCTATAAGTCTCTGGGGGCGGTTGTCCATCTTGGCTCAACCTTCTGACTTGACCTCTTGCCAAGTATTTCTATAAGTCTCTGGGGGCGGTTGTCCATCTTGGCGCAACCTTCTGACTTGACCTCTTGCAAGTATTTCTATAAGTCTCTGGGGGCGGTTGTCCATCTTGGCGCAACCTTCTGACTTGACCTCTTGTCAAGTATTTCTATAAATCTCTGGGGCGGTTGTCCATCTTGGCGCAACCTTCTGACTTGACCTCTTGTCAAGTATTTCTATAAATCTCTGGGGCGGTTGTCCCTTTTGGCGCAACCTTCTGACTTGACCTCTTGCAAGTATTTCTATAAGTCTCTGGGGGCGGTTGTCCATCTTGGCGCAACCTTCTGACTTGACCTCTTGTCAAGTATTTCTATAAATCTCTGGGGCGGTTGTCCATCTTGGCGCAACCTTCTGACTTGACCTCTTGTCAAGTATTTCTATAAATCTCTGGGGCGGTTGTCCATCTTGGCGCAACCTTCTGACTTCAAAACTTATTTGCAACTTATTTGTAACGAAAACTGACTTGCAACTTATTTGCAACGAAAACTGACTTGCAACTTATTTGCAACGAAAACTGACTTGCAACTTATTTGCAACGAAAACTGACTTGCAACTTATTTGCAACGAAAACTGACTTCAAAACTGACTTCAAAACTGACTTGCAACTTCTTTGCAACTAAAACTGACTTCAAAACTTATTTGCAACTTCTTTGCAACTAAAACTGACTTCAAAACTGACTTCAAAACTGACTTGCAACTTATTTGCAACGAAAACTGACTTCAAAACTGACTCGCAACTTCTTTGCAACTAAAACTGACTTCAAAACTGACTTGCAACTTCTTTGCAACTAAAACTGACTTCAAAACTTCTTTGCAACTTCTTTGCAACTAAAACTGACTTCAAAACTGACTTGCAACTTCTTTGCAACTAAAACTGACTTCAAAACTTCTTTGCAACTTCTTTGCAACTAAAACTGACTTCAAAACTGACTTCAAATATCTCTCTAAATCTATAAACTCTCTATAAACACTCTCTCTCTTAATTTGCAAGTCAATTCAATTCAATAAATTGAAAAAAATTGTAAACAAAAATAAAAAATGTAAACAACATTTCACTCGAACGTACGTGAAGGTACGGTACTATTATGTTTGGTACATAAATAAAATTATTCTATACTGAATATAATAGTGAAAATAACTCTGAAATTAACTTTCTGTTACAATAAACTTTCTGTTACAATAAACTTTCTGTTACAATAAACTTTCTCTGAAATTAACTCTCTCTGAAATTAACTCTCTCTGAAATTAACTCTCTCTGAAATTAACTCTCTCTGAAATTAACTCTCTCTGAAATTAACTCTGTTACAATTAACTCTCTTTGAAATTAACTCTCTGTTACAATTAACTCTCTGTTACAATTAACTCTCTGTTACAATTAACTCTCTGTTACAATTAACTTCTCTTACATTTAACTTCTCTTACATTTAACTTCTCTTAGTAATTTTCACAGAAGTTAAATGTGTTTCACTAAAAAAAAATGTATCACTAGTGTCTGAAATGTTCACTGTGTTTCTTGTAAATTCTGATTTGATACTCATTATTAACTGTTAATAATACTGACTTTTCAAGTGTTTATAAATAACTTAAAAAAACAAAATGTACTTAACAAAAGTTCTACTGGCAAAATCCTCAGAGACGTGTCCTGAAGACGTCTTGCTGGCTACTTCTTCTTGGATGAAAACTAGGCGTGGAGAACTTGGAGTCGTGACCCACCGGTTCAAGGGTGGATGTTACGAACTAGAAGTCGTGACACGCCGGTCAACTGGTTTTATCCTGGTGCAGGGTAATTTCTATCTTGGCCAAAGAGTGGCCTCTTCTTAAAATCTTCTTCTTCTTAAAGTAATCTTCATCTTAAAGTAATCTTCTAATTCTGATGCAGGGTAATTTCTATTCTTGGCCAAAGAGTGGCCTCTTCTTAAAATAATTAATCTTCTTAAAATCTTCTTTTTATCCTGATGCAGGGTAATTTCAATTCTTGGCCAAAGAGTGGCCTCTTCTTAAAGTAATCTTCTTCTTAAAGTAATCTTCTGCTTAAAGTAATCTTCTTCTTAAAGTAATCTTTTTATCCTGGTATAGGGTCTTCTTATCCTGGTAAAGGGGTCGCCAGCTGTTAACCCCTCCGTGTATGGCCCTGGGTTGGTTCGGATCGACGGGGGTTCTAGTTACGGAGGCAAGCAACGGATATTTCTTCTATATACTTTTCTTCTATAACTTTCTAATTCTTTTCTCTCGCTTTATGGGGTCGACATTCTGTTAATTCTTTTCTTTCAATAATACTTTGGTACTTCTACTTTACTGACTAAATTCCTGAAGAGGACAAGGCTCGAAGGAAAAGATAAAAAAAACTTTCTCTTTTTGTAGTTTACTTCTCAAAATGTACAGGGGTAGAGGTTCGACCTCTTTCGACCATAGCTCAGGCCGGAATCTAAAAATATTAAGGAGGCAAGGGGCCTCTGCCCCCCTCCCCGCAGCGAGGCTGCTAACCAGGGGAGTCTCTTAGCAGTGACCAAAGCAGAGTCTCGTAATGAAGTGTTCTTCATTTTACAAATACATGTATAAAATATGCCTGAATGTTGGGGGATGGCAGTTGGAGGTTAAGTTTCCCCCCTTTTAAACACGATCAGGTGTTTGAAAGTTTCCAAATAAAAATTAAAAAAAATAAATAAAAATAAAAACTAATCTTTTTTTTTTTTTGCCACGTCTTCATTTCTGAAGGCGATATTATTTCACGACTGAGTACATTTTTGTTTGGGTTTATTACAATTATGATTTCGATTATGGATTACTTCCCATTCGCTTATGATTGTCCCTTACAGTTCTATTAAAGTACATTCTTACATTATATATAAAGTCATTACATTCAATTATAGTTTCATTGAAGTATATTACGTCGTTACCATTCTTACAGTGTTTTTATATATATGTATATGGTTAGATTATATGGTTAGATTATATGGTCAGATTATATGGTTAGATTATATATGGTTATTATATATGGTTATTAGTACAACACAAGTACATGAGACATGACAAGATAATTTATATACAACATAATATGTTATGAATTTGGATCAGAGCGAAAGATGTTGTTTATCTTAGAAACGTTCAATTCTGCTGTGATTCGCGAATTCGACCACTCAACTACTGTAAGCCTAATGAATGTCTTGTGAGGGTGAACGCACTTAAAAGAAAAAAATAAATAAATACATGTGGACGTATTTTACATGTAAGTAACAGAATAGGTTGTGTGCGTAATATAGACGCGCGTAAAATATGGACTGATCGGTTGATAGGTATCAGTAGACAATAGGTAGGAAACAACATAAATAATGATGTATAGAGAATGAAGTTTTTTTCTTTTTTATTATTATTATTATATTATTATTATTATTATTATTAAAGAATTTACCATACATTCAATACGGAAGATGTCCAAATACTAAACACGTGATTCAGTGTTCAAGGTATGGAAAACGTGAAGAGAATCAAGTTACTTTATGACGTCATAGTTATTGAATTTTGTACGTATAATACAAATCATTATTAGGAAGATTTACAAGAACGAATTAGAGGCAAAGAGTGGGCATTAATGACTAAGAAGTACAACTACGGGTTCCAATCCTGTTATATGCAATGTGTATGCATAATCTAGGGACGAGGGTGAGATGCAAGACAATCATAATTAATTAATAACTTCTATAACAAATAAAAATGGATACGACTAAACCATAGGTATGGTAGATCGTAGGGTTTTGACACGAACAAAAATAGGAAGCCACAAGTAAAATTATTATCCAAACTCGCGTTAAGCGATTTTGGTTCTTATGTAAAAATGAATATTGATTATTCATTGTCCATTTTTACATATATATATAGTGTATATATATATATGCCGTAAAATCACAGAATAACACGTGATCTTATTAATAAGCAAACAACCACAGGGAAAAAGGAAAAAAGAAACACGAAATCCGAGCGCTTTCGTGATATATTCACATCTTCAGGGATCTTCAGATGTGAATATATCACGAAAGCACTCGGATTTCGTGTTTCTTGTTTCCTTTTTCACTGTGGTTGTTTGCTTATTATATATATATAATATATTAGTGATGGGACGATGCATCGCAATCGCAATCGCAATCGCGATACAATCGCACATTTTTTACAATCGCAATCGCAATTGCAATCGCATTTAATGAGTGCGATTGTTGCGATTGTGAACAAAAGATTTAAATCTCTACAAAAGTTGCTATGAAAGCTGCTCTTTCATGCGTACTTAAAGGAAAGTTTAGTTAACAACAATACGGAATAATAAATAAATAATAAATAAGTCAAAAACAGAAATGAAAACGGGGTGCGAATTAGTTGAAAACAGAATAAAAAATTGGTTTAATAATAACAATAAGTACACCTCTTTATTTGCTCTATGTAAAATTGGAATGTTAAAAAATCAAGCTAACCCTATGGTAGGTAACGCGTTTAGGTATATTTAAAGCATAAATGAGCGTTATGTGAGGCTGAAGCTAAAACATCGCAATCGCAATCGCAATCGCGCGATTTTCAAATTCTGACAATCGCAATCGCAATCGCAACAGCGATTGTATGAAATATGACAATCGTCCCATCACTAATATATATATATATATATATATATATATATATATATATATATATATATATATATATATATATATATATATATATACATATACACTGTATATTAGGGTGGTCCTTATTTACATATCTAATTTTGAGGTTACGATAGAAGTGGCTCCCAACCCCAAAAATGGTGGCATATAATGTAAAAACGCTTGGGTAGAAATTATATTTGAATCAATTAATATTTAGAGGTAGCTGAAGGACTTCAAAGTTTTACTCTATATCCCTATGAGACCATGGCATTTGGGTACCCCCAACTATATCGTTGGGTATTAGCCGTTCAAGACGGCGGCTGTCATTGTTGCCAAACCACTCACTGTTGCCCAATCAAGGTCTCCTTTTTGCTGTCGGGAAAGCTTCGGCGATGGTCAGCCACAACTTGAAGAAGGAACTGCAGTTGTTCTTCATCTTTTGTATGCCTCTGGCTGAAATTTTGTATGAGGGTTACTGCGCGTTCAGTATTATCATTGATCACATTTATGCTAGAAACATCTCTTGTAGCGTCTTGGAATGAGGGAAAGGAATTCCAGTCATTAGGATCTTTCTCCAAGAAATCCTGGGGCAAGTTGAAATAAACGAATAGCTTCTTCGACTGTTTTGAGGCGAAGGCAACCAGGGTCATTGTCGGCTTGAAAGTTGTTTTGTTGAACTTTTTTCGTGCATCCTCATCTCTTTCTTTGGACTCCATAACCTTGATTATTGCCCTCTTCGTAGCCACAGAAACTTCTGGATCAAACAGCGCTAATGCAACCAAGCTCTCAGAGAGATACCACAAGTGGTCACTGAATTTGGCTGTTGTAGCCTTTGCAATCATTGTATGTGGATAACTGGAGAGAGCCTTCATTAGATTCAGATCCTCCAGCGGTGCAGCTGCTGGCAATGGGGCACGGAACCAGGCCCTCATGTAAATGGTGACGGTGAATAAGCAGATATCCCGTAGGCTGCGCTCCTCTGGGCTGTTAATTTAAACTGTTTCTGGAACATCCATATCTTGAAGGAGTACAACACTTTCGATAACCAGCGAGCGTGATGCATGGCGCCAGGAGCTTTAAAAGAGTGATGAAAGCAGTGGGACTCTGCTCGACCCAAGAAAAGAAGAGCTAACTCTAGGAACTCTTTGTAGTCATCCCTTGCATAATCTTGTGACAGCTAGTACAAAAGCGAAGTTGATCAGACTGGGACGTTGTTCTCTTGTAGCTGCTCCAACTTCCTGGTCATCAATACCCGATGAAAACTGACTCGTATCCAGTTGAGGCCAGAAACGCTGAAATCTTTTGAACAAGAGGACTTCAGGCCCAGAAGTTGGTCCCATGCAGGCCTGGAAAGTTGCACCAAAAACAAGTTCCATGATGTGATGTCTGCATGACAAGTAGGGGAGATCTCTTCCAAGTTTTTATTCTAAGGGGACGCAAGCCCCGGAGTGATGTCCCGTATTTGATGCGGTAGTGTCAAAACTCATTCCAACAACTCTGTCACTCAATTCCCATTCCTGCAGCTTATCCCGCACGGCCTGTGCTTGGTGTTCTCCAGTACCAGACGGAATTTTGGGGACTCTAAGAAGCTGTTGCACTCCCGGTCCAGACAGTAGAACAGAGAGCCGGTCCACACGCTCTTTCCCTGTGAGGTCCATTAGGAGTTTGCCATCCCAGTGAATAATCAAGGGAACATCGTCTGCTACTTTTTTTTTCAAAATTTCTGCTGTCTTGGCACGATAACGCTCCCGAGCTCGCTTCACTGATGACCGATTAATGGCCAGTTTTCTCAAGTCATGTCCCAGACTGCGGGTAGTTTCCGCTATCACAATTGTTGCCTTTCTGTCACTGATTGAAGAACGGTCTAAAGCTGAAGCAAGTGCCGGAGTCAAAATGTTATTCACTCCACGGCTTCGTTTTGGAAGAGGCTCACCACCACAGGTTTCTCGTGGTTCACCTTCTGAAGAATGTTCGTTACTGCTACTTGATGACGCCAGCGTTCCAATAGAACAGGATGCTTTCGCTTCTTCTTTGGCTTTCCGTAGCTGCATATCTTGAGCTGCTTTTCTGTTTGTAACTTTTTGCTCCGTTTTTGACAGTACGGTATCCACAGAACCCATCGTCCAACGTCTGCTGGCTCCCGTTGGGCTAGCAGGAGTTGGCGATCCTCTTCGTTTTTGATCATTTGAATAGCATTTTCATGAGCGATGTCGAAAAGGTTCTCCATCTGAGATTTGAACTCTTCTTCCTTCCTGATTTGGGTTTCTGAACGCCGGTTCTTGTTTTTTCGAAGCAGCTGCCATTCTTCGTTTAATTTCATTATTTTTCCAACAATGTGATCTTTCCGTTTTACGGGGACTCGAGCGCGGGCCCAAAACTCCAAAATTTTATTCATCACATCAGTGGCTGCTTCACGAATTGGTTTATGAAGCGAAAGATGATTGTGGAGGAAGACTGCAAGGACCTCTCCGATGGATGGGAGCTTTTGCCCTGTCAGCTTCTCCGACGTTTTGTCCATAAGGTTAAGTGCAGCATTGCTTGATCTCGTGTGTTTTGCCATCATTACAGTACAATTTGCTAAATAAATACAGAAGTTATTTCGATTCACTATTCCTAAAATATTAATCAAAATGCAAAACAAAGTTCAAAGGATGATGAATGCTTAAACCTGTTATCTTAGATAAGCACTGAGCAGATACGCTTGTAAAGTGGAAGCAGCTACACAACACTCGTATCCACGTAGCAGCAAGAGAGACAATGAACTGTAGTGCATTGCGCTGTATGTCAGGCAGTGCATACATACCACGAGTAATGGGATGCCATCTATCGCCTACAACAAATAGTAGAATTGTGCATATAAATGCTAAATTACAAAGATGCTAAACATTTTTTTATTGAATTTCATGTCATGTTATTGAAAAACATCTTGAGATAGTACAGTGGAGCCCGTAGTGATCTAATTTCAGGAACTATTTACAAACCTAGTTTTAATTAGTTGTGTAAAAAACATCTCGATCTGAAGAGGGTTAACACGTCTCATATTTAACCAGCATGCATATGGAGCAATGGCAAATTGGCGCGCAAACTTCTGTTCGTTTGAGCTACCTGTAAAAATTTGTATTTTCAAGAAATAGTTTATGAGGATTATGTTTGTGATAATTGTCACCATATAAGAGGTTGGGAGCATGATAATTCAAACATTCGAAAATAAGGACCACCCTAATATATATATATATATATACTGTGTGTGTGTATATATATATATATACATACACACACACACACATATATATATATATATATATTAGTGGTGCACCGATTAATCGGTATCGGCACCTGGCAAGCCGATATTAAGAAAATACCTTGCATTGCCGATTAATCGGTAAACAGCCGATTAATCGGCATGAAAGGTGCCGATACCGATTAATCGGTGCACCACTAATATATATATATATATATGCACTCATTCCGATTATCCTTCTACTTAAGCTTTCTAAGTATTATAATTGTTTCAGTTTAAAAATGTCGAATTTTAGAGTTTGGGGGGAATTTAATGTAAATGAAATAAGTCTGCTACTGCGATAATGCGAATTAATCTTCTGCAGAATGTGCATATAACAGAATTACTTAATTAATTCAATGCATAGTGCAATCTGGCATCTAATCTTAAAACATGATGGGGAAAAAATGTGAAAAATAAATAGTTACTTAGCGCAAAATTCAAATTAGTTCATGCATAATGATAAAGTTAACGCAAATCATGTTTTGTATATGCATTGTTTTCGACGTACTTTTATATATCGGGTGGCCACAAAAAAACTTTACTTAATTCAAAGTTTAATAACTGCAACAATTCAAAACTTATGCGATTGAGCTTTGGCACACATTAACAGATGGTTATAATCTATAATTGCTGGAATTTTCAAATATGTAGGTTCTATAGTTTTGTTACAATGAACAATTTAAAAGCATATGTCTAAAAATAGCATGCCGAAGAAAATGAATTTGAACTTAACAAAATTTACTTAAACAAATGGTCAATGTGACCACCTCCCTGTTGGTAAACTGCCCTCAATCGCTTCTTCCACGAGGAGATGCACTTTCGAACTCATCTAAGGTGATATCCTCCCATGCTCTACTGATTTTCTCCTTAAGTTCATCTTCGGTGAATTTGTCTTTCTGGCTGCCGTAAACCTTCACCATGAGGGAATCCCATACTGAATAGTCCATCGGATTACAGTCGGGAGACTGAGGCGGCCATTCATCCTTTTTGATGAAATTAGGGGTCTCTTGCTCTAGATGATTTTGGGTCGCTCGGCTTGTATGGGCGGGTGCCCCATCTTGCTGGAAAATGTAGGCCTCATCAGGATACAGTTGACGACAATCAGGAAGTAACCCATTATCTAACAGGTTGATGTAGCGCTCAGAGTTAACTTTAGTTTCGTTTGTGGCAATAAAATGAATTCGTGTTTTCCCCTTCCATGAAATTCCCGCCGATACCATTACTTTTCTGCTGAATCGTGAGGTTTCATGATAAAGCCTGGAGGGAGGAATGTCCTTTTTCCTTGAACCATAAACCCTGTCATTTTGCCTGTTTTTGGCCACCTCCAACGTGAAATCCTTTTCGTCTGTAAACACAACTTTTTGCACGTCTTCAGCTGAGTAGCGTTCATATAGGGATTTACAGTGGGTCTTTCTACGCTGTTTTACATTCTGATCACGCCGAGAAACTCGAATTCTTTTGTAGGCCTTCAATTTCAAACGTTTTACAATCCCTTGTACAGAGGAGCGAGAAATCCCAAGGTCGTACGCAATCTGTCTCTGGGAGCGATGAGTTCCTGGTGTATTCTCCTGGGATTGAATCAGTTCCTCCACGGCAGCCTTATTTTCTTCTGTTGAAACACTTTTGGGCCTGCCGCTGCCGGGTTTTCTAGCTGTTGATCCAGTATCCTTTATCTTTCTTATTAAGTTTAAACACTTTGACGAGTCCAGTTCTTTGCGGGGAATTCTCGGACAATCCTATTTCCATTCCAACCTTTTTCCTTGACACATGCTTCTATGATGGCTTTATCACTTTTACTTAACGTCATGCTGGCGGGGTTTTAGCGGAAAAATAAAAGAGAGCAAATTCACATTAGGTTTAGCCTACGCCAGCGCGCGTGTCATACTAAGCTACATTAGGTTTAGCCTACGCTAGCGTACGTACGTGTCAGATGCACACCAGGCATGCTATTTTTAGACATATGCTTTTAAATTGTTCACTGTAACAAAACTATAGAACCTACATATTTGAAAATTCCAGCAATTATAGATTATATGTATCTGTTAATGTGTGCAAAATCTCAATCGCATAAGTTTTGAATTGTTGCAGTTATTAAACTTTCAATTAAGTAATGTTTTTTTGTGGCCACCCGATATATGAAGAGAGGATATTTTTTTGCTAATATGTGAGCTTAAGCAGGTATGGGATTCATAATGACCTCTTGGGGTTTAACCGTGGTTCGCTATAAGCTCAAAACAAACAAGCAAAGTGAATTTACAGGTCATTAACGAAATTGTAAATCGTAGCTGTTCCTTTTAAGGAAAATCTTTAATGAGTGGAAAGGTAAATGACAGGTATCTGCGAAAGCTTGTCGTAAGGCATGTGTGGGGATTAAGTTTTAATTATTAGCGACTGAACGACCGCAATGTAATATTGGCTTCTTTGTATGGTATAATGCATTCAATGGTGCATTTGTCATGCTTGCAGTGAATATATACTTTAACTATTTAATAATACTATTTATTTATTAATAACAACTAGCGGTTTATTTTTAATAAGAGCGCAGTAAAGGGTCAAATTAAATGATGTATTTATTTTTAAATATAATAAAAATAATAATTCTTAATAATGTACTGTATATACACATCAATATAAATTCAATATATTGACTGGAAAGGCTTAAACGGCATGACTTGGGTAAATTTTGAATAGCGCGGAAAAGTGACGCGTGAGTAGAATGAGGGCAGCATTTGAGCAGCATGATGCTTGCTGCATGAGTGTATAGGGGACCCAGATTGTTTTTTGTGGGTCTGTGTATAGGTGGTGTGTATATATATATATATATATACACCAGTGGTGGGCACCGTTAACCAAAAAGTTAACTTCGATAACGATAATCCGTTAACCCCAATTTTTAACTCCGATAACGATAATCCGATAATTTTACTACAAAGTTAACGGAAGTTAACGATAATCCGTTAACGATAACTATTTCTTTACTAACATTTAAAAAAATCAAGGAAAAAAGCTTTAAAACCCATAGAAAATGTTTATTTATGCAAAATCCAACAATAAATAGGTATTTAACTGTATTTTTATCAAGTTTTGCAACTTTTTTGCTTAATAACTTTTTTATATTTTTAATAAAAAATGTACTGATTACATGTTTTGAAACCCTTGTAACCACTAACCATTAACTAAATTTTAATTTACCAGAGAATTATTATGGCGGGAACAAAGGTAAAATTAAATTTTAGGCACATTTATTAAAGACTATGACACAATGTGCTGGTTGCCCTTCAGAAAGACCAACTTCTCAAAGTTAGGCCGAACTGCCAGTCTTGACCTCTTGGGCCTCAGGATGTCCTTGCTGAGAGAGAAGAGCCGTTCCACTGCGGCAGAGGACGGGATTGGCAGACTGAAGTTATGGTGGTTTGAATTCATTCGCGGAGCGGTGATCTTCCGTGAATGACTCCTCGCAGTTAACGGGTTAACGGACTTTAACAGACTAAATATCGAGTTATCGGAAGTTAACTGGTCCGATAAAGATAAATGGAAATTAACTTCCGTTAATAGTCCGTTAAAAAAAGTTAACTTCGTTAATTAACTGTTATCGGATTAACGCTTTAGTGCCCAACACTGTATATATATATATATATATATATATATATATATATATATATATATAT
This sequence comes from Bathynomus jamesi, assembly GCA_023014485.1. Lineage (NCBI taxonomy): Eukaryota > Metazoa > Arthropoda > Malacostraca > Isopoda > Cirolanidae > Bathynomus > Bathynomus jamesi. The sequence continues at coordinate 1,927,445 of JAJOZX010000017.1, read as the reverse complement.
ATACAATATATATATATATATATATATATATATATATAATATATATATATATGTGTGTGTGTATATATGTATATATACACGTACTGTATATATATATATATATTATACATATACACATATATACATACTGTATATATATATATATATATATAATATTTAGGAGAAATCCAATGACAAGGAGGAATGTAAATGCCATGAAAAGTCTTCTTTAATGCGCAACGTTTCGAGCAATACGCTCATCATCAGGCTAGATAATAACAATATGAAATTAGAATCAATAAATAAATGTGAACAAGACAAAATAATTTCCATAAAACCTATTCAGTAAAAGCAAATTTTAAAAAGACTAAAAGAAGAGGGTTAAATTCAAAGTTATAAAAATTTACATATAAAATTAACCAGAAATTTAAAAAGCTATTTTTAAATTACATATAGTAAATTTGAAATTAGTACACTGGAATAATTAACACTAATACAATGGAATAATTAACACTACGAACCTTTCAATGCTGGTTCCGAGGCACGAGTAATTTAAAACAAAACAAAACAGGAAACAAGCTATGGGTTGGGCGGTTGGAGTTATAAGTTAGGGGAGGGGGATTATAAAAAATTGGGGAGGGGGGAGGGGAGTTGGGGAGGGGGGTTTATAAAAAATTTAGAGGGACAGCTGAGGAATCCACGTTTAGAGAAGGGGTCTCTAAACGTGGATTCCTCAGCTGTCCCTCTAAATTTTTTATAACCCCCCCTCCCCAACTCCCCTCCCCCCTCCCCAATTTTTTATAATCCCCCCTCCCCTAACTTATAACTCCAACCGCCCAACCCATAGCTTGTTTCCTGTTTTGTTTTGTTTTAAATTACTCGTGCCTCGGAACCAGCATTGAAAGGTTCGTAGTGTTAATTATTCCATTGTATTAGTGTTAATTATTCCAGTGTACTAATTTCAAATTTACTATATGTAATTTAAAAATAGCTTTTTAAATTTCTGGTTAATTTTATATGTAAATTTTTATAACTTTGAATTTAACCCTCTTCTTTTAGTCTTTTTAAAATTTGCTTTTACTGAATAGGTTTTATGGAAATTATTTTGTCTTGTTCACATTTATTTATTGATTCTAATTTCATATTGTTATTATCTAGCCTGATGATGAGCGTATTGCTCGAAACGTTGCGCATTAAAGAAGACTTTTCATGGCATTTACATTCCTCCTTGTCATTGGATTTCTCCTAAATATTAAATTGAAGCTCTGTAGAAGCAAACCGCATGACCATATATACTCAAGGTATGGACAAGATGGCCTTAGGGCTTATCGCCATGTTTGGAAGACTTCACGAAAGCTTCTCAAGTCAAAACTCGATTGTTATTTTCTTGAAATGTGTCGTACCTGCAGGGTTTTCCCGAAATTCGTTTACTTCAAACTTTATCGTGACAATCTATATGACTGAATTTTATCAATCTTCCCTGGAATATTTATTAAATAATGAAATTAATTATAAAATCAAAATTTCAGACTCTCATAGTAAGTCGCTTGAGCATCATATAATTACCCTTAAAAATACCCTTTCGTTGTTGGATTATTTATTAATAATTTCTCTTGTACAACGTGAACTTGAAAAGTTTCATTCTACCATTTCTGAAACTCATGAACGTAAGTTAAAGGCCCTGGGCCTGAATTCACCTAATTTTTCAATTCTGATAAAGTAATTTCGAATTTTTCTAGTTACACCCTATCCCCTCGGGAAAGGTTTTTACTCTCACTTGGCTTGCAATTTAAGCTTCCGTTATTTCAAATATATAAGCCTTCGTTTTTTCTTTACTTTGAAAATTTTTTTAATGGCTTGAAAAATGTTCCCCATGTCGGTGATTTCAATAATTTTAAATGTCAGTTTGCTAATTTAACTCATGAATTTTTTCACAAACTTAGAAACCTTAAATTTAAATCTTTCATATTTAAGAAGAGTGACTTGCAGGTTATTAAGAATTTGGCAAAGAACCAGGAGATTGTTGTGACTAGACCGGACAAGGGCAACGGAGTTGTTATTTTGAATAAATCTGATTACATAAATAAAACTACTGTAATGAAATCCTAAGTGATGTTAGCAAATTCAAACAAATTCTTGAACCCGTCAATAAAGTCATTTTAAGGTTGGAAGACCAAGTTAATAGATTTTTGTCACGATTAAAGTCTTTAAAGATAATAAAAAATGATACTTACTCTCAGTTGTTCGTATCTGGTTCTGATCTTGCTCAATTATACTGTTTGCCTAAAATCCATAAAGTTGGAACACCTCTCCGTCCTATTTTAGCTTCGTATAACTTACCTACCTTTCAATTGTCAAAATTTGTTGTTCGTCTCCTGTCACCTTTTGCGGAAAATGCTTATACTATAAATAACTCTTATGAATTTCAAAAAGATCTTCTTAGTAAGAATTTCGATTCAAAAAAGTTTTTTGTCAGTTTTGATGTAAAGTCGCTTTTCACGAATGTACCTGTATCAGAAACTATTGCCATTATTTTAGATAGGGTTTTTAGCTCTGATGATAGTTTTCATGGTTTTTCATGGTCTTATTTTAAGGAACTTTTAGAATTGGTTTTTAAGCAATGTTATTTTACTTTCAATAATAAGATTTACCAACAAATTGATGGTGTTGGGATGGGATCACCCGTCGGACCTCTATCAGCTGATTTTTTTATGACTCATTTAGAAAGTGTAATTTTTAGACAATCTCCCACCCATTGTAAACCAATTTTCTATCGACGCTTCGTTGATGACTCGATAGCTGTTTTTGATAATGCTGTACAAGCGCAACAATTTTTTAACTTCTTAAATTCTCTGCACCCCAATATAACTTATACAATGGAAACTGAGAAAAATGGCTCCCTTCCCTTTTTAGATCTTTTAATTTCGAAAAAAGGTGATTCTATTACTACATCAGTTTACAGGAAACCCACTTTTACTGGTTTGGGCATGAATTTCTTTAGTTTTACTGATTTTAACTATAAGATGTCGTGTATTAAAACTCTCTTGTTCAGAGGATATAATTTGACCTCTAGTTTTACCTTACTAAACGATGAATTTAATAATTTAAGATCATATTTTACCAATAATAGTTTTCCTGTTCAATATGTAGATAAACTAATAAGATCTTTCTTAAATAATGTTTATAGCCCTCAACTTTCCTGTATTTCAGTGCCTAAAGATATAAAATATTTCCTGGTACCTGAAATGGGTCCCATGAATAAAGAATTTAAACTTAAATTTACAAAGTTGTTAAGAAAATTTTTTTATCATACTGATTTTCGCATTATATTTATTAACAAAATGTCTTTAGGTAGCTTTTTCTCAGCGAAGGATCGAACTCCTGATTCGTTGCGTAGCGGTGTTGTATATTTATTTACCTGCCCAAGGTGTCTCCTTGGTAATTACATTGGCAGCACCGTGCGCTCCCTCAGGACTAGATTTTATTCGCATATGGGAGTAAGTTGCCGAACAGGTAAAATTTTAAATAAAAAGGAAGCCTCCAGTATTCGGGAACACAGTATAAAATATAAAACTGATGTCACTTTAGATCATTTTAAAATTCTCGGTTGTAATTCTTGTCCTAACTCACTTAGAATTTTGGAATCTCTTTATATTAAAACATTGACCCCTTCTCTAAACGTGGATTCCTCAGCTGTCCCTCTAAATTTTTTATAAACCCCCCTCCCCAACTCCCCTCCCCCCTCCCCAATTTTTTATAATCCCCCCTCCCCTAACTTATAACTCCAACCGCCCAACCCATAGCTTGTTTCCTGTTTTGTTTTGTTTTAAATTACTCGTGCCTCGGAACCAGCATTGAAAGGTTCGTAGTGTTAATTATTCCATTGTATTAGTGTTAATTATTCCAGTGTACTAATTTCAAATTTACTATATGTAATTTAAAAATAGCTTTTTAAATTTCTGGTTAATTTTATATGTAAATTTTTATAACTTTGAATTTAACCCTCTTCTTTTAGTCTTTTTAAAATTTGCTTTTACTGAATAGGTTTTATGGAAATTATTTTGTCTTGTTCACATTTATTTATTGATTCTAATTTCATATTGTTATTATCTAGCCTGATGATGAGCGTATTGCTCGAAACGTTGCGCATTAAAGAAGACTTTTCATGGCATTTACATTCCTCCTTGTCAATGGATTTCTCCTAAATATTAAATTGAAGCTCTGTAGAAGCAAACCGCATGACTATATATATATATATATATATAGTCGGGGAGTGTTTCTTCATTTATTAATAACACATAGCTATTTATTATTCATAACGGTGTGTGTGTGTGTGTGTGTGTGGTGTGTGTGTGTGTGTGTGTGGTTGTTTAATTCAAATGGCTGTTCAAAAGTTAATAATATATCTATATACTGTATATGCACTATGCGAAATGTCTTCTATGCCAACTGGCTGGTTATGCTAGTCGACTGTGCCTTCTATGCCAACTGGCTGCTTAAGCCAACTGGCGGAATACGACTTCTAAGCCAGCTGATGCTCGGATGAACTCTCATTGTGCGCCTGGATGTCCAGACGAAAGGATGCTCTCTCTCTCTCCTCTCTCCCTTATTTTCCTAAGCTAGGGAAACCCTTTTGGGGGGAGATCAACCTCCCCTCCTGTTTGGATGAGATTCCCCCAGCTTGTGGCAGCTGGGGGGATTCCACCTTGCTTCCTTTTTTTTTTTTTTTGGCACTCTGGGAGGGAGGGGTTTGACACCTTGCAACAAGGGGGGAAGGGGGTTGGCAATGGCATTCATATGACCAACATTGCAGTCCGATGGGTTCTGCTGGAGCCACCTCCTAACCTCCTCAACAACCTCATCATCACTCTGAAACTTTCTTCAACGAATAGCATCCTTCATTGGCCCAAACAAATGGAAGTCTGAAGGTGCTAGATCCGGGCTGTATGGAGGGTAGGGTAACACAGTTGAGCGCATTTTTGTGATGGCCTCTCTTGTTTGCAAACTGTTGTGCAAAAGAAGGACGTGTTCCAGTTTTCTCTCCGGTCGAACTCACTTTATGTCTCTGGAGTCTCTGTAGGGTAGCAATATATGCCTCTCAGTTGATTGTTTGTCGTTTCTTCATAATGTCCACCAGAATCACCCCTTTCATGTCCCAGAAGATGGTGGCCATAACCTTTCCTGCAGAGGGAGCCATTTTAAACTTTTTCTTGCGTGGGGAGTCTACGTGATGCCACTCTATGGATTGGCGTTTTGTTTCAGATTCAAAGTGGTGTACCCAAGTCTCATCCCCAGTCACAATTCGTGAAAGGAAGTTTTCCCCTTCTGTCTCGTATCGAACCAACAACTCGGAAGCAATTTCTTTTCTTTGGGCGAGGAACAAACCGTGAACACATTTTTGAGTATCCCAGTTGCTGAATTATCGTATTCACACTTCCTTCACTAATTCCTATCTCCAGTGATAGCTCCTTGTAGGTGACGCGCTGATTTGATCGAATGATGCTGTTAGCATGTTGCACATTGTGAGATGTGACAGCCGATGCCTGGCGACCGCTGCGTGGCTCATCATCGAGGCTGGCTCTCCCTCTCTCCGATGATCTCACACGTTTAGACCAGCGTCCAACTGTGCTTCGATAAACATCATCTCCGTAAACGTTTTGTAGACGTTTGTGAATATTTCTAACTGTTTCCTTCTCTGCGGTTAAGAACTCGATAACAGCTCTCTGTTTACGACGCACAGCACTGTCAGACGCCATTTTAGAAACTGCGTTAACCATCGGTTTTATATAAGGGAGATTAAAAGCGGTTTTATACAAGGAGGGGAGGTTCAAACTGGAAAAAATCCGGTTATGTGAAGCGCAGAAAGTTGAAACTTACGGCCCAAAAGACATTTCAGCCCCATGGTCTATTATTTAGCTAAGGAAAAAGGGTGGGGAAAAATATATTGAATGCCCCTACGGATCACCAATTTGTAGTGGCCTAGAAAGTAGGCTTACTATAATTTATGAATTAAATTGAAATGAATAATTAGGGTCACCAGTTCGGGGCACAGCCCAAATAAACAATATTTAATAAGGACAGAGAAATAACTTTGTGTTTTTTTGGTATTTAATTAGAAAAATAAATGAATTATTCGTTTACAGTGATTAATAATTATGTATGGTAGATGTGCTATATTATAATGACTGATTAACAGCTCAACAAAAAATTTTTTTTGTTTCGTTGCCAAGGAAATTCGTACGAATTTAGGGTATTTTGGGGGTTGCTGAATTCGAAAATGAAAGTAGTTTTTCCGATTTGGCTCTAGTTCTTGAGATAATGAATACCCTCAATTAATAGGAAACGTAACCATAACGCTTGCGTCTGTCAAAGCAAGCATCTGAACTTTTAGCATCCAGACTAAAAGAAAAGAACTGTCTACAGCCAGAAGCTAAAATAACAGGTTATCGGACAAGAGAGGCGGGACTTCTTCCTTACTTCAGCCAAGATGAAGAACTTGTATACTGCAATAACATCCCTGGACTTGTTCTTCAAATGGGACTGGAATATCGACCAGGAGATTGGCGGCTTTTTATAGACAGCTCCAGTAGAAGCTTGAAATGTGTTTTATTGCACAATGGTAACCGATATGCATCTCTTCCAATTGCTCACTCAACAAAACTTAAAGAAGAATATGAAAATATCAAAATGGTCCTGCAGAAACTCTGCTATCATGAGCACCAGATGCCTATTTGTGTTGATTTAAAGATGGTAAACTTCTTGCTTGGGCAGCAAAGTGGATATACGAAGTACCCTTGTTTCATCTGTTTATGGGATAGTAGGGCAAGGCAAGATCATTGGAAAAAAGTGACATGGCCTTCAAGAGAAAACATGACTGTAGGTGCAGCGAACATCATTAACGAGCCTTTGGTTGACAGGGAAAAAATCATCCTCCCACCACTTCATATCAAGCTGGGACTAATGAAACAATTTGTTAAGGCCTTGGACAAAGATGGCGATTGCTTCAAATACATTTGTAGATCGTTCCCTGGACTAAGTATGGAAAAACTAAAAGCTGGAATCTTTGATGGCCCTCAAATCCGTACACTTATCAAGGATTCTAATTTCACAAAATTTATGAATGGTGTTGAAGCTTCTGCCTGGTGCAGTTATGTCTCAGTTGTGAAGAACTTCTTGGGTAACCACAAAGCAGACAATTATGAAGAACTGGTGCAAAACATGCTCACAAACTTTGAAAAGTTGGGTACTAATATGAGCATAAAGGTACACTTTCTCCATAGCCACTTACACAGATTTCCGGATAATCTTGGTGATTTTAGCGAGGAACAAGGGGAGAGGTTTCATCAAGATATCAAGGTGATGGAGGAAAGGTATCAAGGCAGATGGGACAGACACATGATGGCAGACTATTGCTGGAACCTCCAACGTGATTGTCCTGATAACCCACATAAAAGAGAATCGTACAAACAGAGATTTACTATACATTAATTGTAATTATGCAAATCAGCTTACTGTGTTTATCTGTTATTATACCGAATAAAATGCCATTATGTATTTCATGTGTTTACTTTTGTATGATTTGAGACAATTTCAATGCGATTTGTAAGTAGGCTCCGCCTGAACATTAAATTTTTTGCATTTTTACGTGTTTCAATGGGGTACCAATTATCTCATAAATTAGAGCCAATCTAGCAAAACCGATGTCATATTCGGAATCAGCACCACAAAGTTACCCCAAAATCACTCTAATATGATTGGCAATAAAATGAGTGTTGACCAGTGTTATTAGCAATAAGAAATGGTTTACACAGTATAAACGTTAAAACGCTGCGTTAATGACTAGGAACAATAATTACGGTAATGGGATATTCAGTACGGTACACTACAATAATGAGTAGATAACAACAACTAGGTAATAAGGAACGATATTGGATTCACAGCAAAAGGTAATTATACAAATAATTAAATTATATGACTGAACGAAATAACAAGGTGATACAAAATATGTATTGGTACAACACTTGAGGAGGCTTACTGCGGTCTTAAGGGGAGAGTTAATTTGAACGGCATTGAGGACACTTTTGGGCCTACTCGATTAGGCAGAGTTTGTGGACATTCCAGCTTTGAATCCGGAATAGTCTATCACGACGTAACAAAACACGTTAGGCCAAGTGGTGGTCTACTGGTTTACCGACCTGCGATTTTGACGTAGATATCGCTGACGGCTGAAGAGGCCTACATGAAGGTTTATCGTCCTGCGTTCGACGTGAATAACTCTGAAGACTGAAGAGGACCTACGTGAGGTTTACTGCCCTGCAGCTTGACGTAGATAACTGAAGACGGAAGAAGCCTACGTGAGGTTTACTTTACTCCGTTTCGACGGAGATGGTCTGAGGACATACAGATCTACCGGCAGGAGGATGTGTTAAGGACCGGTTGAAAGAGATTTGTTTAAAAGGGCGCCGATCGAATTGATTGAAGGATGAGTGAAACTAGGGCCAGAAGGATGATGCCGGTAGAGTGATGTTTGCTTCGGGCGGGATGAAATTGTCGGTCGCCTGAAGTGGTGATTCACTTTGTGTATTGTGAACTGTTGCTTGAAGGACTGAAGTTAGCTGAGATCTAATGGTGCTACGTGAAAGTGGAAATTCACGAGCAGTAACAACGAGCTAAGTGAGGTCGATTTTTAGTGAACTCGGGCTTATATAGGCTCGGAAGACGCATAGTTTTTCGCGGGGCTTTTTGGAAAAACCCAGTAAAATTTGCTTCTCTCTCCTTGGGCCCACGTGTTTTAGTGCTCTCTGCTGATTCCCAGATATTTGAGAACGGCGAGAAAAGGAATTTCCGGTCGGTCTCTACACACACACACACACACACACACACATATATATATATATATATATATATATAGAGTGGTGATGTAGTGGTTAGCGTTGCTGAATACAAATCCATCGGCCCCGGGCTCGAAACCCAGTGATGACAGCCGGCGCGTAGCAAAACCCAGTTGTTCATCCTTCCGCACAATAAAAAAAAAGAAAGTGGTTGGTAGAAAAATGGGTACCTTGGGTAGCCTAGTGGTTAAGACGCTGGGCTGTTGGTGGGCCGTGGTTCGGATTCCACGTTAAACTGTAGATCTAAGGTGGAGTGAAAAGCTTGACCTTCGTCAGAATGAACAATTCGGGCGGAAGGTAACCAAAGGTGTATATATATATATATATATATATATATATATAATATGATGAAAATACTACGAAGGAAAATTAAAACACGAAATAGTGCTCAAGCGCTTTCGTCTAATGAAATCTTCAGGAAATTAATAACAAGTTCGTGAAAGAAAAGAAAATAAAAATAAAAATTATACGATTGGTGCAGAAAATATTGGAGGAGGAGCATAAAATAGGGCGGAGCGTTTTTACACTTTTTTCGATTTTCATATTGTAATAGCACGGAAAAGTGGCTCTTCCACGTCAAAAGTGAGTGTGTAAAATCTCAGAGATCTGCAATAATATCTTCTGCCTCCGCACGCGCGTTGAAAATCCAAAAAATGCGCCAAAATACCATTTTTTTCAATATTTTCTTATAGTTTTAATTTTCATCCTACCTTCTTGTAATAAAGAGAAAAAGCATCCTAAAGGTTTATTTTAGACTAGTTTTAAATATTTTTATCTGCGATAATTTCTTCTGCCACCACAAACGTTCCAAAATACGGGAAAATTTACATAAATAGCGTATTTTATAATGACGCTATTATGGTCAACTTCGGCCCTACACCACAGTTTATTCGTTAATTATGTATTAAATAATGCAATTAACAATTCATTATATCATATTTTAGTAATTTAAGAAGTTTATATGACGCGTTCGGTGGAGAAGGGGCGAACGCAACATTTTCGAATTATGCCACAAAATGCAGTTAAAGTTTGTAAACTTTAAACCTTTGTATTTTTCCGGTTTATTGAAATGTTGTATGAATTTGAATACATATTTGAGTAAAATATTGTTGTGTAATATGTCGATATAATAAAACGCCAAGAAATTTTACAATATTATTTACTGATAGCTTCTGATGTTAACTGGCGTAATCCATTATTTGGTCCTCTTCGTCGAATGTTGTATTACCTGCTTCAACTGTTTCGGTTTCTTCCAGTTCCTTTAACAATCTTGTATAATAGTTCACTGCAGTTGCAGGCATTAGGTCTGATAATTCTTTGAGATCTTTTATTTTTTCCTTAGTTATTAGCAGCAATTGGGAATACTTTGGTTGCAGTGTCTGCTGGGCTAGATTGAATAAACTGACACTGTAGGATTTTTTCCCTTTCTGCAGTCTGACGGGATGGCTATTATCTGGGGTTGTGCGGTATGCAGTAGATATTACGTAGCCTTCTTTGTGTTGAAAGTCAAATATTAACTTTCTTGCATCTGTAAATTTAGTAGTTGTTGATTTCCTAATGACAATGCACGTTTTTAGGACGTCAAAATCGAGAAAATCAGCCTGTTTCATTTCTACAACTAGGAAGCGCTGCGAAACGGCTGTAGTTATGGCCGTAACATAATCTTTTTTGGTGTAAATAATATTGCTGTAATTATTTTTTATATTTTGTTCAATTTGGCCAAATTGAGCATCACAGGGCATTGTCGAGTGACCAGAAAGTAGATAGATGTGTTCAATGTGAAGCAATGATGCGGAGTGAATTTCTCTGAGATACATTAAAACCTAAATTTTACCGTGAAAGAGTGCAGACTAACATCTAATTTTTTGCATAGGTAAAGCAAAGGTTTTAAAGGATAATTATACGACAAAAAACTCATTTTTCGAATTTTGTGGCGTTCGCCCCTTCTCCACCAAACGCGTCATATATTTGAGCAATTAAATAATTTAGGTCCACCAATGCAGTTTACTTTGCATATGCTTGGTTCATTTTTGATGACTTATTATGTAATATGCATGCAGCTCCTCGCTTATTTCGTCAATATTGAATGCACTATATTGACAAAATAACCCAGAACTCACCACGTGGAGGTGGCTGCATTTCGAGTTCCTCCCTGCCCGACCCAACCACCTTACCATTATCGGACTTAGGCTAGTTACACACTGTAGTCACTTTTTGTTTCCATTCTTGGCATTTTCTTTCTGGATTCTAATCTTGCTCTGATAAATCCATCCCTTGCCTCCGAACCGCATACTGCAGCTGAAGCCTCTGTTACCAGCTTTATATGCCGTTCAACTGCTTGAGTGTGGCAAGGAAAGCGTGGGACGAAATCAGGTACATCTCCTGATGAGATATAGTTCAGGATGTCGGAGCGTGATAGAACTTTTGTCAGAGGAGGCTCTGACAGCTCACAAGTTTGCCAGTTAATCATGTTGTAATACTCACTGCATTGAAAGTTCAACGTGGGCAATTTAAACATTCTCACTGCGGCTGACTCAGAATCTTTTGCTTTAAGGATTCTCCTCCATCCTAATTCTCTGATATGTTTTGCTTCATCGTGAATCATACTAAGGAGAACATTCTCAGGATGAGAAAAATAGGAATTTCTCTGAATAACACGATCAACTACTTCTATACAGCGGGCACTCAACGACCTCGAGCGTTGTATCATTTGATAAAGATGTTTGGCTCCCTGTGTTGCTGAAGAATTTCTCTTGATTTGAAACCACATTGGAATATAAACTTTCATAATATAATTCACGATACACTTAAGGTTGTTTGAAGGTTCTTCAGTTGTTGAAACGTAGAGACGAAGTATGCGGTCAGCAGTTGTCACCCATCTGGAGTGTGCCATTTTGCCTGGTTTCCTTTGAGCTAGAGAGGGAGTACATTCACCTTTTGACACAGCATCATAGATTTCTGCCAAATATTTTTGAGCTGTGCTCAGATCATCTCTGTCAACTACAATTTCTTCCGCTTCAACTGCTTCAAACTCAACAACAGGTCTCTTTTCACAATCAATTAACTCTATTCCTATAGGCCCCGTAAAACTATGAGGACCTGTTGTTTTACCATCAATGTCAGTCACTATATGCCGCAAGGGAAGTTCATTAGTTGAAGCAAGCAAATCAGCCACTGGAGTGCTCTCTGAAAGTGCTCTTCAATACTTCTTATCACTCCTCCTTTTGGTCCTGTATTAACTGCTGTCCCGTCACATCTAATGGCTTTAACTTCTGAAGTATCCATCTCATTTGAGCGAAAAAAATCCAAAATTGCAGAAGATATACTCTGTGCTGAGCCAGAAGCGGGAGTTACATGCCCAATATAATGCGAGTTTGGTTCTTGAAGCAAAGTGACATGTTCTTTTGTTATATTTTTTGATAACCTTTACTGCCAACTTTTTCTTGCACTGCAGTTCTGTCCTTTCTTCCATCGAAATAGATACTCTCCATAGTTTCTTCTTCGTAATCTCTCTTTTGAATGATATATCTCACTCTTTTTCTAGCTCTCCTTACTTTGCATCTGTCTATTACTGAACTTAAATCTTTTTCGTTTAGAATTCCCACGCCTTCAAGAACAGCCGAAGCAATTATAGCAGCAGACCTGTCTGACATACAAGTTCTGTAACAAGCTATAGCCAATGATGAGATTGTTCCATGATGAGATTGTTCCATCGATTTGATTCTCTGTGTCGGTTCATAATCAGAATCCGCTCCTTCTGTTTCACTTGATGTTGATGACAGTTGCTTGTCCTTTACTGGTAGATGGTTTTGGTTCATACTCTTTCATTCTCTGTTGTCTTCTAGCAATAGTTGCTAGATCTTTACGAGTTTGTGAAACATCAAGAGAGCCTATTGCCAATTTTCTTGTTGTTCTCTGATCTTTAAGGAAGTCTTGTTCAATTGCTGGAACCTTGAGATGGTTTTCACATGAACACTTATCAAAATTTTCACATTTGCAAGCACTGATGTCAAATAATTTGTTTTCTGCCTCATTTTGAAATGTTTGTAATTTGATTTTGAATGAGTCACTATCTTGTTTCCTTTTTATTGACTTTAGAAGGTTTTAACATTTTTCATGGTAATTTTTAATCATTTGAACGACACGGTTATGAGAAACAATAGGAATAGAGGCTGTTTTCCACAAATCTTCGAGAGTTTTTGAGAGAACACCCGAAATTTCTGCAACTGTAGGCTCTTTCTTCGATGTCTTCAGATTCAACCTTATTTGATGAAAATATTTCATGACGTCCTTATAGGTTGGAAGGCACCAAATATAGGAGCCCCAAATATAGGGCAACTTGAAGAAGTTCTTGTTGCTTGAGCTGGTACTGACATTATGAAAAACACAGTAATTAATATAAAAATTAAGTTTTGTATATTACACCAACGTATTATTATGCACTAAAATATGCAGTATATGTCTACATATGCGTGTTGTCGTGTTCCAAAGATGTATTAACAGCAAGAGCAACACAATCCACATCTTACCCGAAACGTAGCTAGCACAACACTGCGGGGAAGTGAGAGCAAGAAGGCCTGGTAGAGTGATGTGAGTCATGACTCATCAGTCATCACTCACTGACTCATTGCCGTATATGGCATTGACGAGCAACACACCATACCAGGCTGTGGGGAAGCTTCTAGAACGATGTGGGAGTACTACATGACGTACAAAGTGAATTTATTAGCGTAAGGCTGAATATGTAAAATACGTGATTTATGCGGATTTTTCCATATTTTGGAACGTTTGCGGTGGCAGAAGATATTATCGCAGGACAAAAATATTTAAAACTAGTCTAAAATAAACCTTTAGGATGCTTTTCCTCGCCATTACAAGAAAGTAGGATGAAAATTAAAACTATAAGAAAATATTGAAAAAATGGTATTTTGGCGCATTTTTTGGATTTTCAACGCGCGTGCGGAGGCAGAAGATATTATTGCAGATCTCTGAGATTTTACACACTCACTTTTGACTTGGAAGAGCCACTTTTCCGTGCTATTACAATACGAAAATCGAAAAAAGTGTAAAAACGCTCCGCCCTAGCATACAATCCAAGTGGAAGTGGATCCAGAGTTTTAGCGCCTTGCCTTATTATTTAAATCTGACCTGAAAGAATTAAAAATAACGGGATTGGGCTAAATAAAAAAAAAAAGAAGAGAAGCTCTGGTTAAGGTTGAAATTGTTTGCAAGTTGAATCAGAGCAGATTCAACAATGTTTCTATTACCAATGTTGCTTGAATGAAACAAAATTGAAGAATTATTCCAACCATTACAATGGGGCAACTCCGATAAAATGGACAAAAGGGACGTTCGACGACTGTCCCATTTTAACAAAATATTGATGTTGTTTTACAATTGTGCTCAAATCTTTTCCCTTCTGTACAATGTAAAAAGAGTCACATTGTTTACAACCAGTTTTATAGATAATGCCAGAGTTATTGCTAGGACTATTTTTTATTATGACATTTTTCACAATATTGTCATATGAAAATACTACATGTATTTAAACTTTCAAACATTAGTTTGTAAGTTTAACTACATTAGCAATGCCTAAAAAGCCTGGAAAAAAAAAGAAAGTTCGGTTTGTCTTGTTAAAGCAAGATTCTAAAAAAGCAGGTGGATAACACAAATCGTTTCCAATATTGTTGATGTTTTCTAATTCAGCATCCATGTATTCTCGGCTGGCGATCCTAAGAGCATGGAGAAACATAGAAGAGAATGTGGCTTTCTTGATGGGGGTGTCATGTCCGGAGTAAAAATATACACAGGACAAATTGTTTGTTTTTCCAATAGATACTAAACTTAAAACCTGGGCTTTCCCAATGTACACGCACATGCAAAACTGGGATTGAGTTGTTTTGTTCCACTTCCAAAGTAAACTTAATGAAGGGGACTTGATTATTTAACTGAACCTTATGGGCTAGATACACAAATGATCGTAATGGCAAGTAATAGTAATAACATATCAATAAATATATCTAATTTATAATAATAATGATAATAATAATAATAATAATAATAAAAATGGTAAAAATTTACAAAAGTAACTGGTATAGTGTTTGATTATTTTACACAGTTTTAAATAAAATTGTGTATTTATTGAAAATAAATGATGCCTAATGAACAAAATTTCGCTACATTACGAAATTGAGTGTTTAATGAAGTTAGTATATTTTAGATAGTTAATTATAAAATGGGAACTTAAGTACTATGGTAATAATGGTAGTAGTGAACTTATACATCAGTAAGAACTAATGAAGTACTTCAGTGGTTTGTGAAATAAATTTAGTGATGAAATCTGTCTGATATTTATAGGAATTGCATTCCATACATCTCCTTTGAAAGAAAGTGCATTTCCTACAGTTTCCATTGTATGATTTAGTTTGTGCATGAAATCACTGGGCAGTCTGGTGTTATAACGATGGTGTATTTGATAGGGGGATGATTGCTTTTTGAATGGGTGATGTATGTTGATTTTTACTGATAACTTTGAACATACTGACAGCAACATTGAATCTGTATAAGTCATTTAGTTTTAAGATATTTAGCTCTTTCAAACATTGGGGAAGTGTGACTTTGTTGTCATTATTTGAGGGGGTTCGCAGACATTTTTTGTGAATGACTTCCAAAGGATACTTTATTATATTTACAGTATTTTAGCTACTCCCATGTTGTAATGCAATATAATAAATGTGGGTGGATGAAGGAATAATATAGAGTAAGGAGGGCGTATTGAGGTAGTCTTTTTTAGTTTAAATAATATGAAGAGAAATCTTGATATTTTGGATTTGATTTGTTGCACATAACTTGAAATTTAGTTTTCGTCTAAATTAATGCCAAACACTTTAATTTCATTCATTCTTGCAAGAGTAGTGTTCCTAATTTTTATTTAATGTTTTGTGGTAATAATCACATAAGACGACTATACCAGGTTCAGTAAAAGTTTATTAGCAAGCATCTATTTATAAACATGCTCTAATTGCCTGTTCGTTTCATTTATCAGAATTCAGACGCTCTAACCTATGATGGGAAGAAGTAAGTACGGTATCATCCGCATACTGTACGCAATTTGATGTGGATGAGTGATGAAAATCGTTGACGTGAATTAGAAATAATAATGGTCAAACACAAAATCAAAATGACTCCTGTGTTGCCGTAAGTAGCTCATAATGAAACATTAGAAGTTACTTTTATTCTCTTTATTTAGTTTGAGATATTTTGAGACATTTAATAACTCATAAGAAGTTACTCTTGACTCCCCATCATTCTTTGAATTGCCCCATACAGAGTCATTTTTTGAAAATAAAAGTATCTCAACACCGACACTGACCTGGATGAGCAAATGTGTCTCAACTCGAGTTAATTTGGTTTTGTGTGAATGATAGAGCCTCGTGTGAACCCACTAATCAGCGCCATCTTGTAAGATAAATTATCTTTTAATCTGATGTATTTCTAACGAGTTGTCAGATACGATTTGAATCAATCGAGGATATTTCCCCTTATTCCTATATGCGTAGTTTACTCAATAAGATTTCACGCGAAAGTGTATCAAATGGTTTTAATAAGTTAAAGAAGATCAGAGCAGTGTGTTTTTTGCTGCTTAGGTTCTGATAGGCATTTTCTAATAGCATGTTTATGATATCTTCCGTTGTGTGTTTACCTCTAAACCCAAATTGCATTTTGGTTAAAATATCGTATATTATTAAGAATTTAGTAAGTATGAGACTTTTTCAAATATTTTATTAAAGTTGGCAATATGGAAATAGAACGATATAATTGGATGGAGTATTTGGGCTTCCTAACTTAAATACAGAATATTCTTTGGCTTCTTTTAGAATATAAAGGAATATATCTGGTATTACTGATTCATTCATTAGTTTACTGAGTGGGATTGCAACTTCATTCAATACTACGAGTAATTTGTATATTTTCACTGGGATCGTATTGATGTCAAAAGCTTTATTTTTCAGATTTATTTTATTGTTAAAAAGATAGCGGTCCATGGGAGTGGATTAAAGAAAAATGAGTTTGGAGTGGGCTGTGACATGTATTGTTGGTAGTAAATGTCAATTTTTGGAATCGAGGCTGCAGTATTGGGGCCGATATTTGTAAAGAAGTTGGTTAATAAATTGGCTATATTTTTGGGACCACTTACGACTGGAAGGTATTTCCGCCTTGTCTGAGGGAGGACAAGGGATTTGTTTTCACGTTTTTGTCGTTAATTAAATCCTTCAGAGTGCTCCATAGCCTTCTGGGACTGGATTTTTGTTCATCAGTTTTTGAACAATAATGATCTGCTTTCGCTCTCTTAATGACTGCGGTAAATCTGTTGCGGTAAATTTTGTTGTGTGTCTGTTCGGTAATAATATCGGTTTTCCATAATTTAAAGAGAGTATGTTTACGTTTAATACTCACAATGAACGGTGGTGTGATCCATTGGTGGTGGTATTTAGTTTTAGATTACTTTTGATTTAAGAGGAAAGTTTATGATGAATATATTCATTAGTGTGCTTAAGAATGCTTTAAATTTTGTTCCAATGTCATGGTTACGGGTATTTTCGGTTATTCCAGTTCAGTCAAAAGCTGTTGTTCCTGTACCAATTTTATTATTATTATTATAGTCAACTTTTATATTTTTGCTGTACGCAGAAATATGTGATCAGCGTGATGTATGTTGGCGAGTGATCTGTGATATTTAACATAATAATTATCCCCGAGATGCAGACAGGCGGGAATCGTACGCAGTTTTGATCTAGCAGAATCGAATTTCTGATGTTGGCTGTGTGATAGTTAATTTAAAACCACTTGCAGTCATGATGTTGTGAAGGAAGCTCGCATTATTATTTCAATGTTCTTTTATGAGATCAATATCTAAATCTAAAAAGATTTTACTTGAATTTCATAATCTAGGGTTGTTGTTGTACTGAAGCTAAGCTAACAAAGCCCCCTAAGATCCACTCTAAAGTTAGCCCGAGAGAAAGAAGAGAGTAGGGGGTTAAAAGAAGAGAATAAAGGGTTAAATAAGTGGGAAAACCTATCATTCGTGAGTTAACATTCATTCAGAAAAAGAGAGAGAAAGACTCACCATCACCATCCACCGGCCACTGCCGACAAGTCGGAAAAATAGTCGAAGAGAATAGGAAAAGGGTGAAAGATGAAAAGAAGTAAAATAAGAACGCTTACAAACCGTGCAAACACAGTCTTAACTCAAAGAAACAGTCATACCATGCAACCTACAGACATGCAAGTAAAGAGAGGATGAGAAGAGTATAGCAAAAGGTGGATTAGTTTACGCTACGAGCTACATCTAAGTTCGTGTTAGTCTAAATTTTTTTTAATAATATAAATTCAACGCTGGCATATCACACGCTGGCATGTCACAAGCTGGCATCAATCGTTAACAGACTCAAACCTCGACTATCACCCCCAAACTCCTGTTGCTAATTGTTTTATTATTTAAATGACGTTAATATTTTTAAAACGGATCTTAAACATATTAACGCTGGTAGAGTTCACGACGGGCGAGGGAAGATTATTCCATTTATCAATTACTTTAAACGTAAAGTAGTGGGGAAGTGAGTTTCATGGATGTTCTTGGATTATAATAATTATTACTATTATTATTAATGAAGTTTATAAAGAAAAATCAAGGCATTATTAATGTTTCTAACGTACATTTTCTGAAAAAAATTCGCCTACAGACAAAACTTCTAAAAAGCACAAAAAATTACTAATTAGTAATAATTGAGTTTTGTTCTTGAAATTTCATTAGTCACCAAAAAGAATAAAATATCGAAAGAAAAGCAAAATATACAAATTATAGTAAATTTTTACGCTTTTCAAAAATTTTATATTTGTAGACGAATTATTTTCTAAAATTGTACATGAAGCCTAAAAATGCAAATTGTTCGACAGTTCTTCGTTCAGTCACTGCTGAAACCTAATTTTAAAAGGGACAGCTTCCCTACAATCAAAATATTAAGAGTTTCTCTTCACAGTGATTTGATAAAAATGATGATGCTCAATGATGAGCCAAATTTGCTCTTCGTTTAAGTTACTTTTTAAAGTAAAGAAAATTTAAAAATTCCGATAAAATTACTTTAAATTAATAAAAATAATTATTAGTTTAATAAAAATCACAAACGACCGATAATTGCCGGTTCGAGTTTAAAAACTAAGTCGGTGATAGAATCTCGAAAAATGATTTCATTTCCGCTTCATCGGCCAGTTAGAAAGGCGTTTCAACCGTTTGGAATCACCAACAGCGAGTAGTCGGAGAGGAACAAGAAGAAGTAAGGATGGAAGAGAGGAAGTAAGGAAGAGAAAAGTGAGGGAGAAAGAGAAGGAAGAAAGAAAGAGACAGACGAGAGAAAGGAAGAGATCGAAGGAAATAAGGAAGAAAACGAAAGAAGAGGAGGAAGTAAAGGAGAAAGAGAAGTAAGTAAGGGAGGAAGAGAAGAGAGGAAAAACACGAAGGTAGATGGGGAAAAGTTGCCAAAACCAAGTACAAACCAAGTATGTATATATATATATATATATATAAATAAAGCGATTTCGTATAAAGAGATACATATATCACATGTATTTAATAGGGATGCGTTCCAGGACCTCTCCTGACCCCCCCTAAAAACCTTTCTAACACTCTTTCATAACAAATCCAATGAAAAATCACCTAATGAAATAAAAAAATCATTTGACATGACATTATATAAAAATAAACATTAAAAGAAATAAAAACAGCTTCTAGGAGATTGTGTGTGCTGTACCGCCTCCGCTGTTTCTTCACCCTGCTCAGTTGGTGTCTCTGTACAGGGATTTTGTCCGCCCCTGTGGAATATGCTTCTCATGCATGGTGCGGCTAAACCCACACAGTCTTACTTGACCAGGTGGAATCAAAGGTCAAAGGCTTTTCGTCTCATCAATTCCCCGCCTCTTACTCACTGTCTTCAATCCCTCTCTCTTCGCCGCAATGTCGTCACACTCTCTTTACTATCGCTATTATAACGGACACTGTTCTTCTGAACTCTCTAACTGCATGCCTCCTCCTTCAAGGAGAGCACGCAGCACCAGAATTTGACCCTTTCTCATTCTTTTTCTGTCCAACTGTCTAACGCAAAAGTTAATTGGTATTTTCAATCATTCATTTACTCAATCGGTGAACTCTGGAACAATCTTCCTCAATCCACCTTTCCCCTGTCTATGACCTCCAATCTTTCAAACGCACAGTGGCTAGGCATCTCGAAAACCCTCGACCTTGATTATGGCTCTCTTCTTCTCCTATTGGGTGGGGGGGAGGGGCGCTTTTGCGGGCATTCGCCCTTGGCCACTCCTTCTTGCATAAAAAAAAGTGTTTACTTGAATATTCATTGCACTGAACTTAACAGTAATGGCAAATCCACACACTACAAGATGAAAGCGAATAGCGTAAGTCTGCACACAACAATGAACAATGCGACACTGAGGGAGGGAGATTGAGGAAGCGATCCTCGTCTAGGGCATTTTACCCTAAAATGGAAGCCCTGGGAAGCGTGCGGACTGCGTCACCGCTCCAGCAGCACCAACTGCACTTATTATAAAAAACGTAATAAAGCTACAGCAAAAAGCTAGATATACAAATAAAGAAAAATTCAAAACGTTTTATTTACAAGCTATTGAAGTTCAATATGAGCTCCTTTTGTAGCATATGATACTGAACTTTTCTAACAGCCTCACGTATCCTTTCCTTCAAATGTTCCAAAGTTGTTGCTATTGGTGGAACAAAAACTTCATTTTTGACATAGCCCCAGAGGAAGAAGTCAAGGGGAATTAGATCGGGCGAACGAACCGGCCAAGGAATGGGATCCCTACACCCGATCCAACTATTAGGCAATTGATCATTCAGGAATGTTGTAACCTCAAAAGGAGCCACAAAAGGAGCTCGTGTTCAACTTCAATAGCTTGTAAATGCAACTTTTTGAGTTCTTCTTTCTTTATATATCTTGCTTTTCGCTGAAGCTTTGTAAGTTTCTTTCAAAATGTTTGAAATTGGGAAGATCATTTGTAATCACCCGGTGTGTGGATATATATATATATATATATATATATATATATATATATAGAGAGAGAGAGAGAGAGAGAGAGAGAGAGAGAGAGAGAGAGAGAAATACATAAACATTTCCTCCTTCGGATTTTGTTTTAAAAACTTTTTCAAGATCATATCAAAAGCCATCACAAATGGTCAACTTTGGGATCGTTTCAAGTGCTCTTACAAACCTCTACACGTCTCGGAACAGTTGGAGTTTATCAACCGCTCGAAGAAAGCTTTCTTTTGCCATCGTCATTTAAAATGTTTTTAAGGCTTCTCACGGTATAACTAACGCGGATGTCAGAAAGCCTTCGTCAGCGTTTTTAAGTTGTCATCATCTAATACGAAAGTCCAACATTGAAGACTAGAAACAAAGAGGTTCCATGTGATGTTTTCTAATGCGGGTGGTAAGCTTCTGCTAACAAAGTTGAATGGCTGATGTAGGTGAGCGCTCTATGATAAACTCCAGGCGTTCCGAGAAGTGTGAAAGTTTGTAAGAGCACTTGAAACAAATCCCAAGGTCGAGCTTTTGTAATGATCTTCAATAAGACTCTGAGAAAGTGTTTAAAAATAAGTCCAAAGTAAGAAATTGTGTGTGTGTGTGTGTTGTGCGCCGCCTCTCTCTCTCTCTCTCTCTATATATATATATATATTTTTTTTTTCTGAAAATAGAGAATGGGTTTTTAATTTAATATAGAAAGAAGAATGAGGCATTTCAGCTACATTAATTAAAAACTTTCTTGTAAATGAAAATTTCTTTTTTCTTTTTAATAAAATTACAGACACATCTCGTAAATGAATAATATAAATGAATAATGTTTGGAGTTGTTTAGTCTCCTTCGCAACAGCAAAGGTCATGCGACGGGCGAAGACCTACAGCTGTACGTGGGATCCAAACCATGTACTGGTCGCTACATCATCTCTATGACTTAATTATGTCCGAAATTAGAATATCTTCCAAAGATGTTTTTTTCTGCTCTATCTGGGCTCAACTCTTGGAAGACGAACTGTCCTAATGTTGTCCCTCCTGTTCTTCTCAAGAACTGTGCTTCTACGATGACACCGTGCCAAGGTGTATTTTATCTTCCTGCTGGAAGTTCGCCTTCATTCAGCCTTTTTCAAAGAAGAGTGACCTCTCTCAACCTCCAACTATCGTCCAATTGCTTTGATTTCTTGCCTTTCTAAAGTTTTTGAATCTATCCTTAATAGGAAGATTCTTAAATATCTCTCTTCTCAAAATCTTCTTTCAGATCGTCAATATAGGTTCCCCAAGGGACGCTCTACTGGCGTATCTTTCTGTTGCGCTATACGTATCAAAAGCTCTTGATAGAGTCTGACACAAATCCTTAATTTTCAAACTGTCCCTTTTCGGTTTCTATCCTTCTATCTGTACCTTCAACTCTGATTTCGTTTCTGGCCGATCTATAGCTGCGGTTGTATATAGCCACTGTTCTTCTCCTGAAGCTATTAATAGTGGTGTTCCTCAGGGCCCTGTCCTGTCATCCACTCTTTTCCTTTTATTTATTAATGATCTATTAAGTCGCACTTCCTTTCCTATCCACTCCTATTCCGATGATTAAACACTTCACTTCTCCACCCACTTCATAAAGCGTTCCTCTCAACTGTCACTTCATGCTTCGCTATGGTGCACCTGATCTCTGATCTTTCTACTGTTTGTGATTGGGGCAGAGATTACCTTGTGGTTTTCAATGCCTCAAAAACTCAGTTCCTTCATCTATCTACTCGTCACAATCTTCTACACGACTATCCCCTTAACTTCAACAATACACAACTCAATCCTTCCTCTTCTCTTAACATTCTTGGTGTTTCCTTTTCCCGTGATCTTTCCTGGAAAGATTATATATACTCTCCTTCCAAAACAGTTTCTAAGAGGTTAGGTGTGCTCTACCGACTCCGCAGTTTCTTCACCCCCACTCAGTTGATGTCTCTGTACAGGGGTCTTGTCCTCCCCTGTATGGAGTACGTTTCATATGTATGAGGTGGCTCAACCTACATAGGTGTACTTGACCGGGTGGAATTGAAGCTTTTCTTCTCATCAATTCCACACCTCTTACTGACTGTCTTCAATCTCTCTCTTCGCTGCAGTGTTGTCTCAATCTCTCTCTTTATTATCGCTATTATAACGGAAACTGTTCTTCTGAATTCTCTAACTGCATGCCTCCTCCTTTAAGGAGAGCAATCAGTACCAGACTTTAGACCCATTCTCACCCTTTTTCTGTCCAACTTTCTAACGCAAGCGTTAATCGGTATTCTCAATCTTTTATCTACTCAACTGGTATTTCTGGAACAACCTCCCTCAATTCACCTTTCCCCATGTCTATAACCTCCAACCTTTCAAACACAGTGTGTTCAGGCACCTCGGAAGCTTTAGATCTTGATTTTGTCTCTCTTCTTCTTCTATAGAAGGAGTGGCATTTTTACGGGCATTCGTCCCTGGCCTCTCCTTCCTGCATAAAAGATTCCGACTACACTCAATAAACAACGTCGATTAACCTTGCTGATGTAACGGGAAGCGTTGTTGTGAGGTGACCACTATATATATATATATATATATATATATATATGATAGATAGAGAGAGATTGATAAATATGTAAAAAAACAGTTCAACACCACTAGCGATAATGTCATGATTTAGATGTTTTGTGCTTTCATTCAATTCCTACTAAATCCCTCTGTTTCGTGCATCAATGTTTTTGTGCACGAGGAAAATCGGACGCTGACCATGAATTCGTTCTTTAAACACAAAATATTTACAAAGAAACGGAATTATCAGGTGCCACGAGAGCCCAAATTCAGTAAGTAAGCAAGGCCTCCCCCAACGAGCCGTATGAGTAAAACTGAAGATATGAAAAACCATTGTTTAAAATATTATCGCTGGAGCTACTGAATTGACTATTATACATCCGTAAAAGATCTGAAGGGCCCCAGAACATCGATGAAAGAGCTGAGCGTGTATATGCAAGAATCTCTCTGAAATATTGCCGGATGTCCTCCTGCCAGATTCATATAGAGCCTGAAAAATACCACGGTACTTCCGTAACATCCACGGTATTTCTGTAACATGTGAGATCCGTGTTTATGAAAAGGAACTTGCATGATAGAAGTGCGCGACATAAACCGGCGATTTCCGACAAAAATAGAATGGAACACTTAGTACGGAAGGAACGAAAAATCTAGACATTTAAACAAAGTTGTAGAGTTTTGTAGACAGATGAATCGAAGTTTAATAGATAGGGAAACGATGGTCGAGTGTTTGTTTGTTGTTGTTATCGAGGGGAAACATTTTACCCAGATTGAATTGTTAAGAGAGTAAAGGGCACTTTTTTCACTTCACGACCCAGGATCGATTTGCCGCTGTATAAGGAACCATGCTCTCTGTAGATATGTTGAAATTCCTAAAGAACACATGCTATCTGCTGTTTGTCACTTATTTACTGGTTATTGGATCTTTCGGTAGGATAACGACCCTAAACAGTAAACACGCTACCTTGCATGCAAAAGTGTGGCTCCGCAATAATGTCTCGGAAATCATGTCGTGGCCTTCGTAATCTCCGGATTTGAGTCTATAGAATATTTATGGAAAGAGCTACAGATCTACAGAAGCTAAGGCTAACAAAGACCCTAAGATCCACTCTAAGGTTAGCCCGAGAGAAAGAAGAGAGTAGGGGAAGTATGTGAAAAAACATGGATTCTTAGCGAATTCTGCGCAATTCTTAGTAGATGAACAGCAGAATTCAGATCTCCGAATAACCCTTTAGAATGTTACATTCTTAACCTAGAACGGCTTTATGTACTCTTTTGATTGAATCTTTCGGAAGCGACAGATTGCATGAACAAATGCTCAGATATCCCATTGACACAACCTAATTAACTTAACACAACCTAACCTAATTTAACGCAACCTAACCCACTCTATCCTGATTCAGCGGGTAACGTAACTTGATAAACTATTTTAAATGACACTGATCACTCAGCTTCTCGGTTGTGTTGGAGAATTCTATCAAATGGTCAAAATGGCTTCATAACATCTTCTGCATGGAAAGGTATTGATTTAAGAAGTACAGTAAATGATTCTATATTAGTATTTAGATTTTTCATTTGTGTTACGTAACTAGTAAAGTTTTCTTAATAATTCGATGATAATAACAATAACAATAATAATGTTTAGGGTTTGTTTAACCTTCTTTGTAACATTTAAAGTGATATGACGGAAGGACCTACAGATTTACGCGGGGTCCAAACCACTACCCTACCAAAGGGTAGAAGAACCTTAATTGATGAAACTTGAAGCCCGACCCGAGATTTGAATCCAGAACCTTCAGATTAATTAATCCTGAGGCGCTCTACCTCTACCCTATACCCTGGTGGGAAAATAATTCGGTAGATGAATCTGAATGCTATATTTTACTTCAAACTGAGGATTATTTGTAGAGATTATTATATAACCTTTGTTTGCGTCTTATCAACCATTCAGAAATGGGTCATTATTTTTTCTAAAATTTAGTTAAAGAGAAAAAGGGCAATTAAAAGCAGGAAAAGGCCATTTGCCTTTTCCTTGACCTAATTAAATCTGTCTTTCCTGTTTGCTAACATATCTTTTCTATAACCACCTTGACCTACATATTATCTGGCTCTTTCCAATAGAAGGTCACGCACTACTCGGTTTAAAGTTTAATTGTGTGAAAATAACATCCATCACTTTTATTTTTATCTTTTCGGCTTTGGCTTAAGCCGCATCGTAAATTTTTCAACAATTATAGTGACATAGTGATATTTCATTCATTATACAGTGTATTGAATTATATATATATATATATATATATATAATATATATATATATATATATATATATATATATAAATGTTAAAAAATTAATTAAAAAGCCACCAAAAAATAAATAATGATAATGATAATGATAAGCTTTATTGGCAAGATATAAATCCCATAAAAGAGTGTAATATTCTTGAAGGTAATAAACGATAAGATAAATGAAACGATAATAAATTTGAAAAACTAAAAATTATGACTAAAAGAGAAATAAAAATAAGACACGAACTGAAACGAGTAATAATGAAAACTACCCAAAGCTACACCTAAGACTACATAAAAAAAAAGTACACTGATAATGTTTATTAGCACGAGACAAATCCCATACAAAAGGTACAGTATCCCTCAAAGTAATCAACGATATAACTAATTATCAAACAATAAATTTAAAAAACACAAAAAAGGATTACGGTAATAAATAAATAACAATAATACACGTAAAGAAACGAGAAATAATAAAATTTGTAATAACAACTTCCTAAAAATAAAAAGTACATGTAATGGAATGGCTAATGCACGAGTTAAGTGGAGCTATAGGCAAACACTTTCATACCAAGATGACTACAGTCTAGAAGACATAAGCAGGACTGATAAATAGCTTGGACAAGTGGATTATCTGAGTTTTTAACTCTTCGCATTAGACTGTATTGAGCACGTCTTGTTATATCAGGGAGGCTCGGAATGTTGCGGTTAGCGAACATCTGAGAGGCTGAGCATCTTGGAGGCAACTTATACAGCAGTGTATAGGATCTGTTGTAAAGCAAATTGAGAGTTCTACGGTACAGGAGCCTTTTTAATAATTAACCCAGAGTTGCTGCCCACAGACATTGATGCAAAAAGTACAAAACAGAGTGTCTTTAGCTTCGCTTATACAGAATTTCAAATTTTTTATAATCATATTTGCCTTAGCACAGTAACTTCGATATTGTTTTCTAATGTCTGAGTCGTCACTCAAGGAGCCGGTGATAGTTTGACGCAGATACTTAAATTCTTGAACCTGCTCTATTGGTTTGTCTCTCATTTTGAAAATAATATTAGTCGTTTAGGTTGAGCTTTGAGGATGGAACCGCATAACCTCAGTTTTTGTAACATTAAAATTAATGCCATGGTTCTATGAATATGATTTTCAGATTTTTATAAGATGATCCAGACCTTTCACCGAAGGGTTTATTAACACCAAATCATTGGCATAGACCAAGTTATTTATCCTCATGTCATATATACAGCATCCCACTCTTGCCTCATTAACAGAAGGAATTAATCCATCAATATAGAGTATATATTAAACAGCAGAGGAGAGAGTAAGGAGCCTTGTTTTTGGTTCTGTATGAGGAACCAAAAACATTCGGATAATACATTGTCCCATTCTAAAATTTTGGCGGGTGTACCAAAATTGCGATAAATTTACAACATAGGGTGGACCACACATTCCTTTCTTCTAAATTTTAGAAAGATTATTGTGATTCACTCTATTATATGCTTTGCTTATATCCAAAAAACAACTATAAATAGTTGAATTACTAACAGTATATCTAAATACAATCTCCTTCAGAATATAAATACATCAGGTCAGTTGAATGGGACCTTTTAAAACCAAACTAGTTAGGAGACGTCCCTAAATAATCATTTAGTCGGCCTAGCAAAAGTTGCTCAAGTAGTTTTGAGAAGCAGGAGGCAACAGCAATTGGCCTACAGTTATCGCTGGAGAGAATGTTCCCATATTTATTTTTGACGAGGGGTGTGATATAAACTCTCATAAGCTCTGCAGGAATATAACTGTGAGCGAGCATGGCTGAGAACAGTAATGAGATATGAAGACTGATCACATCATCAACATAATTTAAATGCTCATTCGACAGGTCATCTATCCCTGGTGACGAGCCTGTCTTTACCTCTTTAATCAGTCTCTTAATTTTAGGCACTGAAGTCCCATATTTTCACTGGCCCCACCTAATGTCATTCCATTGTAGTCTACATTAAGATTAATTCTCCCCACGCTGTTAAGGATGTCTGAGTACTTTGTTCTCCATAACTTAGCTATTTCTACCTCCCAGACACTCCATCAATTGATGATGGGATGGCATTCTTAGCATCCGTTTCTTTCTTGACAAGTTTCCAGAATTTGTTACTATTATTATTATTTAAATTAGCCTCACGGGATTTTGAAATTCGAATGAAGTCTTGTTCCTGTTTACATCGTCTTATGGCTGCTTTACAGTGAGCCCTACATCTACTCATATTCATGTAAGCTGCTCCCATTCTCGGACGACCAAGAAGGCACCATATATCGTAAGCATCTTTTGATTCCCTTTTCAGGGGGACTATAAAAGCATTCCATCCAGAAATAATTTTAGTATGACAATTGTACGATTTAATCCAAGATCTTCCTGCTTCTCTTAGTATGGATGTGATATCATCATAATACCTATCAACAAGTTTAATGTGAAAATCATTTGAAGAGGAATTAGAACAGTCAAAATTCAATAATTCTAAATTATTAAACAGGTTCTCTGTCCTATCTTTATATTCTATTTTCTGTTGCATATTAACCTTAGACCAGTCGACACGTTCATTTACGCCTGAATGGTTATTATGTCGTGTTTCATTTAAGTTGATTCAATTAAATACTAGCTGAATTCAATGGTTTATGATCTGAGAGAATAAAATCATGCAAAATATGAACATTGACCAAACGTTCCTTTAAATTATTACTAATAATGAGACAGTTATCAATCCATCTAGTATCTCCTTTCATATTCGCTGACATACGTGAAAGTATTGATATTTATTCCTAAAAATTCTACGTCACTTATACTTAATTTAGCAAACTCGCACACGGTAGTCAATTCTACAAAAAATTCTGATTCTACATTGGCGTTAAAATCACCCATTATTACGCACTGCGAATATTGTGGTTTATCTGAAAGTGACTTAATTTTATGCGAACAATCAATGTGTTCATCTAGATTATTGCCATTATTGTAAGCAGTTCACAATTAAGAGGCATTCATTGTTTGTATGAAATTCAATACCCATGAGTCTTTCATTATCGCTCGGGAGAAGTCTTACATATTTTGTTAATTTTTTTCTGATTAAGAAACCAACTCCACCAAAGGGTCTACCATAAAGTACAGACATCTTTTCACATAATGTATCAAGAGACAATTACTCACTAATCACTATGACAACCTAAGTATATACGCGGAGTCACTAAGTTCATAAAGAGAATGATGTATGAATTTCCCACAAAAACGTTTGATTTTTTTTTTACTATGATATTTATGGGAAGAGTCGCAGCTAAACAGACACGCGTGCACTCCTCGTGGGAGTACAATATATATATATATACACATTAGGGTGGCCCCTATTTTTCAGCTTTTGAAATTACTTGCTCCCAACCCCTAATCTTCTTCCAATATATAAAAAGGTGCTCTGTGCAAAATTTCAGCTCAATTGGGCTATATTAAGATGGCCCCCAAAGGCCCTAAAGTTTCAAAATTCACCGATAATTGGTATTTCTAATATAAACCTTTATAATTCATTTGCAAACTTTGTTTGGGAAAATAATCACAAAGCATAATCGAAAGTGAATTTTATTTACAACAAATAATTACGCCGCTTATATAGGCCGCAGGCGCAGAACTTTCTAGAACCTTCCAGAAGCGGTTTTTTTACGCACTTTTGATACTTTTCAATTTCCGTGAATATCTCGTCCAATTTTGGTTTTAAGTAAATAATGGTTATAACTAAATTTATTGTAAATTGAATTCTCTTTCGATCATATTCTATATTTCTTTCGAATAAAACACTGTAAAGAAGATAAAAACGGTTTTATATGAAAAAATATCAATATTGTTAAAATCTGAAACTTTAGGGCCTTTGGGGGCCATCTTAATATTGTCTGATTGAGCTGAAATTTTACACAGAGCATTTTTACATGGATTAGAACAACTTTGGAGGTTGGGAGATGAAAAATATTTCATTTCAGAAAATCACATACAACTAAGGGCCACCCTAATATATATATATATATCTTGAAATTAATAACAGATTTATTGTATACTTTGCAAGGTTTGTGCATAGATTAAGTTTTGTTGGTTTTCATCAGAGGACATATTTTTACATATTTAGACTATGAAATTATGAAATGCTGTATACACATTACAGTGTCGTAAATATTATCGAATATTTAGTTACTGTTAAGGTTAGGTGGTCAAATATATATATATATATATAATATATACAAAAGGTACCTACCAAGTTTAAGTCCTTATTTCACCAAAACTATTGAGAGTACAAAGACAGTTCAAATGCCATTCAAATCAGCATCTCAAGCCATTTATATGACAATGTGTTCGATGTGCTGTCCCTCCACTTCGACGATTTTTCGCAACCTCATCCCAAAATTCGATACCACGCTGTGGTCGGAATGTCGACGATTTGACGTTTGGGTTGTTCTGGTAAACTCTGTCTTTGAGGTATACCACAAAAAGAAGTCACACGGGTTGAGATCAGGCGAATAGGCAGGCCAATCAATGCCGCTTCCATAGTGCTTCCGATAGTTCAAACCAATGATATTATCTCTAAACTGATATTAAACAAATGGCGTGAGTAGTATAGTGTGTCAGCATATTTTCAGTGAATTCTATTCATTCGTTTCGGAGAAAATGTAAGTTAATGTTGGTAAGTACTTTTTTGGGCCACATATATTATATATATATATATATATATATATATATATATACACATTTTAACTGCAAACACGCAGTATAATTAACGTAAAGAACGACGCTTGTATAGGAGAATATACCGCGCAAGATGAGGAGGGAGCACGAAACAAATGAAAAAATGAGGTAACCACCCGGGAATCGAACCCTGGATCTTCCGATTGCCGGTCAGATATGATAACCATTACACCATGGGCCTCTCGATCAAATGCCGTAATTCTCCTACATACGCGCAGAAACCAATGCCCCAAGGGGGCACCTCCCGCATGCCGTACATTATATACATTTTAACTGCAAACACGCAGTATAATTAACGTAAAGAACGACGCTTGTATAGGAGAATATTCCGCGCAAGATGAGGAGGGAGAACAAAACAAATGAATGGGGCATTGGTTTCTGCGCGTATGTAGGAGAATTAGGCATTTGATCGAGTGAGGCCCATGGTGTAATGGTTATCATATCTGACCGGCAATCGGAAGATCCCGGGTTCGATTCCCGGGTGGTTACCTCATTTTTTCATTTGTTTCGTTCTCCTCCTCATCTTGCGCGGAATATTCTTCAATTTTTAATAAAAATAATTACATATTTAGATTCAGGAGAAAATTCTTTATTAAAAAACATATAAAAAGTAATATATTTATTATCCTCATAGCTGGTATTATCGAACAAAGTGGGTATACATTTCTTTGGGACACGCTGTATACAGTATATATATATATGAAAATTATTTCACGAAAGTAACACGTGAAAAATATTTATGATGAATAAAACCACGAAGGAAAGGAAACACAGATGGTGCTCAAGCGCTTTCGTCTAATGACGAAGTGTTCCTGAGGATGTCATTAGACGAAAGCGCTTGAGCACCATCTGTGTTTCCTTTCTTCGTGGTTTTATTCATCATATATATATATATATATTAGGGCGGAGTGAAACCAGACAAAAGTTTTTCCCTTTAGGCACAATGAAATTATATTGTGGTTTTAACTAGGAAACAAAGAAAACTGAAATAATATTCAAGAGTATCTCGAACTGCCCCATTTTTGCCAAAATATGAAATGGGTGTCGTAACTGGGTTTATGGTGGTTTATAACTGATTCTTGACTATGTTGTGGGGGAAATAAATAAATATAACCCATACAAAACTTAAAACTATATCTTTTGCAAATAATTTTCAGGTTATTTAATGAATTTCTATTTACTTTTTCTTTTCTGGATTAATGATATTCTCGAATTTAGTGTTTTGTTGTAAAGAATATAAAGAGACAAGGAAAGAAAAATAACCATTTTTTTTAATTTGGTTTATTAACTACATATACAGTATAGAAACATACGGCAAATGAGTGCACAAATGGTAACTGCAAAAAACAACCTTAACTATTCGAATAAAGTCAAACTTTCAGTAAAATCCTTTTTGGTTTCTATACGTCTGGCATCAGATTACGTGAAATCATTCTAGATCTGATAAAACCATCTCGTGTTTCAAAGCCAAATACCGAATTTGAAGAGTCCGTCACTAATTTAATACAACGCTCTACATTCTGGATATGATTGCGATAATTTGAAATTTTTAATGCGTTTTCTTTGATAGCTAAAATTTCTGCTTTTGTTAGCTCCACTGAAAGAGGTGGCTCACTTAGTTTAGTATCATTCCAATTAATTAATTATTTCATCCCAGTCCTTTGCATCAAAATTAAGATTAGGAACCTTGAAATCTCTTAATTCTAAATTTTGACCAATCTCATTTCGCATGTCCATGATTTTGCTAACAGCTTTTTCACGTTTTTTCCCAAGCTGAGTCACACAACATTGCCAAAAGAATATTTTCTGGGTGAGCAAAGTATGCATTTCGGGATATATACTTCTTAACAATTTCTACTGATTCTCTAGGCAAATGCTTAACCCTACTAATAGCAGAAAACACATGCCTTGGGCCATCTATGCAATTAGGTCTACACTTGATGTCAAACCAGTTAGGACCATAATTTGTCACATTGAAGTGCGTTATTGTGTTGAGTTTATTTGTTGGTTTCATTGTTGAAACATAAAGCGTACAAACCCTATTAACAAGAATTAACTATCTAGCATAATTAAGAGGACATAGCTTTACATGAGCAAGGTGTTCATCAACTGTACCATTTCTGGTTGCTGAAATAATGCGGTATGTATAAGTACTGCTGACCTCTACTAAGATCATCAACGGTGTGTTGTCACAGATATAATAGTTCTTTACCACTAGTTATGGGTTTGAATTGTACTACTGGGTTATTTTCACAAAACTGAATGGCTTTCCCAATAGGACCAACAAAGGTACTTTCCCCAGATGTTGTATAGTCCCTCTGCAATAGTTCCGCTCCACCCTCTCCGAGATGTGGTAGCAACGCAGTTCTTATTTCTCCAACACCCTCACTCCCTCCCATCATAATGTAGAGGAATACAACACTTATTTGTAAGTGTTACTATCGAATCACGATATGACAAAAAGTATTGCATCACGAATGATCCCAAAATTCGAACGACACTATAATTCGGCGTGTCAGATTACAATTCCAATAGCATCTAATTTTAAACTTTGATTTGAACTGGTGACAAAATATATTAAATAATATATATATATATATATATATATATATATATATGAACAAAACCACGAAGGAAAGGAAACACAGAATGGTGCTCAAGCGCTTTCGTCTAATGGCATCCTCATGAACACTAAAGTAAATAAAGAGTTCGAGACTATATATAGGTCACCAAAAAAAAATATATATATATATATATATATATATATATAAATATAGCAATAAAAATTGTAGGAGGAGCATACAAATTTGTAAGGAGAAACTACCAATTTTAGCACTTTGCCCTCCTTGTCTAAATCCGTTCTGAACGAATTCAAAACAACAGGATCAAATGGATTGTGTACAACCAATTTTATAGATAATGCCTGAATTATATATAGGTCACAAAAAAAATATATGTATATAAAAATAAAAATTGTAAGAGGAGCATACAAATTTATAAGGGAAAACTACCAAAGTTTTAGCACTCTGCCCTTCCTGTCTAAATCCGTTCTGAACGAATTCAAAACAACAGGATCAAGTTGAAAAAGACCTTTGCTTATGTTGAAGTTATTTGTAAGTTGGATAATAGCAGACTCAAGAATATTTCTATTAACAATGTTGCTAGAGTGAAACAAAACTGAAGCATTATTCCAATCAATACAGTGGAATAACTCTGACAAATGGACAAAAAGGGCACTGGACGACTGTCCCGTTCTAACGGAATATTGATGCTGTTTTACACACGTGTGCAAATCCTTTCCCGTCTGACCAATGTAAAAGGAATCACATTGTTTACAACCTATTTTATAGATAATGCCTGAGTTATAGGTAGTGCTATTTTTAACTGATATTTTTCACAATATTGTTATATGAAAATATTACATTAATATTTAAAAGTTTAAGTACATTAGCAATGCCTAAAAAACCTGGTAAAAAAATGGAAGTACTAAAATATTCTTTGACAAAGTGCGAGTGTTATTCACACGATAGAAAGTTCGTTTTGTCTTGTTGAGACAAGATCCACAAACGCATGAACAAACAATGAACAAACGTCAAAACTGATCGATCTATAGTTGGTTTCAGTGCGTACATTATTAAATTTTTCAGTACATTATTCAATTTTTCAGTACGCACTGAAACCAACGATAGATTGATCAGTTTTGACGTTTGTTCATTGTTTACAAAAGTGCCGATTGACGATATGCTTGACTTTCTCTCCCGAGAATTACATAAGCACGACCTGCCACTACCTGCACACATCGTTTTGGGACTCATTAAACTTTGCATCAAAGCCTGTAAATTCACTTTCAATAGCGAGTATTATCATTAGGTTTTTGGGATGGCCTTGGGCAACCCCTTTCGCCCCTCCTCCAATATTTATATGGAGTTTTTCGAAATTACTTACATTCCGAGCTGGGGGTTGGCATCCCATGGTTGCGGTACGTCGACGATATTTTGTGTATCTGGCCCATGAATCGTGACCTGGATGACTTCTCCTTCAGTTAAATGATCAAGTACCTCCATTAACTTTACTTTAGAAATGAAACAAGACAACTCAATCCCGTTTTTGGATGTGCGTGTACATAGGGAAAGCTCAGGTTTTAAGTTTAGTATCTATCGGAAAAAAAACAAACAATTTGTCCTACGTACACTTTTACTCTGGACATGACACCCCCATTAAGAAGGCCATATTTTCTTCAGTGTTTCTCCGCGCTCTTAGGATCGCCAGTCCGGAATACATGGATGCTGAATTGGAAAAAATCAACGGTATTGGAAGTGATCTGTGCTACCCACCTACGTTTATGGAATCTTGTCTCAACAAGTCAAAACGAACCTTCTATCGTGTGAATAATAACACTCGCACTTTGTCAAAGAATATTTTAGTACTTCCATTTTTCCCATGCTTTCTAGGCATTGCTAATGTGCTTAAACTTTTGAATATTAATGTAGTATTTTCATATAACAATATTGTGAAAAATATCATAGTTAAAAATAGCCCTACCAATAACTCAGGCATTATCTATAAAATAGGTTGTAAACAATGTGATTCCTTTTACATTGGTCAGACGGGAAAGGATTTGCACACTCGTGTAAAACAACATCAATATTCCGTTAGAACGGGACAGTCGTCCAGTGCCCTTTTTGTCCACTTGTCAGAGTTATCCCACTGTATTGATTGGAATAATGCGTCAGTTTTGTTTCACTCTAGCAACATTGTTAATAGAAATATTCTTGAGTCTGCTATTATCCAACTTACAAATAACTTTAACATGAGCCAAGGTCTTTTTCCACTTGATCCTGTTGTTTTGAATTCGTTCAGAAGGGATTTAGACAAGAAGGACAGAGTGCTAAAACTTTGGTAGTTTTCCCTTATAAATTTGTATGCTCCTCTTACAATTTTTATTTTTATATATTTTTAAAAAATTTTTTGTGACCTATATAAAATTCAGGCATTATCTATAAAATTGGTTGTACACAATCCATTTGATCGTGTTGTTTTGAATTCGTTCTCAACGGATTTAGACAAGAAGGGCAAAGTGCTAAAATTGGTAGTTTCTCCTTACAAATTTGCATGCTCCTCCCACAATTTTTATTGCTATATTTATTATATATATATATATATATATATATATTTTTATTTTTTTTGTGACCTATATATAGCCTCGAACTCTTTATTTACTTCAGTGTTCCTGAGGATGTCATTAGACGAAAGCGCTAGAGCACCATTCTATTTCCATTCCTTCGTGGTTTTTTCATCATAAATATTTTTCACGTGTTACTTTCGTGAAATAATTTGAATATATATATAATATATATATATATATATATATATATATATTAATAATTCTAACATTTATTTTTGCATATAAAGTTCAAACTCGCGTCACACTCTAACTGTATATAAAATGCAAGTTTCGAAAATTTTTAAATTTTCTTTCTATTTTATTTTTGCTAAGTATTGATGAATTACTTCTTTTTTAAATTACCTAATCATTTTTTTAGATTAAGCTTAATCATATAATCGTGTTAAATACTGCAATGTTCGGTTTTTCATATATTCTCTCGTAGTTGTGAAAGATTAAGTCATAACTTGCCAAAACTCTAAATTAACACTTAATTTTAAATTTTAACCATTTAATTTTGGCTCATATGCATGTTTAATTTTAACTCATAACAAAATGCATATTTCACTTTCCAGTTTTAGTTAACTCGGCAAATCAAGATAACATCAGCTCTGTCAATATGCTGTTCAAAAGAAAAATATGACTTCATCTTCAAATATTTTGCTTGTCTGCTAGTATGCTGTTACAGCCAAATTTACCTTTATCTTCAAATAATTTGCCAAAAAAATTCAGCCTACTGAGAATAAAAAACAAAACATGTCACCATTAAATAATAATGATGTCACCAAATTATTAGTACATAAACTCTTGTCATTTTTCAAATTATCATTCTCATTATTCTGATCTGACCTTGAGACCTGTAATATTTTAGAAGTAGTAAAATTCGGTCAGAGGATCCCTTTGTCTTTTCCTTTGAGCCCTGCTTTCTCCAGAGAACTTAGTTTTAAAATAGAATAAATAATTTCCCGATACGCTGCAAGAAGAATCGGGAACCATCAGATAATTTAGTAAGTCTTCACAGAATCCTCCGGTCCACTACAAGAAGAAATCGGAGTGTAGTATAAAAGAAACTACTGCAATTCCCTAAACGGTATCAGCTACCCCAAAGTGAGAAAATCCGCTGCTGCCACCTAACCAGAATCTCCGGCAACCTCGAACCACCCAAGGCCATACATGGAGGCCTTGGGCGGACATCTTGGCACCTGCTGGAACACACCATGGCAGCGTGGCAACTTTTCTGCACGAACCCACAAGTCATCTACAATCACGTGGCACCTGTTCCAAATAGGCTACGAGAGGTCATTAATAATAATGGAGGATAGACCAAGTATTGAGTAATTGTGTATAATAATGTTATGGTTGTGATGTAGTAAATTTATTTACTCGAACAATTGTCAGATCCTTATAATTTGAACATTATGTTTTGTATGTTCTTAAGAAAATCCCTAAATTTACTTGTCATGTTTATTTTTTTAATAAAAAATCGAACTATGTTATCATTATCTCTCCATGGATAGACCTTTTTCTGGATAATCACTTGTTGATGATGCATGGACTTTAAACGGCAATGTTATTGCCTGGAGGAAAAGTCGATACTTTAACTATAACATGACTTCATGAAAATCCTATGATTGAAAGTTTTTAAAGTAGCCCACGTTTGTGAAATAACCTAACTACTTTATTCCCAAAATTTAGAAATAATGAATGAATAAAATACATAGTCGTCCGAGCATTACCACCAAAACTACAGTGAACAATATATTTATTCTGTCATTGGTTTTCCAAAAATAAAGTATTACTATAACAACACCTGAGAGGGGGAGGAGGAGAGGGAGGGAGTGAGGGTGGAAGGACTGGGGTTTAAGAGGGACTGCGTTGTTACCACATCTCGGAGAGGGTGGAGCGGAAATATTGCAGGGGACTGTATCATCCAATGTTTGAAAAATATGTCTTCGAGGTAATTCATTTGTATGAAGCATACAAATGAACCATACATACAAATGTTTTCTCCATAACATGAACACACCTTTATAACCAGTGTTGGTATTTGTGCTCTCACAGCCTATTACGGTTATACCATTTTGTAGATGTCTCTCTTTAATAAATAACTGACAATACTGAATTTGCTCTGTCTGCATCCTTACTCGATACTGGTGTCTGATGGGTAATATATTCTCCACCTGGTTCAGCAATCATTACATAGTGTTCTTCACTCTTCTTTTCACTGTACCACCTACCATTAACTTTCACTTTACTTAAAGTCTGATCCTTTCGACCATCGAAGTATAAGGAAGTAATAGGATTCACTTTATCACTTTTGAATGTTTTACGAAGTCTTTCTCTTTCTCTCCGCACTTTGCTTCTGTCTATTACGAGATGGTCATCTTCTTTGTTGATCATACCAACGTCTATCAAAGTTGCAATTGCAATAGCAGTAGTAGCACGATCTGATGCATCAAATCTATCTGCATGCATTGCAACATGCCACAAAAATTCTATTTGGCTTCGAGTATTTTCAAAACCAGTCTTCAGTTTCCATTATCCCATTGTCACTGTCTTCATCTGAAGAATTTTCTACTAAGCTCAAAGGTTGAACTTCAGTGAAACGATTGATAGTTTTCTTTTATTTACTTACTTATTCTGAGAGCTTCCTCTTGTATCTCTTTTGTAAAATTTGTGTGGCATGCAGGGCCGCCGAGAGGGCGGGGAAGCCGGGTTAAATCCACGGGTCCCGGACCTCTATGGGGCCCGGAAAGAGGGGGGCTAAAATCTAAAAATATTAATAAGGCAATTGATTAAATAACAGAGAGGAAATATAATTAATGAACATACATTTTATAGAGATTATCATAGTTAAACTGAAACAGATAAAATATCTGCGGTCCACCAATGCTCAAGACCGACTGACAGATCTGGGAACCATTGTAATTGAAAGCCAGTTAGCCCGTACTTTAAATTTCATCAGAATCATTTACCACTTTGCTAGAGAGAAGGCAAAGAAAATACTCTTCTAATTATGAAAATCTTGCAGTAAAGAATTGTCTTGCCTGCATTAGACTGGTACTGCATTTGTAAATTGTATGGTGATAGAATTAATATAATTGATTCGAAAAATAAAATGATCATTTTCTTCTGAGTTGTTTATTCATACTGTATGTTTTGAATAGTGACTTGGACATATAATCACTTTGCTTGTTATGTACACAAAAAACATTCATAATAAAATACTGAGTAAATAGGGGGGCCCATATAGCAATCCTTCTCCGGGGCCCGTGGCAGCTCTCAGCGGCCCTGGTGGCATGCACATCCACACTACCTATGTACATTTTACGATCACTCCTCTGATCAAGTAGAAGCTGTAATTCCTCTTTGGTACTTTTTTATCTCTCCGACATAGGCAATCTATGTGAATTTCTTCACAATCATCACTGCATCCTATGTCTGTACGAGATTTTAAATTACATTTACAGGCACATATATCAAACAAATTACTGAGGCTATTCATATATTCATATTTTAGTTTCATGATGCTTTTGATCTACTCAACGCTGCTCCTCTTTCTATGAACCTTGCTACCTTTTAAAACAGTTTTTTCCTAAGCTGTGGGGATTGATGCTTGCTGCCAAAGTTTTAGTAGCTCCTGAATTATTTGTCTGATGATTGGCTTGTTAGCTGCATTTTTCCTTTCTTTGAGATAGAGAAAGTACCGAGCCACTTGTAAATTAGTTGACAAAAGATTATGAGGCAAATTCTCAGGAGTTCCAAACATACAATGTTGCTAAGAATGCCTTGTGCTCACAAATTTTTTCCTTGCTAAATAGCATGGGGAACTTGAAAGCGTAGATGCTGCTGCATGGAAAGCTGTTGGTGTAGAATTGTTGCAAGATTGCAAGAGGGGATGTTAGTGCTTGATGTGAAAAGGGATGTTGTTTCAGTCGTGGAGACACTGGTGTGTGGGCTACTGATTCCATCTCTGCTCTTCTAAAGGTGAATTATTAACTGAAAAATAAGAACAAAAACTCAAATAAATTTCAGTGAATTTTAATTGCTTAAGGAAAAACAACAAATATTTACTCAGTTTACTCACGTCAGTCAAATGTACATTGTAACAAGTGTAACAGAATATATTTTTATCTCATTTCTCACAGTATGCTCACTAACTTCTTACCTTTGGATTCTGTAGCTGGGAGACAACTACTGCAACTGGCTGTGAGGCGAACTGTGGTGCTGGGGAGTCAGAAGACACGATGCGAACAAGTATACAGTACGATCTTGGCAGAAATACTTAAATCTGAGAATGACGCAAAATACTCGTAATATCTTAACGTTATAAAAATTTATAATTGTGGTTTCATAATAACATCAATGGGAGTTATTCATATGATGTAATGTTGACGGATATGCGTATGCTAGATGAGAACTCTATTTTCTGTGTTTATTAAATTGTATTCATGCAAAAATGGGGCGTTTAGAGAAACCTGGCACAATTTGTATCATCATATTCGTTTTTCTCAGCAAAAACTACAATAAGATATTAGTGTGCCATTGTAAATTATAATTTTCACTCCACACACACACACACACACACACACACACACACTGTAATTGCATAAACGTAGAAAAAATAAAAATAAAATAAAATAAAATAAAAAAGCACTTTAGATAATAATAATAATAATAATAATAATAATTCTGCAGTCGAGGTCAAAACCTTTTCAAATTAAGAAGCGATTTTATTTTTTGGGTCGGGGGCGGGAGATTTTTTATTAAGGGGGGTGGAGAGAATTTGGCCGAAGTTTTATCTCCATTTTTGCGTCCTTAATTCTCTCCTAATGGCCTTCCTTATTATATATATGAACATGTATTTCTTCTCCCGACGGATACATATATACAAAAAGTATATATAATACGTTTAAAAAATAATTATACAGCGTAAAAGTGTGTGTGTGTGTGTGTGTGTGTGTGTGTGTGTGTAAATTACGAACGTAAAACCTCTTTTTCCTTTATAGTGAATCACATATAATACACATGATTGTGATCAAGCAAACATTTGTCTTCTGAGAATGAAACTTAGAATTATTATTATTTTTATTATCATTATTGTTCCTTTTTACTGTATTTGTCCTTCTTAAATCTAAAGTTTCGTCTTTAATTTAGTTTTCCCAATTTAAAAGAAGACTGTGTGCAGTGACCTTTTCTTTATCGGGTCATCCTAAAAGGTCACTGAGCATCATTTGTAATTAGGAGGAGTAACTGGTGAAGAATAAGAAGATAAAGTTAAAAAGGAATTATACGTACTAATTATTAGTGGTGACTCGTGATATCATTGCATGGTGGTGCGATTTCATGCGTTGGGTGCGGGGTT
Organism: Bathynomus jamesi; assembly: GCA_023014485.1. Lineage (NCBI taxonomy): Eukaryota > Metazoa > Arthropoda > Malacostraca > Isopoda > Cirolanidae > Bathynomus > Bathynomus jamesi. Next base: position 1,886,346 of record JAJOZX010000017.1, on the reverse strand, counting down.
TCTCTCCCGGGGTGAGGGGCCCTTTCCCCGGTGACCCCGAATGTTGGTGGGTCGGTGGATGGTGGTTGACGCGATTGAGTGGTCCGTTCGTGGGTGGGTGGCAAACGTTTTTTAACATGAGCGATCATGATGAACGCACTTGAACATTGTGAAGATGGGTATTAGGCCTATGTTACGGATAATTTTGTTGCCACCCACGCAAAATTCACAAATTATTTAATTGTACAGATGGTATCACGGAAATTTTATAATTTTGCAGTCTTATACACAAGATGCTATTGGAGTTGTAACTAAAATTCTTAATAACACTAATGTTTTTTAAAGGCTTCTCCCATTCTCTTTTCAATGGGCGAAGGGTTCCTTGATGTCTACTAAAATCTCCTCCGCAATAGACCACTTCAAGTTCCGATTTAAGCCTAATATTTAAAAAAAAAAGGATAAATAGTGGTTGTTTTTGTAAAAGCTTGTGCGGGAAAGGAATTTCTTAAAGTGATAGTATTCTATTTGAAAAAGTTTTACTGCAACCAAATGACCAGTAAAGTTAAATCTGTCACTGGATTGAGACATGATGTATGATGTCTCATACTTCAGTTGCAGAAACTTCATTACTCATATAATTAAGTGAAGCATCTAATGATCTTGTTCTCTTCAATTGGAAAACATTGGGATTTCAACAACTTCTTTTATTATTGCAGCCTTTTTGTTTCTCATTCTTTTTATTTCGGTTTGTAACTCATTCACTGCTCGTCTTATGAGAATTACGTCAGTATTTCTTTCTTGAAATTTATTATAGAAGTAGTCCACATGAGGCATTATGTAACAAAACACAGTGAGCCAAAACACAAATGTAGAATCTGTAACAGTCTGCAAATTTCATGCTTGATCTCGTGTTGCGGGTTGTTGCGTTTCTTTTCGATTTTGTCTAGGCAGTCAAGAAACGCTTCTCGGTACTCTAAAACTTTGTTCACTGTTTTAATGTTAAAATTTGATTTTGTTTTAACAGTTCTCGCAATCTTTTTCCAATTACTTCATCTATTACCGAGCATCTCTGAGGAGAATTAGAAAAAAATGTTGGAATTGTCGATGAATTTCTAAAATCTCCCCTACTTGAAAAATTCGAGAAACTGACTATCATTATTAAATTCATTTGGTGGGCGTACGAACGTAATGTATGTATGGGAACTGTTTTTATAACAACATTTACACCAGCTTATGTCAGTTCATAACAGCGGCCCCATCATAACTTTGAGCAATTCATTTTTTAGGACAATACGGAATAATGGTGTTTAATTGTTCAAAAAGAACACTGGCAATGGATGCTGCGTCACGATTAGCTGGATTAAAAAGTCCCCAAAATCTCTCCTTCACATTTCTATGAAGCTCGTAGCGGAAAACAGTAACTAACTGGAACATATTGATTGTATCAATTGTTTCGTCCGCAATTACGCTTACGAAATTGGCTGCAGCAATCTCTTTTAGTATTTGATTCCGGCTTACTTGTAATGACTCTTTTAGAGTCGCATCCAAATTAGCAGAATATTCCATTAATCCTCTAAACAGTCTGAAGCAGAGCTTTCCAAACTGTGTGTCGCGACACATTAGTGTGTCGCCAAATTTAGTTAATTATTTTCAATTTTTTTGTATTTTGAAAATTTTGATTTTTGTATCAACAAAATCGGCTACAAGATAAACCACCTACTGAAAAATTATCTGATATTTGATATTTGATAACAAAAATTAATTAGTGTGTCGCCAACGTGAAAAGTTTGGAAAGCTCTGGTCTAAAGTCTAAAAGAACCCGAATTGTTGGAAAAATCGCTTTCTTCTTGACTTCTTAGTGGGGAGGGAGTAGCGCTATTTTTGCTAAAATTCCGTTCCATAACGTTAGACCAGATACCCCCTAATATGTTATGTAACACTTCCCCTACCAGACACCCCTCTACCTATTCTTATTAACTCATTTTCTGGTTAAAATATACATTGACTCAATATTTGGAACACATTTTATAAATTGATAATGCTGTTGTAACAACAATTTCTAAATTAAAATAAGTGTATTATTAGTGCTATTATGACCCTTTGGGTTGTCAACACTTTAAAAAGAATTAAAAAAAGCGTTTATCCATTGGCCACAGTCACAGAGGGCTCATAAAATAGTCATTGGTTAATAGCGTTACGTAACACCACTGGAAACACCCACCCACCCACCTGTAACATTCCGTAACGTTTGGACATACACCCTTCCCATCCCCCCGAGCGTTACGTAATTTCTGAATGACCCCTAAAATTTAATACCTATAATAATTTTTTCTAAGATATCTGTTTTTCCCAACTTGTCCATTATGCTGCTCAATTGATTTCTTATAAACCGAATCGAGATTTATTTTTATATTCACTGTACCTAAAACAGCTAAATTGGCCTCATTGTTTATGTGACTAGCTGATGTTTCATGTTTATTTATTTTACCAGATAGATGATTTAAATCAGTGACTCCATTTTTAGTGCAAGAAATATCATCGCCAAACAGTAAGGAAGGAAAACAAAATAATGATGCTTTTTCTGAACACTCACACAACCAATTGTGTTTTTTATATAAGTCACTGTCAAATTTTCGGTTATAAGGCATACCCGTAGCCACGTTGAGGCAGACGAGGCGGCCGCCTCGTCTGGCTTAACGGACATTTTGGATCAATGAAGAAATTGAATTTCAAAGGAAATCTGAGGAAATTGACAGAAATAGGATTTTACCTCTCTCGTACAAATTATATTAATTATTATTAATTTAATAATAAATAATTATAATTACAATTAATAAAATTATATATAAAATAATTAATAACTTTTTATTATTATTAATTATTAAGTACAAAAATTCGATTTTACCTAGAGTCGTACAAATCCAGCGCTCTTTAGCGCTTTTTAGGCAAAAGTCTAGCGCTCGTGAAAGTTTCAGTTGGCAACTCTGTAATGCAGGCACAGACATGTCCAACTGCTTGTCATTGTTTTGTTGTCTGAGTATTTGTTTTATTGGTGAAAAATGAAAAGAACGGCATCAGCAGATATTCGTGACTTTTTCTCCAGGTAAGCAAGTTTAAAAACAAGCTTCAAATTTAATACCATATAATGAATCAAATCAAAGAACTGGTTCTGGTCATATCAATGTAATGCACTCAAACCACAAATAACATGAATAAAAACATAGAGTAGCAACATTTAAGTGAAGTTATTATTGTCCAATTCACTCTCAGTTACCATACGCTCAAAGTGCATGATTTTGTGCTAGGATTAAAAAAATCTTCTGAAGGAGCATGGCCCCGGACCTCCTAGTAGGGTTATTTTCGCCTCGTCTGTTTTTAAGCTCTGGCTACGTCCTTGTAAGGCTTGTTATTTTTAATGGCCACTTGAGTTAACTTTATATTGGGAATTGGTTTACTCACTTGCTTTATTTTTAACTTGTCTTCAAAGGATTTAGATGTAAAATTGTCTTTTAGAAGGCATGAAACAATACTCATTTTAAGGGTTACAAAATTAGATTTAAAAAAAAATATAATTCTATTGAAAAATTTATTGAAAATTTTTTTTTTTTTTGAGAGATTATTTTTATTTAGGTGCAATATTAAGGCTAAGTTTACTTTAAATAGACACAGTAATTATAGAAATAATAATGGCCCATTTAGACACTGTCAACATAGCTACAGACTTTTTCACTGTAGGCTGCAGTGGTTTTAAGGTTAAAATTTGGTCGGCAGCCAGATTACTAACTATGGTCAAGCTAAATTCATTAAAATGAATTTAGACTTACCAAAAATGAAGTTGCCAGGTGAACGTTATTTTTTCTGTTTCTAACTAGTCCATAAGTTTCATTTAGTTTCCAGATTTTGAATTTTATTTATTAAATCACTATTTGGCACACTGCTAAGTTATTTATTCATAGAGGCTATTTCCCAGACCTAGGTTTCGCAGTTTAAGTTAGGCTAGGGCTGTATTGCCCTTAAGTTTTTGTTTTTAAAGGTTTAAGGTTTTGAAGGTTTTTACTTAAGTTAAGTTAGGGCTATATTGCCCTTAAGTTTTAATAGGGGCTGTTGCAGCTGCAGCCATTTAATTATTTAGTTAGGGCTGTTGTAGCCCGGTTCGAGTTTCTTCTAGGTACCTAGTTTTAATCGCTTACCTCAGTTAAGTACTTTGATTAAGCTACTTACACCTAGTTCTGGTAGACCACTATTTAGTTAAACAGGGTTTTAGTTTTTAGTTTAATTGCAGCGGTTAATATTGAGGTTTAAAGGTTGACTTTAAGTTGCCCAGTTAGTTGGGTAACTACGAGAACTTTTTATGAAAAAACTAGCCCACTTGATTCAGCAGTCAAAATTTTTTGATGTCTAACAAAGAGCTCAGTTTTTCTTTGTCTCAGAAACTTTATCTTTCTTCTTTTTGTTAATTAGGGAAACCCAACTTCACTAGTTGGTTGGTTAGAAACGAGGGTTATTATTTTTATTCTATATTTATTTTGTGGTAAATATTTGTTTTGTTTATATTTTATTTGGAAATATATGTGGTTATTTCTTCCCAACTTTTTTTTTTAACAAATTCATAATAGTAATCAATCTTATAACACAAATTCCTAATCACCGGCAAATTTTTTAAATCTTTGAATAGATCAGTGGAATTATTATTTATTTGGCATCGTGCTGCCATGCATTTCGTTCTAAGTTTCCATATAAAGGGTGTTTATAAAGTCCCTATCTATTTCAGTGAAAACGTAGCAAAAAGGGTAAAATTCAATAACAATATAATAGAAGGCATACATTTAATGAATATTTAAGCATATGATTCTCCATGATCACCATCAGTATCTCTACCAAGTTCGAATTTGTCAGCAGCATTGCGGAACACATTTTGGAGCATGACAGGGGTTATTTTTGTAACTGCTATTACGATTCGAGCACGTAAATGTCCCAGCTTCATTCAGATGGCATTTTAAACACCGTCGTCTTTCAATAAGATGGGGCACCTTGTCATTACGCAAACATTGTTCGGGAGTACCTAAATGTACGATTTCCATATCGGTGGATCGGACGTGGAGGCAACAGGCCCTCGGCGGCTCGACCTCCTGACCTAAAGCCCTTGCATTTCTTTGCATGGGGCTTTATCAAATCAAACGTCTATCAAACGAGGGTTACAGAGCTGCAAGATTTACGTGCTCGTATCGTAACAGCAGTTACAAAAATAACCCCTGTCATGCTCCAAAATGTGTTCCGCAATGCTGCTGACAGATTCGAACTTTGTAGAGATACTGATGGTGCTCATGTAGAATCATATGCTTAAGTATTCATTAAATGTATGCCTTCTGTTATACTGTTACTGAATTTTACCCTTTTTGCTACGTTTTCACTGAAATAGGGACTTTATAAACACCCTGTATTTGATGGGATAAACAGTAAAGGGATTCAACTGTACGACAATAAAACTGTGTGCGTTGCACCGAGAAGAGCTGTATTTTTCATTATCATTATGTTCTACTACGGTGCCAGGCGCGCAAAATATTCAAGATACATTCTGATAGATATGAATTTTGTTAAAATTCGTAAACAACGGCTTATAATGAGTCAAGTAATTTTAATCACATGAAAGTCATTATAAACGTGTTTTGCATTTAAAAATTCTATAATATACTCTCAGTGAAGCCGCTTGTAGTTTTGTTCAGGGAGTGCGATTGGTCCCGTATCACCTGTCAGCAAAATCGCGCCTGTTAAGTTTCTCACTAACGAGAAATGTGAAACAATAGAAAATGAACAATACGATAAAATTGATTTAATTTATTTAACCTGCACGATCTCTCTCTCTCTCTCTCTCTCTCTCTCTCTGTATATATATATACATAAATAGGTATTTAACTGTATTTTTATCAAGTTTTGCAACTTTTTTGCTTAATAACTTTTTTTTATTTTTAATAAAAAATGTACTGATTACATGTTTTGAAACCCTTGTAACCACTAACCATTAACTAAATTTTAATTTACCAGAGAATTATTATGGCGGGAACTGAAAGGTAAAATTAAATTTTAGGCACATTTATTAAAGACTATGACACAATGTGCTGGTTGCCCTTCAGAAAGACTAACTTCTCAAAGTTAGGCCCAACTGCCAGTCTTGACCTCTTGGGCCTCAGGATGTCCTTGCCGAGAGAGAAGAGCCGTTCCACTGCGGCAGAGGACGGAATTGGCGTATTGTACTTCAGGAAGAGGTTGATGAAGATCTGCTCCCCCATGAAGTCAGAGTCGGCCATGTCTACCTTCCCATCAGTGTCCAGCCAAGTGTCGACAAGTCTCTTGGCCTTCTGCTTGACACTGGTACTGGAGCCACCGGCCGTCCACCCAGCGAAGAGGTCGTCAGGCATGCTGCTGTCGCTAGAGCTGGTGGTGCTGTGTTATTTAATTCGACGACAATATTACAATCAGTGAATAAAAACTATTATTCAAATTTTACATACTATATGTACTTTTTTAGAGATTTACTAACGCAGTGTAAAAATACTTATTCATTAGTCATTACTATAAATTAATTTTTCTCAACCGTACATTTTACCATACGTATCTCCATACGTATTAATATATATATAATATTATAGGACTTTTACTAACGTTAAAAGAACCTTCTTACCTTCAATAAAACGCACACCTCGCCTTGCGAGATCTGGAAGCAGACTGAAGTTATGGCGGTTTGAATTCATTCGCGGAGCGGTGATCTTCCGTGAATGACTCCTCGCAGTTAACGTGTTAACGGACTTTAACAGACTAAATATCGAGTTATCGGAAGTTAACTGGTCCGATAACGATAAATGGAAATTAACTTCCGTTAATAGTCCGTTAAAAAAAGTTAACTTCGTTAATTAACTGTTATCGGATTAACGCTTTAGTGCCCAACACTGCCTATATACTATATGAATTTCATTGTGGCTTTCCTCCCTAAGAAATCAAATAGTCTTAATGAGATATTTTTCTTTCATTAAAATAATATAGTAAAGCAGTATGCATAATTTTCAGTTGTTCTATAGTATTTAAAAAAAATAAAGCCAATTATTATGTAGTATTTTTACGATCGACACACCATTGTATGATGATTTCTTGTCATTTGAACGTCTTGCGGAAATAATGTGTTTGAACTCCATATTCGGATTATTAGGTTTACTGTGAGTTACAAACGTAACTTGAAAGTGTTTCTCCATTCGCACGTTTATTGCGGATCATAATTTAAGTAGTTTATGCAATTATACGTTAAGACCATAAAGTAATCCTTCAGAACTGGAGAGCAATTATGAAGAAGCGAAGTAATTAACAATTTAAGTTTCCTGACACCATTCTGTCGTCGAGGCAAAACATGGCTACGAATCAAAAGTGATAATAGGCTTAAAACGCGTAACGAAATGAGAAGATAATTGCGTCGCATTTGAGATCGAGCCGGAAAGTATTTAGAAAATGCACAGTGCGATAATTGGACGCTGCACAAACCCCTGACACGCATTGCCCACAAGACTATATACACAAAATTAAAGATAAAAATTCTCCTACATGTTAGCATAGTGTTTTTCGACGTTGGTAGTTGGTACGCGTACCAACGGTGGTACGCCATAAAAAGGTTTCGAATGGTACTTAATTAAAGATGAAAACCTAAAAAAGCTTAACCTAAGAAATCCACTCATGTCAGAACAGAAATAGATCAAAGCATGTTATTCATCAATTTAGATTGTCTTACCCTTGGTTTAGCTTCCGTTCGAATTATTCATTCTGACGAAGGTCAAACTTGTCACTCCACTTTAGACCTACACTTTAACGTGGAATCCGAACCACGCTCCACCAGCAGCACAGCGTCTTAACCACTAGGCTACCCAGGGTACCCATTTATCTACTAACCGATCCGATGGATTCGTAGTCAGCGACGAATAACCACTACACCACTACCATCTCAAAAATTACCCATTTTCATTGGATTGAAACTATGGAATGATTTAAATGCTGATATAAAAAATATTGTGAATGTAAATTAAAACCAAGTTGAAATCTCCCGATTAATAATGGCATACTAATACAAATCTAGGATTAATGTACATTACTAAGGTTTATTCATTTCTCGTGTGTAATCTAGGATTAAAGACACATTACTCGTCATTGTTCAGTTCTTATCTCTTATCTCTCATGTATAATATTGATTTCTTTGTATGGTATTGGTATAATACCTTCAATAATGACCTTACATTTGTTATATCGATAATGATAATTTAAGATTAATACATACCTTCATTACTAATACTTATTCATGATTTATGTATTATTAATAGTGGTGCACCGATTAATCGGTATCGGCACCTGGCATGCCGATATTAGGAAATACCTGGCATGGCCGATTAATCGGGAAAATGCCGATTAATCGGCATGCCAGGTGCCGATACCGATTAATCGGTGCACCACTAATTATTAATAATAAGCATCTTTTATTTTTCTATAAGAGCCCAGTAAAGCCTAAAGCTTAAGGACCAAATTAAATAAAACAAATAGTCCAGCTTCACAATTATTTGTCATCGTAAATTGTAAAAGTACTGTATTTATTTTATCATTAAAAAAAGTTATTCAATTAAAAAAAAAAAAAAAAAAAAAAAAAAAAATCTGGTGCCGGCAAATGACCGAGTCTGAACGAAATAAATGTCTAAAAGACGTATCCTTACTTTTATTTCGTTTATTTTCTCTTAAGAATCTGTTGTAGAAAGCAGTGGATTAGTCAAATGAAATTTGAGGAGAGGGATTGTAGGTGGAGGTAGTTGGGAATGGGGAATTGCCAAGTTGGGGAATGCCAGTGCCAAGAGGGTTGGGGGAGCCTTCTCTCCCAAAATGTAGAAAATTGAATATAGAGTAACGTAGCCTAACCTAAATCTGAATTTTTTGGTATATATATATATATATATATATATATATATATATATATATATAATATATATATATAATTGTAGAGAAAGTAGTGTTCTTAGGGAACAGACATTTAAGAATAAAAAGGATGATCAACGCCCAATTCAACATAATGAAGATTTAATGTCAGACGTTTCGGAAGTCAAACTCCCATCATCAGTGGCTAAAACAATAAAAAATAAAAGGTAAAAATAATATAAAATTGGTGAAACACGAGTTAGACAGGTACATAATTAACTCAATTATAAAATACTTTCAATAGTACAAGAACAAGAAAAAAATCACACTGACGACACTGTTCTTAAGTTCAATTAAATTTAATAACTACATAAAATAAAACTAAACTAAAGCAACTTACAATATATTTATATACATAAAATATTAACTTACTCTGTTTAATTTATACGCAGAATTATAACCATTTAACTTCGGCTTTTGTCCATAATTCTCAGGTCTGTTTCATTTTACAGGGTGGTTAAAATTGAGAAATTGGTATCAAATGGATGGTTGTTATTTTCGCAATAATTGGTTATACTGTTCTTTTATTTTCCTTAAAATATTATTATTTTTGCAAAATAGATAGGGACTTTTGGGACACCCTGTATATATATATAATATTTGAAAAGATACCCTTCTGCTAATCATTCTTCGTTTTATTAATCCTGTCTGAGATACACCAATACGGTGCTTATATGCCTTCGAAGGTAGCTTTTAATCTTTTCTGAAATAACCTTGTTAACCTTGTTTGGGTTCCGTGCGTCGGTCTTTCTTCACACGAAGGTGAAGCTGGTGGCCCGCCTCTAGTCCTGGCTGGGTGGAGGAACGAGTTGCTCTCTTGCGCTCTCCATCGTACATAGCCAGGTACACCCGGCTCATCTGGTATCGTCCTGAGCCAGGCATCTAGTCTTCTCTTGAAGACTTCAACTTTGACCCCTGTAATGTTTCTGAGGTCCTTTGGAAGCTGGTTGAAAATTCTTGGCCCCCTGACAACCAAGCTATTTTCTTTCAGAGTTGAGGAGGTCCCTTGTCGGGCCTTTAATTTGGGAACACTACACATTCTGCCTTTCCTATTTTCCAGCGTTGTCTGGATGGTAATTGGATTTAGTTTGAGGTTTGGTACCAGTTTTTCGATCATTTTCCATATGTAGATTATAGTATACCGCTCACTTCTTCTTTCCAGGGAGTACAGATTTAGTTTGCGTAGTCTTTCCCAGTAGTTGAGTTCTTTGCAGCCATCAATCTTGGCTGTGAAATGTCTCTGCGTTTCTTCTAGTTTATTAATTTCTTCCTTTTTATATGGGGACGTCAAAACTGAGCAGTATTCAAGTTTTGGTATGATCAGTGTTCTCAGTAGGGGAATCATTACTGTCTTGTCCCTCCTTTTGAACGTTCTTAGTACCTGTCCCGCGACTCTTTTTTGCTTTGTTTATTGCTGTCTGATTTTGTGTCTCGAATTTGGCATCATCGGTCATTATTACCCCCAAGTCGACCGCTTTCGTGCTTCTCTGAATTTCTTGCCTATCTGGAGCATAATATGCAGTCTTTTTAAATTCCTCATTTCTACCATATCTCAAGAGCTGAAATTGTTGTCTTCTGACCATTTGTATATTTTGTTTGTCTCTCTCTGCAAGGCCTCTACTTCGTTTGCATCGCCGATTTTTCTGCTGATCTTTGTATCGTCCGCAAATGATGTTACTATACTGCTGCTGTTTACTCCACTGTCTATGTCTATTAGCATGATAATGAACAGGAGTGGGGCCAACACTGTACCTTGTGGTACTGAGCTGCGTACTTCTGATTCTGTTGATGATACACTTTGAATTTTGACCACCTGTAGTCCATTTCTGAGGAAGTTGTAGATCCATTTTCCCACTTTGCCTGTTATTCCCATATGTTTCATTTTATGTGCTATTATACCATGATCGCATTTGTCGAGAGCTTTAGCAAAATCCGTGTATATGACATCATAGTTTTCATTGCCTTCAAGTACATCTAGGATATTGTTATAATACTCTATAAGTTGTGATAGGCATGATCTTCCTGATTGGAATCCGTGTTGATTTTCGTTGAATCTTTCCAATGTCTCCATGAAGTCATAGATTTTCTCTCTGACTATTCTTTCAAAAATTTTGGTGCGGTGGGACGTCAAGGACACTGGTCTATAGTTCTTTGCTTGAGATCTATCTCCTCCTTTATATATAGGGACGATGTTTGCTCTTTTCAAGATGCTCGGTATTTCCCCAGTGTCTAGGGATCTTCTCCATATCCAGTATGAGGGTGTAGCTATTTCATTTTTACAGTTTTTAATTAATAGTGAGTTCCATTTGTCCGGACCTGCAGCTGAATGTGATTTCATTTGTCGTATAGCTGTCGCTACATCTTCTGGGGTAAAATCAAAGTCTGTTATACATTCTCATTGCAATTTCTCTTCAAAGGATGCATCTATGTCAGGTATCGCTTTGTCACTTTTTGGGGTACTGAAAATTGATTCATACTGGGCTCTCAATGTTTCAGATATTTCTTTTAGATCGTTTGTTAGTTCATTATTTCCTTTCCTTAAGGGCCCGATAGTAGCGCGCGTTTTTGTTTTCCTTTTCGCATAGCTGTAGAAGTATTTTGGATTTTCCTTTATTGCTTCTACCGCCTTTTCCTCTTCCCTCTCTGTATAGCCCTTTATCAGAGTTTGTATTTCCCAATCGATTCTCTCCAGTTTTTCTTGTATTACTATTAATTTATACAGGGAAGGAATCAATATTAAGAATAGCTTATATATATTATATATATATATATATATATAATATATAATTTCTTAGATATTTCCCTCTATTAAGTTGAAATGGATCACCTGAAGATCAGGGCCCCCAACCTTCGTTAGTTAGCTTATAAAGCTAACTAACGAAATATCACGACTTAACCTAACCAATTGTTAGGTCAACTGTATGCCCTTGAGGATTGGTTATGTTAAGTCGTGATATTTTCGTTAGTTAGCCTTATAAAACTAACTAAAGAAGGCTGGGGCGCCCTGATCTTCAGGTGATCCGTTGAAATTGTTCATTACAGGTTTTGCACTATTTCATTTGATTTTGTCGCTCTCTCTCTCTGGTAGATCATAAATTATTTTCCCTGTTAGGAGTCAGTGAACAGTGAATATTATTATTAATTTTCTATCTCCCCTCCCCACATGGTCAGCTACTTCCACCCAGGTGACACACACACACACACACACACACACCCGTTTTTTCGGTTTACACCTGCATTCTACCTACATGCTCGTATCACATTAAATAAATAATCAAGTATAGACATACTATATATATATAATTAAAACAACATATATATATATATATATATATATATATATATATATAATATATATATATACAGGGGTCGTCCCAAAAAAGTATACACACTTTAACAGCTGATAGCTCAATTGATGTTTCTTTCTTTCCAAGTTAACCCATTAGAATTAATAATGGCAGTCAGACTAAGCTTTGAACAAAGGAAATTCATTCTAAAATGCTACTGGAAGTGTGAAAACGCAGTTGAAGTGCAAAGACAGTTTAGGAGGGAGTTTCAAACAGATCCACCAACGCGACTTACCATCACTCGAATTAGAGATAAGTTTGAAGCCGATGGAACTGTTCAGAATGTCCACAAGAAGCGTTCCGGAAGACCACGGACATCGACAAGCCCCACAAAGCAAGAAAGAGTACTGGAAACGTATCACCAAAGTCCAAGAAAATCTGTGCGGCAAGCGAGTCGTGAGGTAGGAATTTCAGAATCGTCTGTCCAACGCATTTTGAAGCGCTGTCAATGGAAAAGTTACATTCCAAGATTAGTCCATGCTATTAATGAAGATGATGATGATCCGGACCGAAGAGTGGAGTATTGCGAGTGGTACTTGGCACGATGTGGATGTGGATTGGACGAAGGGGTTTCGTAGAATACCCTCCGCGTTCACCAGACCTCACACCACTAGACTTTTTTTTATGGGGATACTTAAAAGACAAAGTCTACGCTATAAAACCTGCAACAGTCGCTGAATTGAGAGCAGCCATTGAACGAGAATGCACACAAATACCAAACGAAATGTTTCGTGATGTTTGCGATTCCATTGCTTCGCGTTATCAGCAGTGCCTGGACCAGAACGGACGTCAGTTTTGAAAACAGGCGTTGACAAAACAATTAAATAATGTCTGTAGATTCTATTACATTTTGAAAATGAAATGTATTTTAATAAACACTGCCTTTATAATTATTTAAAGTGTATATACATTTTTTTGGGACGCCCTGTATATGGATTCCGCGTTTTCTCTCTCTCGCTCTCTCTCTCTCTCTCTCTTTATATATATATATATATATATATATATATATATATACAGTGGCGCTCATAAGTATTCGTACTGAGAAATATTTCAGTTGAATAATTCTTCCTTATCTTTTTACCATGCACAAGATAGTTTGAAAAGTTTACCGTTCGTTTGAAATAATTTAACAAACAAATAAAAAAATTAGTTCAATTCCAACGTATAATGTAAAACATCAAACATTTTGAGGAAAAAACAAAAAGCGTTAAAATGCAAAAGTTTTCGTACTGTTGTCATTTCTGAATTCTAGAATTTTCTCGGTGAAGCTTCATGGAAGACGGATGACTGTACAGTGTACAATGTACATGCCACTTGCAAGCAATGGGTCGTCGTGGTAAAGAGCTGTCTATAGATCTTCAGAGATCAGTTACTGCTGCACACGAGTGTGCAAAGAGTTGTAGGAAGGTAGGAGAACAACTTCGAATTCCATTTACGACGGTTGCTGCAGTTATAAAGAAATGAAAAGGCCTTGGAACAATTAAAACACAATCAAGTTGTGGACGACCTTGCAAGATTTCAGAACGTACAGCTAGACGGATTGAAAAAAATGGCTGTTCAGAATTCACAAGTGACTGCAGATGATATTTGCCAAACATTAAGACTGTTTAAGATCGATGTCCATAGTATGCATGGAAAAGTTGCACGAACAAAACCTCTGCTACGAAAAGCGCACAAAGAAGCTCATTCAAAGTACGCCAAGGATCATCAAAATGACAGATTTGTGTTCTGGAAAAAAATTCTCTTGATATAGTAGACCAAAATTGAAATATTCGGTAACAACGAAATACTGCAATGAAATACTACATTCGAGGGAAAAAATATCTTTCCTTCGGTTAAACATGGTATTGGTAGTTTGCTTCTTTGGGGATGCTTTTGATTCTGGTCAAGGAAAGCTTGTTCTCATCAATGGAATCTTGAATTCGAAAAAATATTGGAAATTCGGGAGTTGCGAGTGGGTCGGAATTGGGTACTGCAACAAGATAATGATCCAAAACATAAAAGTAAGAGTACCATGAAATAGCTTCAACAAAACAACTTCAAGCTTCTCGAGTAGCCCAGTCAAAGCCCAGATATCAATTAAATCGAGACTTTATGGTTTGATTTGAAAAGAAACTGTCAGCAAGGAAAACCCTTTGAAGCGGAATGATTTGAAAAAATTTTCTATAAAAGAATTGGTAAAAATTTCTACCGAGAGAGGTTGAAACCTTGTAGACAAATACCGGGAGCTTTCCGTTCGGTACCCACCTCTAGAATTAAAATAAATTATTACCATCATGCGTACTTTTTTACGCTGATTTAAAAAATATATAATGTTTTTCCGATAAATGAATAATAAAAACGTTACAGCCCTTTAACGTTTGAATTTCGTACATTTAATTTGTCGTTTCTTAAAAATTTGACGATAATTTGCGTTGAAAATTGGACGTAGGCTATAATTATGTAGGTCATCTTATTCTTAGTTCGCGCAAAGATACATTCGTGACACTTTTAAGCATAAAAGGAACAGAATGGAAGACTGGAATATTACAAAAATAATTACAAACTAACGAAAATATCACAACTTAACCTAACCAATCGTCAAGAGCGTACAGTTGACCTAACCGGGCATTCAATTAACCTAACTGGGCATTCAGTTGACCTAAGTGGGCATTCAGTTAACCTAACCAGTTGGTCAATTTTAATGTTAATATATATATATATATATATATATATATACACAGGGCTATTCAAACTGATTCATCCGATTTCAACTGAGAATACTTCCGTACCTATCAACCGTGCATCAACTGGGCATAACCACATGAAAGAGGAAATCTCCGAGTTTTACAAAATCACCGCGAGAGGGCTCCAAAGTCACGCCGTGGCCTAGCCTAGCAACAAACAGTCAGTGTGAAAATGGCGTCCGCACAGCAGAAGGCGTTTTGTGTGTTGCAGTTTTCGAGCTGTAAATCGGTAGTCACAGTGCAGCGTGAGTTTCGTCGACGTTACAGAACAGATCCACCGGGTGCTCAAAGCATCCGTCGGTGATATCGGCAGTTCGAGGAAACAGGATGTTTGTGTAAAGGCAAGTCCACAGGACGACCGCGCGTGTCTGAGGGTAATGTGCAAAGAATCAGAGTTTCCAACGTGTCGACGTTGCTCGTGTAACTAGGGGAAGTCACATAGAGCATTTATGAGGTGAGAGACAAAATTTGGACAGTTTTTCGTTTGGTTGATTTATCACAAATCACTCTGTATTTGTAACATTAAAAAATATTCTCATTTGAAATCAGGTGAATCAATTTAAATAGCCCTGTATATATATATATATATATATATATATATATATATATATCATGTAACCTATTTTGCATAATAAATACCATATCATTTATTTTGCATTTTTATTGCCCTTTTATGCAAAATGTTCACATTTCTCCAAAATAAAAAATGTTATTTTCGTATTCAGAGAGTCAAAATGCACTACTGGTGCTATTTTCAAAAAAATCTGGTGGTGGGCTCCAAACGGAAAAGACCCAAATACGAAAACGAATCATTGAAATCATTCAAGCAAAAGGTGGAGACAAAAAGTATTAAATAATTTTGTAAGTAAATGTACGAAAACTTTTCTTTAGAAGAAATTTCATTTTAACTTTGGATCACCTGAAGATGAGGACCTCCAGCCTTCTTTAGTTAGTCTTATATGGCTAACTAACGAAAATATCAGGATATCTAACCTAACAAATCGTTACGTCAACTGTACGCTCTTGACGATTGGTTAGGTTAGGTTGTGATATTTTCCTTAGTTAGCCTTATAAAGCTAACTAAAGAAGGCTGGTGGCCCTGATCTTCAGGTGATCCTTAACTTTTTTTTATTTTCCTCAAATTCTTTGATGTTTCACATTATACGTTGGAGTTGAACTAATTTTTTTATTTGTTAAAATTATTCCAAACAAATAGTAAACTTTTCAGAACTATCCGATACATAGTACAAAACATAAGGGCGAATATAACTGAATATAACTATGTACGAATACGTATGAGCGCAATTGTATCTTTAGTGGTTGTGTTTATTGATTAATTATTTGAAGATGTTTATTAGCTGCGAGTTTGGTTCCTGAATGACCTCCTTAGTAATTAATTCATAAAATGTCTTGTATTTACTTTGAAAATAAAATAGAAGATTAACAACGAAACCAGAGACTCCGGTCGAAATCCTGAAAGTGGGTAACTAAATATTACGAAACCTGCAAAGGGAATTCAAGGAATTAATATGCAAATAATAATAATAATAATAATAATAATAATAATAATAATAATAGGCATTAATTTATGTTTGTACACCTCCACATACAACGAATTATTTGCTTTTGGAACCGGATCATCAGCATGCAAATATAATGCCATTGACGAATTGAACTTAAATAATATCCCAAAATACTCATTTATCTTTTAAAAAAATTGAACATTTTCAAGATTTACTTTCAGAAAATTTCTAAATAAATCCAAGAAATCATAAATTACGAAGTTGATGCGAGAGTTGAAATTATCGGATGGAATCCTCTGTCTTCGAAACGACCACCAAATTTATACTCATTGTTTTTACCCATTCACGCCAATATATTGGTTTTAGTCTCACACACACACACACACACACACACCCCTATCTATCTCTATTATTATATACATATATAGGTAATCAATACTGAGCAGTTGAAGGTTCTTGAACTTTAAAGGTTGAGACAGCATAGAATTTATGGAAGATGTTTAACTCTTCACACTTCCACTTAAGCTATGAATGCATCGATGATTATATATATATATATATATTATATATATATATATATATATATATATATATATAATATATATATATATATATATATATACAGGGTGGCGCAAAAGTCGCGCATCATAGGAATTTTCAGTGTTGATTATAATATTTTTTTTCTTTTAGGTAGGGGATGGCTGCGAAATTAACAATAGACGAGAGGGTGAGTTTGGTTTTAATGCATGGAATACCAGGTACAACAAATCGATGAATGGGTACAGAATTCTGTACCGATTCATCGATTTGTTGTACCTGGTATTCCATATATTAAAACTAAGCTCACCCTCTCGTCTATTGTTAATTTCGCAGCCATCCCCTACCTAAAAGAAAAAAAAAATTATAATCAACACTGAAAATTTCTATGATGCGCGACTTTTCCGCCACCCTGTATATATATATATATGATGAATAAAACCACGAAGGAAAGGAAACACAAAATGGTGCTCAAGCGCTTTCGTCTAATGACATCCTCAGGAACACTGAAGTACATAAAAGGGTAACAGCCTATATATAGGTTACAGAAAGAAAAAAAAATAAATAAATAACATACACACATACATACACACACACACATATATATATACATACATATCTATATATACATATACATACATACATACATACATATATATATATATATATGCAATAAACAGAGAAGTAAAAATTAAAATTAAAATTAAAAATTAAAGGATTATCAGTGAGGCGTACAGATTTGTAAGGAATAATATCGATTTTTAGCACAAGATCAAATGGATTATAAAAATACAAATTTATATTGGAAAACTGTCCGGGTATTAACACTCTGCCTATGGTCAGGTTTCGATATATATAAAAATAAAATGCAAATTAAAAGTTAATAAAGTGAAAAATATCATAGTAAAAAATAGCCCTACCAATAATTCAGGCATTATCTATAAAATTGGTTGTAAACAATGTGATTCCTTTTACATAGGTCAGACGGGAAAGGATTTGCACACACGTATAAAACAGCATCAATATTCCGTTAGAACAGGACAGTTGTCCAGTGCCCTTTTTGTCCATTTGTCAGAGTTAGCCCACTGTATTGATTGGAATAATGCTTCAGTTTTATTCCATTCTAGCAACATTGTTAATAGAAATATTCTTGAGTCTGCCATTATCCAACTTTCAAATAACTTCAACATAAGCAAAGGTCTTTTTCAACTCGATCCTGTTATTTTGAATTCCTTCCAAACAGATTTAGATAAGAAGGGTAGAACACTAAATCTTTGGTAAACTTGTCTGCTACTTTATTAACTTTTAATTTGCATTTTATTTTTATATATATCGAAACCTGACCATAGGTCAGTTTTCCAATATAAATTTGTATTTTTATAATCCATTTGATCTTGTGCTAAAAATCGATATTATTCCTTACAAATCTGTACGCCTCACTGATAATCCTTTAATTTTTAATTTTAATTTTTATTTTTATACCCGGACAGTTTTCCAATATAAATTTGTATTTTTATAATCCATTTGATCTTGTGCTAAAAATCGATATTATTCCTTACAAATCTGTACGCCTCACTGATAATCCTTTAATTTTTAATTTTATTTTTATTTTTACTTCTCTGTTTATTGCATATATATATACAGGGTGGGCCGTAAGTTTCCATACAGGAGGAAAAATTAAACGTTTGTTTTTATGTTTCAGATACCCTAAGAATATGCGTTTGACGTAAGATCTTGTTTACTGATGAAGCAAATTTTTACGTCAATGGAGAGGTTAATCGGCAAAACATACGTTATTGGAGTAATGCTAACCCTAACTGGCTGAGTCCGACGAAGATGCAAGGTGCCGGTAAAGTGATGGTG
The DNA here is from genome assembly GCA_023014485.1 of Bathynomus jamesi. Taxonomy (NCBI): domain Eukaryota; kingdom Metazoa; phylum Arthropoda; class Malacostraca; order Isopoda; family Cirolanidae; genus Bathynomus; species Bathynomus jamesi. The sequence continues at coordinate 1,867,377 of JAJOZX010000017.1, read as the reverse complement.
TGGGCCGGGATATGGGGTGACTGAATTATTGGACCAATTTTTGTCAGTGGAAATCTTAATGCCGAAAGGTATCTTAACATGTTGCAAGAAGAGATTTTCCCATCCCTGCTAAACGAGGAAGGTAACTTCCCAGTTTACTTCCAGCAAGATGGAGCTCCACCTCATTATGGTCTTCACGTGCGTCGGTATTTGGATCAGCAGTTTCCGGATGCTTGGATTGGTCGGCGTGGTCCTGTGGAGTGGCCTCCCAGATCCCCAGATCTCACCCCCTAGATTTCTATCTTTGGGGGCACTTGAAGGCCATGGTGTATCAGGAAAAGATACGAGACATAAATCATCTAAAGGAACGTATCACCAACGCCATTACAAGCATAACGTCAACTGTGCTAATGCGTGTTCATCAACAGTGGGGAACACGTATTGAAATGTGTTTTCAAAACAATGACAACCATGTAGAGCATATTATATAAATAAAAATGGTTGTCCATAAAAAAATGTTTATTTTTCCTATGTATGGAAACTTACGGCCCACCCTGTATATATATGTATGTATGTATGTATGTATATGTATATATAGATATGTATGTATATATATATATGTGTGTGTGTATGTATGTATGTATGTTATTTATTTTTCTTTTTTTTTTTTTTCTTTCTGTAACCTATATATAGGCTGTTACCCTTTTATGTACTTCAGTGTTCCTGAGGATGTCATTAGACGAAAGCGCTTGAGCACCATTTTGTTTCCTTTCCTTCGTGGTTTTATTCATCATAAATATTTTTCACGTGTTACTTTCGTGAAATAATTTTCATATATATATATATATATTATATATAATATATATATATATATATATATATATATTATATATTATATATATATATTAAGTTAAAGTCTAAGTTAAATTATGTTAGGTTACATTATTCCCGGGTAAGCTTGGTATGATTAGGTAAGATTAGATCAAATTTGGTCAGATTAAGTTAGAGCGTCTTGTTTTTCGTCGTCTTTGTTAGTGAAGGTTGAAACAATTTCGTCAAAAGTTTTTGCATTCGAGAAAATTTTCGAAGTTTCGACAATTTTGTTCGTCAGTGAAGTGGTTTGTCCTTTCAAAAGTCACACACAACGTCTCATTTGGAGGTGATTCCACATTATCAATGAAGCGACTCCAGATTTTATAGAGAACATAATAGGTCCCGTTCGGTGGCCTCGTCACAGCAGACTTCTAATTCGGAAATGCAATACTTTTTTATGTTAAAGTTATATTACTTCAAAAAAATTTGTAAAGCAAAATGTCTTTCATTGAGCATCAGGTCTACCTTTGTGTTCTTAGAAATTAGCTTTGGAGAGGGCCTAACTTATCGTAGGCCCATGGTTGACAAGTACTATAATTGGAAGAAATTCACGTAGAGAGTCGTAATGGGTATGAATCAACAGGAAATTTAATAAGTAAAACATCTTTCCAGGGAATTGGGCTAAGAAATGAGTGGTTTAGCCAGAAAACTGGTATAGTCATTTTTAAAATCTCCAACCCACCCTAGTGTTTGGGCTTCGTTGGCACAATTAAAGTGGGGTAATAAAACGATATATTGAGTAACATAAGATCAGACCCTTAAGAAACGTAGGGTATATTTGAAAATGAAGGAACTCATTAATTACGAAACAAAAATAAAGCTTTAGAAATACACAAAAATCGTTATTTTGTTCATTTGCTTTGTTGGTACGCGGTTGGAAGATGAAAATATTTTGGTTTGGAGGTGTTGAGAAAAAATTCCAAAATTAAACTACATTCCTTATTTGCAAGAAAATATTAAAAAACAGAGTCACAAAAAGACAGAGTGTGTGTGTGTGTGTGTGTGTGTGTGTGTGTGTGTGTGTGTTTGAGAGAATGTGTGTAAGTGAAAAGGAGTGTTTCAACTGTGAGTGGTCTGTCAGCGTTTTGTTTGTGCGACAGAAAGAGCTTTCCAAGGTCACAGTTTGAATCAAAGCAGTGTTATTATTATTCCACCACCAACAACCATATTGTTGTTTATTATTGTTTTCGTCCGCATGTTTATGTCGTAAAAATGGATCGCTTCATTTGAAAAAAAAAAAAAAAAAAGGACCCTTCTCATTCAGTTAAAACATCTGATGAAGAAAGTAGTAAAATGTGTGTCTAAACAAAATGCAGTATTAGTGAAAAATTAGAGGAATACAAAACTCTAGTCCACTTTATTAACGATTTTTTTAGTTAATTTTATGTCTATAATATTGATTAGATTTATGGTAATAAGTTATATATATAAAATATTGTGGCATGTATTTACTGACACAGGGTGAAATTGGGTTCTTAAAATATGGGAGAAGTTCGTGAACAGTAAATCCAAAACGTTTGATAAACACTGTTATAAAGTGTAGTTTGAATTATGTCTTAACACTTAAAATTCAGTTTAAGTCAAATCGATTCATATAAACGAGTTAAAATGGTTCCTTAATGATTTTGAAGCATTCAAGGTCATTTATACAACTTGAAACAATTCATCTTGAAATGAAATACATCATTTTGATTTTAAAATACGCTATTTTGAAGTTTAATTGTTGTAAAAATATTATTATCTTTGGGAAATACAATATATGTATTATCTTTTCATCTAAACAAAATTTTTATCAATTTGATCAACAAAAAGGTTTAACTACGTACTTCAAAGTAATTTCAAAGTAATGCGCTTTTATTAAAGTATGCGAATGACAAAAGCTCCAACAATCCTATTTCAAAATGATAAATGTGAACGAATTAAAAAAAACATTTTGAATAACTTTTTTGGAATCGATTAGATCTAAACTTCGATTACTGGCCACTCATTGTCACTCTCATTCCCATTCGCGGTCCGCAATTGAGAATGCACAAAGTGAGGAACCCACATTTGAGAAAAGAGTTTCTTCATTTGAGAATGAAAGTCAGGCTCCTTCGCTTTCGAAGTAAAAGCGCCAGTTAAGAATGGCTAATCTTTCCAACTGAACTGAACTTAACCTAACTTAAACTTAACCTAACTTAAACTTAACCAACTTAACCTAACATAAGCCAAGCATAATCTAATCTAACTTGGAGCCAAGTGGAAAAACCGTAGAATGAGAATGATATAAAATGTGAAAAGATCGATTTCGGAAATGTTTCCTTCGAGATTCTCGCGTATTTATCAGTATTGTGAACGAAATGAAATGAGAATGACATTGAATGATATCATATCATTCGTTTCCCATGTCGTGAAGGTCATTTATTACACGACTTCCTCATTGTTTCTTCATTTATATTTTAGATACACCGTAAATTATTGAAATAATATGGGCAATAACTTCCGAAATGTCTCTCAAAAGCTAGCGACATTTAAAGGTCAGTCCACCTATAACCAGAAAACTAATTTAAAAATGTGCCGTGTATATATATATAGAGAGAGAGAGAGAGAGAGAGAGAGAGAGAGAGAGAGAGAGAGAGAGAGAGTAAATAGACACCTTTGGTTTTTCCATAGTTTTTGATTTGATAATACATATCAATAAATAATAACATTTATTGAATCGATATATTTAGAATCTCGTCGCCTTACCCTTTCTATTATGTAAAACTGACACACGTTCTAGCGTTCCATTGTTCAGGTTTGACATTTGTTCTTGAGGACAAACATTGTGATGTCTATGCAAAAAACTTCACTTTTCTACGTGGAGGTCAAAATATGATAATAAAAACCCACTCATTCGGTTCATTCGTTTTTCTGTATCCACCAGAAAAGGATGCCAGTGGGCATCGAAACTGTTGTGGAAAGAAACTCTGTCTATTAGAGTGGGTTTTTATTATCATATTGTGGTGTCTATTTACTTTTGTCACTCTCTCTCTCTCTCTCTCTCTCTCTCTCTCTCTCTCTCTATCTATATATATATATATAATATATATATATATATATATATATATAATATATATATTTATATATATATATATATATATATATATATATATATATATATATATAAAAGTGTTTCAGAGATTTGAGAGTATTAATTTTTTTGTTATTACAATATGTGTTCAAACCGCATGCCATGCAGCTCTTTATACATGTACATTATGTCGCGTACGGACGTAAAAACATTGGCAAACTGTTTGTTTGAGATGCTAACACCCACTACTTTTATTTTGTCCTTCAGCTCATTTATCACCGTTGAACGTGTGTTGTAAACAACGCTCTTACGATAACCCCACAACCCCACAGAAAAAAAATCTAATGGAGTGAGAAAACGAAATAAATAACCCGAAATCCCCATGGGGTCCGACTTCTGAAACACCATATATAAATATACACTAAAGGAAGGGAAGACAGTCCATTTACGTACTGTGGACTTTATTTCTATATACTCCTTTGAGAATGATCAAAGAAGTGAACAGCGGAAAGTTCCATTCAACAAGCTTCTGACTTCCGGTCAGAATTACGCTGATTCATTAAATTGATAATGCCATTTGTTTCGCTCTATAAGTAGTGATATCTAATTTGAACAACGCTGGAATCATTCCAATATCGATGGTAATACTCGAAAAGCTATTAATAAGTTTCAAAACGACACTTTTACGGATGTTAAAACCTGGCTAATGTCCAATGCAGGGGTGGGGAACCCGCCGGCGGCGGGCATAATGCGTAATTAAATTAGTGTAATTTAATTGCCCGCGGACAGTTTGATTATTCGAAATCATACACTATTTACACCTTAATTATGTCAAAAACTATTTTTAAAGCTGCAATTTGGCCGATAGAGAGTATTTTCGTTCAAATCTGGCAGCCACACAATAAAGTTTCCCCATTCACGATTGATCTAATGTCTGGAAAGTTTGCGAGTGTTTGAAACTAAATTTTTACGATGAGAAATAAACAAAAGTGAATTCTGATGTTTCCTAAGATTGTGTGACAATATGAAGTAAACCAAAAGAAAAAAAAACCTAAATTTGGTGGGGAGGGTGATTACTACGTTTTGGAGTATCCCTGTCAAATTTTGTATTTTTTTAATTTACGTAATGATTTCATATTCTAAACATTTTGGAACAAAATCGAATTTTATATTCTGGATTAATAGTCTTTCATAGAATAATTTTCATTCAAGTGTATGTGTGTGTGTGTGTGTGTATGTTTTGGGGGTTGTTTAACCTCCTTCGTAATAGCAAAGGTTACGTGACGGAGGGACCCTACAGCTTTACGTAGGATCCGAACCACGGGTCGCTACATCATTGAACACGGAAGACGGTCGCCCATCCATACTACTAGCTAGACATAATTAATCATTTAAACGCTTTCCAAATACTCTTTAATCCTGGTTTCTAAACCTTTTGTCAGCAATGGCTGGCGGAAGAGGGAGACCCACTTTCTTCTCTTCTCTTACAACATTAAAGCTAAATGAATAAATTCATGCAACTATGTTAATATCAGACTGTTCATTATGAACAAGTCAAAATGAAGACTGTTTTTTAAATACACTATTTAAATACCTGCATTTCTTAATACAAAGGCAAATGAACGAAATTCTTTTAAAAACTGGAGCTGGGAATATTCATTTGTTTCCGCCTCATTGTTCCTTTATTAGGAGGAGCTGCATTCCTGCTTTTTTTTTTTTTTAAAACAATATTCCAGAAATATTCGGCATAACAATTTTCCGCTCGTATTGAAATTTCTTTTGAATTCGACCCCCAAAAATACGGGACTATTTTTAAATACTTTGAAAAAGGCACAAATAAATGTGAGTGTTTCTACCATTCTCCTACTTCGAAATGAAATACGCAGTTTCCTTATAGAAAATTTGAAACTTATTTTCTTTTTCAAATGAATTTTACCTACTTTTATAGACTAATTAAGATGTTTCAAATTTATTTATAAGTTATTAGCCTAAATTATACATCCTAAATCCTGTTAGACGCTTGATTATACTGTACATTCAGTGTCGCATTGCAATGTATCATTTCAAAGGTACTCGTAAAATTCAATACGCATTCATGATGAGTTTGGTTCTACGTTTCACTTGAAACAAACCGTTTCGGAAAAGTTCACGAAAAGGCAAACTTTCTAAAAAGCATAAAGAAATTACTAATTAGTAATGAATAGGTTTTGTTTCTAAATTTTATTACTGTCACGAAAATAATGAAATATCCAAAGCAAAACCGGAATATCACCCATTAGGAATTTTTTATGCTTTTCAGAAACTTGGTTTGAGCCAACATTTTCCGAAAATAGGATTCAGAGTGCAGCTGCTCAAATGAATAATTTACCATGATTATAGCAAAACGATTTCGCACCAAAGTTGTTTACTAAATTTGGAGGGAGAGAGGGAGAGAGAGGTTCGGGGGAGTGAGTCTTCATATGTACTTCAGAACGCTGATGCAGATAATTATTTTTCTGTCAAACTGCAAAATATTACTTCAAGTTAATGCAAAGTTTAATAAAATTTAAAACAGAGTCACCGCCAGTTGATAACAATTAAATTCGAAGCCCAATAGTGTGGAAGCAAAAAATGCAGACAGATTTGGATCAATTTGAGAACTCTCTCCTTTGAGATTCTCAAATCGATCCAAATCTGTCTGCGTTTTTGCTACCATGCTACTCATTATGGTAGCATCCAGGTCGGCTCACTCGATTTAAATGCACCACCCCTACTTACCTAGCAGAGGAAGGAGGAGGGGCCGTGAACTCCGAACTCTCTTACTCCTTCAAAATAGAAAGAAAATACAATTTTGAACCATGACTGAAATCACCCCAACAATTTATCAAATCATTCGAATTACTCTGCGTATTTCAATAACTGCTTTAATTAGCACTTACAGCTTAATTTTAAAATGAGTTTTGTTTTTTCAATATTCCTTCTAATACCTAATTCCGCAGCATTATGATAATCCACAATCCTAATCTTCCATTCCATTGGTTCTGTGGAATTAAAAGTTCCACGTTTCGCATTCATATCACGAGAAACTTATTTTTAAATTCGACTCTGGTGATTACAATATGTTTATTTCTTCAGACCAGTTCGAGAAAATTAATCTAAAGTTCGACAGAAGTCCAAAGAAATTTGATGAATATCACCAAATGATTAGCAGTTTATCGCCTTTGTGTATACAAGGTCTTCAAAAAAGGAGTGATCATTTTATTTAGCATATAACTTTTATTAGCAGTAACTTATATATACACAGTATTTTCCTTAAACATTTAAAATGTACAAAATCAGGATTTTTTTTTTTATACAAAGCAAGATATCTATGTACAAGCGATATTTCAGCACTTTTTGTACGACCATACAAGAGTATAAACAAGGTATTCGAAATGATGGCCTAGAGCCTAGACAAACGAACAGGGTTCCCAACGTTTTCAGATCAATGTAACTACCGCCATACTTTTCTAGTTCACAGTCGGAAAGGTTGTATCTACAAATAATATTACCTTTTAAATACACTATCATTAAAATAATTATCATTTAGCAATCTGTATATTAACACTTTGGCGCACCGATGCCGCATATTGCGTCATCCAGAAACTTAAGGTCGGGCATATAAATACTAAAAAAAATTAAATGTACAGTTGCCCGCATATGTAATGTTCCTCGTCTCACAGGTGACTCCGTACATGTGGCAACGCCGCAGTGTTAGTCAAGGTACCCCAACTGGGGGAAGGTGGGGTGGAGAGGAAACAATCGAGTCCAACAACATATAACACAGACATATATATCTAAAGGACAATTGAATGTGCAGTCATTGACATACAGGTAATTATAATGTAATGTCTGTGTTCATAAAGATAAACAATAATATGATCGTGAAAAGCGTTGAACTCCATGTAGTTTACTAGTCTTATACAGTAATAGGGTTCCATTACGATTACTGCAAATCTATATGAACAGCTACTACAACAGAACTTTTATATACGAGTGAATGTGAAATGTTCGCCTGCAGGAAATTTTCGCGTTTTTCGCGTAGGCTATAGTTTACACGAAAATATCTAGCAGGCGAAAATTTTACAATTAAATAATCTTTGGAAGATAGTAAGAAAATAAAACTTAGAGCATTAAAATACTTTATTTGAAAAGTAAATTCAATATATTGTAGTAAAACAATGTAAAGTAAGGTAGTAAAAACATTTTAAATTATATTGTATTATTACTGCATAACAAGATTGTCATGAATGCCGCTAATTTCTCAACCTTCCGAATGGTCTCCCTCATTTTGTGTAGGTTATCCCATGCAGAAACAATCCATTTAGCATGAATAGGTTTCAGTGCACGTTGAGTGCTGCTGAAACTTTATCCGCATACCAAGAGGTAAAACTTGCCTTGATATACGACCTCAACCTCGACCAATCACAGTCCAGAATAAATGTCGTCATTCATGACGTCATTTTAATCTGTAAGATTATAACTTCCAACTGTTGACCGCGAAATTATGATGCCGCAAACTCGTCCAAGGATATGAAAGAGCGAAAATTTGCTGCCGCGAAATTAACCTGCTTTACAGTATATATACTTATAAACTCGTACAATATTATTCTAATGTTTGTGAAATGACGTTGATGGGCCAAACCGAGGTGTTAACATGGTTACTAGCAGGATCTATATTCATACCATATTCTACACCGTATGACGAACACCGACTCTGAAAATGAATCCAGCTTAAGATAAAATTGCACAGCGAGGCCGGATAATTGGCATGCGGGAAGCAGGCCTCTCTGTAGCTGACAGCCATGGAACTGGGAATTTCGAAGCCTACTGTTCGACGCTGGGTGCAAAGGGGGTAGGAGGCTGGGAATCTGCTAGATCGTTCTAAGTGTGGGGCACCAAGAAAGACTACCCCCAGAAGAAGATCGGAGAATAATCAATGAAATGCAGAACGATCCTATCAACAACGCAATCGCTAAACGGGAGACACTACATATGGGCGTGTCAGTGGACACCGTAAGGAGACTGTTGCATGAAGCAGGATATCACCACTGTACTCCTGCCACAAAAGAGAGGATCGAGGAACGACATCGTGAGGCCAGGCCCTCGTTTGCTCGCCAGCATATAAATGATGATCTCGCATACTGGAGCAGAGTATCTTTTTGACGAGATATGCCCACCAAAATATTTACGAAGTGGCACGGAGTGGGCACGTGACGGCGAATGTATGGGGATGGATGCACCTGCAAGGACAAGGAGAGCTGACTGAGATCTACGGGAGGTTTACGGCAGATCAATATATAGAGATCATGGAGGAGGTGATGCTGCCTTCTGTACGCGCGTATGCCTTGCCCTATCCTGAGCAGATTATCTTTATGCAGGTATGTTGTATTTGTGTGTTATGGAATATTATACTGTCACTAGAATAAGATTTATGTATTACACGCATTTGTATGTCCGGTTTCCACATTTACATGGGACGAATAATGGTCATAAAATTGTTCTTTAACTCTTTCAGTCCAATGACAACACTTCAGAATTTTATTCTGGATAACTGCAGACTGTATTATTTGTATAACGGCGCACAATTACATTTAGCTGAGAGAATCCCTAATACACAGGGTTTAAAACCTATCTCGAATAGTGAGTTACTGATGAAGCGTATGGATGAGATATAATTCTACTTTTAATATTTAAAATCCATTTGCAGGACAACTCTCCCATCCACACCGCCAGGATTGTTAGAAGGTGGTTGGAGGAGCAGCAAAATCTAGAACTACTGGACTGGCCTAGTGATGGGTGTGATCTCAACTCCATTGAGAACGTGTGGGGGAATGTGGTGAACTCGTGGGAGCCTGGGCAGGAGCGGACCAGCCGCCAGCTGCTGGATCACACTATAGCTGAGTGGGAGATATTCCGAAGGAATCCACACATCGTACATAACCATGTTGCATCTATGCCTCACAGATTACAAGCTGTAATAGACAATAATGGGGGATGGACCAACTACTAACTATGAACCGGGTATAGGTGTGCCATTTATGTTAATCTATGACAAATTGTGAGCATTTTGTATGACTTTATCATTTTGTATGATAAACTACTAGGGGTACTCAATATATTTTGCCCCACCCTTTTTTATTAGCTAAATAATAGGCCATGGGGCTGAAATGTCTTTTGGGTCGTAAGTTTGAACTTTTTGCGATTCACATAACCGGATTTTTCCAGTTTGAACCTCCCCTCCATGTATAAAACCGCTTTTAAACGCCCTTGTATAAAACCAATGGTTAACGCGGTTTCGAAAATGGCGACTGACAGTGATGTGCGTCGTAAACAGAGAGCTGTTATCGAGTTCTTAAACGCAGAAAAGGAAACAGTTGGAAATATTCACAAACGTCTACAAAACGTTTGCGGAGATGCTGTTGTTGATCGAAGCACAGTTGGACGCTGGTCGAAACGTGTAAGATCATCGGAGAGAGGGAGAGCCAGCCTCGATGATGAGCCACGCCGCGGTCGCCCGGCATCGGCTGTGACATCTCACACTGTGCAACGTGCTAACAGCATCATTCGATCAAATCGGCGCGTTACATGCAAAGAGCTATCACTGGAGCTAGGAATTAGTGAAGAAAGTGTGAATACGATAATTCAGCAACTGGGATACTCAAAAGTGTGTTCACGGTTTGTTCCTTGCGAAATGACTGAAGATCACAAAGCCCAAAGAAAAGAAATTGCTTCTGAGTCGTTGGTTCAATACGAAACAGAAGGGGATGACTTCCTTTCACGAATTGTGACTGGGGATAAGACTTGAGTACACCACTTTGAACCTGAAACAAAACGCGAATTCATGGAGTGGCATCACGCAGACTCCCCACGGAAGAAAAGGTTCAAAATGGCTCCCTCTGCAGGAAAGGTTATAGCCACCATCTTGTGGGACATGAAAGGGGTGATTCTGGTGGACATTATGAAGAAAGGACAAACAATCAACTCAGAGGCATATATTGGTATCCTACAGAGACTCCAGATACGTATAAAGCGAGTTCGACCGGAGAGAAAACTGGAAGATGTCCTTCTTCTGCAAGATAACGCAACACCACACAACAGTTTGCAAAGAAGAGAGGCCATCACAAAAATGCGCGTGACTGTGTTACCCCACCCTCCATACAGCCCGGATCTGGCACCTTCAGACTTCCATTTGTTTGGGCCAATGAAGGATGCTATTCGTGGAAGAAAGTTTGAGAGTGACGATGAGGTTGTTGAGGAGGTTAAGAGGTGGCTCCAGCGGAACTCATCGGACTTTTACCAGCAAGGAATAAAGGCCCTTGTTTTGAGGTGGAGGAAAGCCGTAGAAAAGGATGGAGACTATGTGGAAAAACAAAAACTTTAAAAAAAATATGTAACTACTTGTTTACAAAATTTCTGAAACTTACAAGGAAACTTGGAAAGAAAAAAAAAGGTAGGGCAAAATATATTGAGTGGCCCTCGTATTTAGTAAAACATTCTCAACCATTGCATATTTCTCGTAAAAAAGATTTGGTGTTTTATTGTATATATATATATATATGAATAGAAACGACATAAGTGTTAAGGAACGTCTCTGCACACGAGGAGGAGAGATAACGAATAATGAAAAATGAGGCGAACCGCCCGGGAATCGAACCCAGGGCCTTCCAATTGCCGGTTGGACGCTCTACCATTATGCTACGGACCTCACTCAATCACAAATCGAAATTCTCCCACATAGGGCAGAAACCAATGCCCTGAGAGGGCACCCTCGCAAATCGTGAATATGCGCATATAACTGCAATGACCGCGCAGTATATAAATGAATAGATTTATATACTGCGCGGTCATTGCAGTTATATATGCATATATATATATATATATATATATATTCCTTGTTAAGATCTAATAATACCTCCACATTGATAATGCAACAGGAAATCTGGAAAACATCAATGGATTTGTCTGTTCATCGTGATTAAATCATTATCTCTCCACATTGATAGTACAGATACAATTTGGAAAACACTACTAATATAAAGGCATCAGTCACAAACTAATGGTGATATCCTCCTTCATGCAACCGTCACCTTACGGATTTTACTGACACGCCCATATGTAGTCTCTCCTAGCCGGCGACAGTAAGTAACCATGTCAACATCACGGTTTGGCCCATCAACGTCATTTCACAGACATTAGTATAATATTGTATGAATTTATAAGTATATATAAATATGTTTATGCTAGTATAACCGTGGATTATTCTTATGTGATTTTGATAATCAGTTACTGTTATTTAGACCGAAACTGTTAACAAGTTCTTTGTGTAACAATCGATATGTCATTTCCCACTAACTCTCTCTGCCCCTTTACCTCGCTTTCTCACACTGTCTCAATCTTTTTCTCGCTCAATGTCAATATATATATATATATATATATATATATATATATATATATATATATATATAGTAGGGTGGAGTGAAAATATATTATTTTAATTTGAAAATGCTTGGGGTCGGGAAAGTTGCGTATTTATGTGAAACTTACTGTGTGAAATTTTTGTAATCGTACGGCTATAATTAAATTGTGCAGGACTGAACTCAAAGTTTTTAGAAATTGGCAAAATTACTAAAATTTCGCCATTTTTATTTTCAGTTTTTTTTTTGGACACGTACTCTATGAAACTTTTGACCCATTTTTTTGTAATTTTGTAATTTAATTTAAAAAACGCGAAATTTTAGTAATTTTGCCAATTTTTAAAAACTTTGAGTTCAGTGTGCACAATTTAATTATAGCCGTACGATTACAAAAATTTCACACAGTACGTTTCACATAAATACGCAACTTTCCCGACCACGAGCATTTTCAAATTAAAAAAAATATATTTTTCACTCCACCCTAATATATAGTCGTGTGTAGATTCGTAAGTTAGTAAAGGTTTAAGGCTGCACACGGACTCTACAAACAGCTTTATTAGTATTGTTACATAACGATTTAATATACGCGAGACTGGTGGGTGGGGAAGGGGAATGAGGGAATGTGGAGGATGGTTGTGTAATGTCTATTTTTGGTTCAAATTCACCAGTATATAAAAAGTATTCTGGTATCTGTTCATATAGACTTGCACTAATCATAATGGAACATTATTACTGTATAAGAGGAGTAAACCTGTAGTTCAACGCTGTGCACGATCATATTACTCGTTTATCTTTATGAACACAAACATTACATTATAATTAGGGGCCGTTCAAACATTACGTAACGCTACTTTTGCTAAAACTTGACACCCTAGATCCCCCATGAACGTTCTGTAACGTTACACCAGGCACCCCCTAAGATGTTATGTAACACTTCCACCACCCTGCACCCCACACGTTACGGAACGTTACAGGTGGGGGGGTTGTCAGGTTTTATAAAAAATAGCGTTACGTATTTTGAACGACACCTTACCTGTATGTCAATGTTATATGTTGTTAGACTTGGTTGTCCCCCCTCCACCCCACCTTCCCACAGTTAGGATACCTTGACTATCGCTGCGGCGTTGCCACATGTACGGAGTCGCCTGTGACTTTTTTTTTAATTGGGGTTGTTTAACCTCCTTCGCAACATCTAAGGTCACATGACGGAGGGGACCTACAGCTTTACGTGGGATCCGAACCACGGGTCGCTACGTAATCTGGCCGCAGAGGACGGTCTCCCATCCAACTACTACCCAGACCCAATGTTGCTTAACTTCGCTGATCTCCGGGAAGCGGTGTTACGACATCGGCCACGACGTAGCCCGAGTCGCCTGTGAGGCGAGGAACATTACATATGCGGGCAACTGTATAATTAAAAACAGCGAAAATGTATAGATGTATGTCGCGCGGCGGCAGCGACTCGAGTTCACACGTCCCGTGCTCCCATGCACATGGGGTGTAGCGACCAGAAAGAGCTCCGCGTTCCACCGCCGGTACGTGCACCGCTGCAACGGAGCAGAATTTTTATGACAAGTTCTCGAAATGGATCGAAAATGTATTGACAATGTTTTTGCATGAAAAAATCCCTCCTAATTTTGTACATTTTAAAGGTTCACAAAAAATATGTGCAAGTTATTGCAAATAAAAGTTCTATGCAAAATGAAATAATCAGTCCTCTGTTGAAGACTCTAGATATGCAGTCGAGTATGAATTTCGGGATGACTTTTTTTTTTCCCAAGGTAGTTTTAAAAAACTCAGTTGACCTTTTGACCCTTTGACATCGATTGTTGAAACCCTTAAAAGAAAATGATAAATGAGTAAATAGTAAAAAAGGTAGCCTTTTAAGCGTCAGCTTTTACACTTTTATACGTACCGATAAACGATATAACTCGCCGATAACGCCTAAGAAGTTAAAGGCGCAGTGATGACATGAAGAAGAAAATGAATGAATGGAAGAGTTCACAGTTGAACACGTAAACTATTTAATATTATTTGAACCTCTTTGTGGACTGAACTGATTTACACGTGCTAAGTGCCCTCGTGGTGTCCGAGGTGCCCGGGATCGCTCCCCGCCTTCTCCTCAGTTCGATTAAGATGCTCCACCCTTTCAATGCGACGGAAGTAAAGGGAAGAATCGAACAATGAGCCCCGCTTACTGTGGATCTGAGCTCCGGTGCGCCATCTAATGACAATCAACAGCGTCGTACTTATAACAGATGCGGTGGGTGCCCACTGATCTTTACGTTTGAAGAATAAAACCGTATAATTTTTATTTTGAAACGAGTAATAAACTATATGAAACTACTAATAATACTATACAGTATAAGGAATTAATATAAAAATTCGTAATACATACTTGGAAATAAAAACATTCCTGAAAATAGTGTTTGAGGAGTGTTTTTCGCCATAATTTCTATAAATTTTCAATCATTCTGATTATTACAAAATAAAATCAATCGAAACATTTTGCTACATGTATTGGGAGGGGGATAAATATTATAAGAACTTGTATATTATTAAAACGGATCCAGACTGAACATTTGAGAACGCTGTTCTTATTTATTTATTGAAAGGCGATGATAGATTAAATTGAGGAAATCTTTTTCTTACTTTAAAATTAAAATCTTCCGAAAGAAACTTGGGTCTTTTTCTGGAAGGATTACGACATTCTAATCGCTTTGACATTCTATCGACAAGTATATTGAGGGTTAGATTAAATTAGGTTAGGTTAGCAAAGATTAGGTTACGCTCGACTAGGCTAAAGTAAGTTAGGTTTTGCAAGTTTTTTAGAGTGTCATGTCAATGGAATGGGTGTAGATCATTTATTATAGGCCTGAAATCTGTTAAGGTCAGAGGAGTACCGAAGGGGAGGGCGACAGGGGCAATCGGCCCCCCCTTGAGCTAATAAATTATTATTATTTTCCCAGTAAAATTGCTAGGTTACAACAGGATGAGAATGAAAGGAAAAAAAATTTCGGCGCCTTCGGCGCTAGCTCTTGCTTACCCTACTACTAAAAATCTAAAATGGCTTACGATCCCGAAAACTTTTAATCCGGCCCTGGGAATAATTTTCTGTTATAAAGGTAACAGGCCAAGGAAATGCTTAATCTCGAAATTAGCACTTTTTTATTCTTATGTTAATGCAAATCTGAGCATCCTAATTGTGGTTTGCATTGAATATTATGTTACTAATCAGATTTTTACCATAATTTTTATATTGTTTATAATATAATTTTTAT
Organism: Bathynomus jamesi; assembly: GCA_023014485.1. Classification (NCBI taxonomy): domain Eukaryota; kingdom Metazoa; phylum Arthropoda; class Malacostraca; order Isopoda; family Cirolanidae; genus Bathynomus; species Bathynomus jamesi. The sequence continues at coordinate 1,851,757 of JAJOZX010000017.1, read as the reverse complement.
ATTTTTATTCATAATGTGTCTTAGCTGTAGCTCGTTAATCATCTCTAACTGAACGATAAGCTCATCATGAACGTACATAAAAATTATTTATCTCTATTTCAATTATACTTCTACGATTAGTTCCAAGTTCGCCCCCCACCCCTTGGCAAATTTATGGGTACGCCCCTTGTTAAGGTTCATGAGCAAATAAGTATACGAAGAACCATATTGAATATACATTTTTATTAAATTTTTGGCAGTTTAGTTATACGTTCAATGATACTATGTTTGTATCTCTAAATATGTCTTCTCTCGCAATATCAGCATCCACGAGTCTGCGATGCCAAAATCAGGGACAAAAACACGGCGCCAGAATTCCTGTTCGGGAAAAACCATACACAGCTCTTTATTTCAAAATATTTTTTCATTTTATTTATATTTATTTTCAAATATTCTCTCTCTCTCTCTCTCTCTCTCTCTCTCTCTCTCTCTCTCTCTCTCTCTCTCTCTCTCTCTTTTTTTTATTCCGACCTGCTTTTTTTCCTTTTTTTTCCTTTTCCAGGAACACATTAAAAAAAAGGACACTTTCCCCATCTTTTTTTCCCTTTTAGCGGGGCGAGACGAGGCATATCCCCCTCCCCTCTCCAGAAATTAAAAGTTTTAAAAATTTCAACGGTGAACTATTAAAAACGGAAGAAGATGAGAGCATTCTAAGTAGCTGCTTTTAAATGAGGAAATTGAATATGATAATAAAGTTCTTGCCTCTATCTGGACTCTCTCCAACGAGGACAAAATAAGGTTAAATCCAAATACTGAGACGATTTTTGCTTTACTTTCAATTTAATGAACTTTGCATATTGCGTAAAATTGCTACACGCATTCACAAACAGACGCAAATGGTTTGACTTTTTATTTATGATCTACGTATGTAAAGAGTATATATATATATATATATATATATATATATATATATATATATATATATATATTATATATATGGGGAGTTCCCTTTCCGACCAGCTTAACGTAAACGCTCTGTAAGGCTTTTATCTTTGTTGTCATAAATGTTTCTGAAAGGGGTGATATAACGCGTGCTCTTTGTGAGACAATATTATTAATACTTGCGCGGGGTTAATCTCCTTCGTAACAGCTAAGGTCATGTGACGGACGGGATGTGGAATCCGAACCACCTACGGGTAACTATATCATCCAAACGCGGAGAAGGGTCACCTATCCAAGTACTAAACACACCCAATGTCGCTTAACTTCTCTGACCTAATGGGAAGAGGTGTTGCGATGTGGCCACAACTTAGCTCCCTTGCGGCGAGACAAAATTAAAAACTTTGGATTAAGATGCATTAAGATGAAGTCGAGATCTTCGACTTAAAAATGTAAAGATAAAAAGTTACGTTCATCTTTTGAAGAATGAACCTATTTCTTTAAGGTTCTGCGTAGCTATTTCATGATCAAGGGCTACGTCTTGGCCATTGTTGTAACACCGCTTCCCGTGGATCAGCGAAGGTAAACGTCACTGGGTCTAGATGGGGGCACCGTCCTCTGCGTTCAGAGGATGTGGCGACACGTGGTTTGGGTCCCACGTAAATCATTAGGTCCCCTCCGTCATATGACCTTAGATGTTGCAAAGAAGGTTAAACAAGCCCTTCAAACAAAAGCAATTTTCCTGATCATGTTTATTGGTGTTTATTGGCATAATCCGTTTCTGAAATTCTTGATAATGGTTCAATGTTTGTGATAGACGAACATTTTCAGCTCCAAACGGAATATTGTTTGGAATGTATCAAAGTTGTGTTCTAAATAGGGCATGGGTGTTTTTTATTATCATTCCAATACATTTTAACAGAATATAAAGTAGTTCTGTTTTCCTACGCAGTAAATAGGATCGATGTTTACAAATTTTGAAAAGTGTGGGATTAAGTCTACATCGATTGATTTTCTCCACACTGCGAACAGACGCTTTCTATATATTCTCTTTAGGCGTTTTACATCTTACATCCGCAGAGGTGTTTTGACCATTTAGATGTTGAATTTTCTTGTAGTTGAAAGAATGCATTAATTTTATCTCGTTCGAGATATCATGAAGCACTTTTTGTTTGAAATAACCTTAAATCTTGCGTATCAATTTCGAGAGAAGCAACGGGACTTTCGATCTTCATTTGGGGGGAGAAAGGCGAACCTACAGTAACAGTGAAATTAGTTTTCACCGAAAACTTTCTTTTCACACGTTGTTCTTTACAGTTTCTTTGTTTTCCGTCTTTCTTTCCGAGAAAATGTAAAACTATTTTCATTTATTATTTGGATTTTGGATCGAGAGATTTTTCTACTGAAGGTTTGTTTTATACGCCATTCACTCGGTTTTTACATAGTTTATTTCGATCACATTTTTTAAAATTTTTTTATGATCTTTTTTATTTGTCGGAATGTTTTTCTTTGAGAGAGAGAGAGAGAGAGAAGAGAGAGAGAGAGAGAATTGCAACTTGGCTTTATTTTTCCTTTCATTGTCGACCAGAATTGAGCTGTAGGACTATTTTTTTTTACTGAAACAAAATTTCGTGATCACTTTAAACTTTCAAACATTTTAAGCAAATTTTGTTACTTTTCATGCAATTCTTTACGGATAGAAACGCGTAGATTTCTTAGCATGTTGCTCTTTTTAGTCAACCCAGTAAGGTAAAGGTTAACGGGCACCCGCACCACCTAACTGCACTGAGCGTCAACAAATGGCGCGGCAGAGCTCAGGCCCAACGTAGGCTGGGCCCATTGTTTGACTCGCCTCATTACTTCCCCGTGTTTAACGAGAGCCATTTCTTAATCAAAGTGAGAAAGCGGGGAGCGAACCCGAACACTTAGCCAATTTCCCCCGAGACGAAACTACCGAACATCGCGAAGGCAGTCAGCCAATTCATGAAACTTCTTAGGTAAACGTGTTTATTTCATTTTCTCTTCATTTTCCCTGAAGAGGAGTTGAAATAAACTCGAAGATAGTCGGAATCGAGGTTTCATTTCTTTCCTCCGGGTTATTTCAAAATGAAGAAATTCGCACGTTTAATATGAATCTCAGCCGAATATATATATATATATATATATATATATATATATATATATATATATATATATATATATATATTTTTTTTAAGTTCGGAAGAACCGATTCGCCTCTATTTAAAAGGGCATATCTCAGCGGAAAAACAAAGAAAAAGTGAGAGGAAAGACAGAGGAAAAAGAAAGGGTGGAGGGGACATTCGAAGTGGAAAAAGACCAAGGATGACAAGGACTGCAGGGTCGAGCCCCATCATCCTTGGGTGCTAGGGCCGGGAGGGCGCACGTGAAACCTCCAGGAACAAGCACGTACAAACGAGCACAAAGAGCACTCAAGAGCACGAGCTTAGAACCCCCTTGCGGGGAAATATATATATATATATATATATATATATATATATATATATATATATATATATATATATATATATATACACAGGGTGTTTCAGGAGGAAAGGTCAATACTTCGGCAGGTGATAGTATCGGTCATTGTGAGAAAAAAAGTTCATATGAATATGTGTCTAATTCTGAATGGTTACGGAGATAAAGCTGTTTGAATCTACAAATACAAAAGCATTGTTAATGGTAATCAAGAAAGAGAAACCAATTACTGTTTCTAACATTTAATGTTTAAACATTGGCATTTTGAATGGTATCAGTTACAACAGTCAGCTGTCGATTGGCTTATGTTACATGCTTACATTACAGCTTACATGGTTCAAGGTTATAGGGGAGGAAAGGGGGAGGAAGAGCTGCGCGCGCATCAGATTCAAACAGCTCTATCTCCGTAACCATTCAGAATTAGACACATGTTCATATGAACTTTTTTTCTCACAGTGACCGATACTATCACCTCCCGAAGTATTGCCCTTTCCTCCTGAAACACCCTGTATACAGGGTGTCCCATAAGTCCGGCATCATAGGAAAAATAATAAAAAAAGGCAAAACAAAAGCTTTTATTTACAGAACGTGCTCAATATGTCCACCATTGTTTTCAATACACAAATTCAGACGTGATACCCAGTCAGCAAGCACACGGTGAATGATGTCAGGAGTAATGGTGTTACATGCCCCAATAATGCGCTGCCGCAAATGTTCAACACTCCTAATTTTCTCTGCGTATACCAGCGCTTTCAAGTGGCCCCAGAGATAAAAATCTAGTGGCGTGAGATCCGAGCTTCTAGCTGGCCATTCCACAGGCCCTCGACGTCCTATCCAATGACCAGGGAATTGTTGGTACAGGTATTCCCTTACTTGGGTGCTGTAATGTGCAGGAGCGCCGTCTTGCTGGAACCATGTTGGGAAATTTCCTTCTTCGTTCAAGACACTGGGAAATGCTTCTTCCTTGAGCATACGTAGGTAGGTGCCTCCAGTGACATGTTCATCGAAAAAGAGGGGGTCTATGATGCAATCCTTCCAAATGCCACACCATACCATCACCAGAGATGCACCTTGTTCCTTTGAAGAGGTATACCAGTGAGGGTTGTTTTGAGACCAGTAGCGGACCTGTCGATTTACCTCACCATTTCCATAAAAAACAGCCTCGTCACTGAACAGAATGGTGGACGGGAAATTGTCATCCCGAGCATATTGTTCCGTAGCCCATTCACAAAATTCCATCCGCCGGTCGGGATGTAGTAATGCCTAGTTAAGAATATTAATTTTTGTTTAATTAAGATTATAATGTTTAATGTAAATCATTTACTAATAATTGTGAAATTACGAAAAAGTATGTTTGTTAGATTGAAATTATTTAAAATGGGAAGAATTGGCAATCCTGAACAGAGGCCCACAGAGCGGACTACCCCCAAAAAGAGTCAGTCATTCAGCAGCGCGATAAGCGTTAAGTTGGGGCCATGTAACCTTAAAATTAAATTAATTGTTTTGTGCTGTGCCCCTCTTCGACGAAAAATATTATAGAAAAATTTCCTACTCGCATCCCCTCAAATTAATTAAAGCATTTTCGGAATTAAAATAAAGTGTTAACAAACGTTGAAAAAGAGTGTTAATGACCCCCCCCCCCTTCCCCCTTTGTGTTGTAACGGTTTTCATAGTCTCGGCGTGGCTACCATGAATTTATACGGTACAGTGAAAACGAGTGTAGTACAGAGAAAGCAAGCGATAAATGCAATAGAGAGCAGAAAGTAGAGTAAATAATGAAGTATAATAAATAATAAAACGTATTCACGACAGGGATTATCTTCGCTTAATTTCTGTAGGATCTGAAGTTTATATGGATGCCATTTGTGAGCCTGAAGAATGCGATGGATGCTACTTTTCGACACTCCTGTCTCGGCGGACAATCGCCGAAGAGACTTATTGGGACTTCTGTTAAAATGAGCCAGGATAGCAGTCGCTGTATCATCGTCAGTGGACCTCCTTGAAGGTCCACTGCGTGGTTTATCTTCTATGGATCCTGTTTCCTTAAACTTTGCAACAGGTCTGCTAACACAACTCTGTGTTATTGGCTCGCGGTCTGGATGCAGTCTGTTAAATTCAGCAGCGGCCTCTCTTTGACTCCGATTTCCTATGAGTAGAATTATCTGGATTCGTTCTTCCTTGCTCACAGACATTATGGCCTGTAGAAAGAGAAAAATATGAATTTGTCCTATGATGCCGGACTTATGGGACACTCTGTATATATATATTGGCGCTTTTAAGTATTCATACAGAAAAATATTTCAGTTATATCCATCCTTATCTTTTGTACCGTGCATAGGATAGTGCAAAGTTTACCATTCCTTTGGGAAAATTTTAACAAATAAAAAAATTAGTTTAACTTCACCATATAAGGTAAAACATCAAAGAATTTGAGGAAAATAAAAAAAAGTTAAAATGCAAAAGTTTTCGTACATTTATTTACAAAATTATTTAATACTTTGTGCGTCCACCTTAGGTTTCAACAATTTAAAATTTTTATCGGTAGTTGGCTGTTTATCGATTAGAAACTGTTGGCAATTCTGAATTCTAGAATTTTCTCTGTGAATCTTCATGAAAGACGGATGACTATACAAGTAATTAGTAAGCAATGGGTCGTCGTGGTAAAGAGCTGGTTACGCATCGTAAGAGATCTGTTATTGATGCACACGAGTCTGGAAAGAGTTATAGTAAGATAGGAGAGCGACTTCGAATTCCATTTACGACGGTTGCTGCAGTTATAAAGAAATGGAAAGGCTTTGAAACGACGTTACAAGATTTTAGAACGTACAGCTAGACGGATGGAAAGAATGGCGGCTGCGAATCCACGAGTGAATGCGGATGATATTTCCCAAACATTAAGACTAAGATCGATGTATCATACATTCCTCTACTGTACGTCATACATTGAGAAAAAATGGTATACATGGAAGAGTTACACGAAGAAAACCTCTGCAACGAAAAGAGCATAAAGAAGCTCGTTTAAAGTATGCCAAGGATCATCAAAATGATGGATATGCATTCTGGAAGAAAGTTCTCTGGATTAACGAGACCAAAATTTAATTATTTAGGAATAACGAGCAATCGTATTTTTGATGAAAATCCAATACTGCGTTCGAGGAAAAAACATGCTTCCTACTGTTAACCCTTTACTGGCCAAATGTTTTGTAGGGTTAAGTTATGAATGCGTATATTTGAAAGGTTAAAAATTTGTCCTTTTGGGCAGTAAAGGGTTAAACATGATGGTGGTAGTTTGCTTCTTTGGGGGTGCTTTAGTGCTTCTGGTCCGGAAAAGCTTGTCATC